>JAQQSO010000065.1:7657-40096 GCA_028658305.1 Pachyuromys duprasi | reverse complement strand
CACATGATCATCTCCCTAGATGCCAAAAAAGCATTTGACAAAATCCAACACCCATTCACGTTTAAAGACTTGGAGCGACTAGGAATACAAGGCACATACCTAAACATATTAAAGGCAATATACAGCAAGCCTATAGATAACATCAAACTCAATGGAGAGAAACTAAAATCAATCCCACTGAAATCAGGGACTAGGCAAGGTTGCCCATTGTCTCCATATCTCTTCAACATAGTACTTGAAGTTCTAGCTAGAGCAATAAGACAACTAAAGGAGATCAAGGGGATACAAATTGGAAAGGAAGAAGTCAAAGTATCACTATTTGCAGACGATATGATAATATACATGAGTGAACCCAAAACTTCAACCAGAGAACTCCTTCAACTGATAAACACCTTCAGTAAAGTGGCTGGATACAAAATCAACTCAAAAAATCAGACGCCCTCCTGTACACCAAAGACAAAAGGGTTGGAAAGGAAATTAGGGAAACAACACCCTTCACAATAGCCACCAATAACACAAAGTACCTTGGGGTGACTCTAACCAAGCAAGTGAAAGACCTATATGAAAAAAATTTCAAATCTCTGAAGAAAGAAATTGAAGAAGATATTAGAAAGTGGAAAGACCTCCCGTGCTCATGGATTGGTAGGATTAACATAGTGAAAAATAAATTTTATTTTCTTTTAATTCAATGTAGAAAAAAGTGATGAGCTATTTTCAACAAGAGAGAGATCATAGATGAGATGCCTTCTTACACACATTGTGAACATTTAAGAACACTTTTGCTTTAAAGCCATTAAGTATCTTTTCAATTTTTAAAACAACCCAAGTTTAATTCCAGAGAGGCAAATTGTCCATAGATAGAAAGATTCTGAAGTATATCTTCCTATAAATAGAATTTCACTGTTCCTTCCTTCCTACCCTCCTTCCTTTCTTCTTTCTTTTAATAGAAAGCAAGCAATAAAATAGATGAATAGTCTGCAAATGTCTGTTTGGCAAAAGTTGAAAAAGTTACACATACATGTGCCCACCGGCTATTATGTTGTAGATTGGGTGCATGATGTTTATGATTGAGTCATTATGATGCATAATATACATGGGAGAGAAAAAAGCAAAGCTGTGTATAAATGTTTTCCCACTTTACACAAAGCTGTCACAAAGATTCTAGCACATATTTCCAAATATATGAAAAAGTTATTTTTCACCCTTAAAAAGAATTCGTCACTTTGAATATGATTTGCCACAGATTTCCTCCAAATTCTAAGTTTATCTCATGTATTTACAATATGGCTTAATATTCAAAACATTAATTTATATGCAGTTTCCAGAAACAAATCTATTGTGCAAATTGATTCATTCTTGCATGAGATAAAAAAGCAAACAAATTTTTTACAAAAAATGTAAGGTCTATGGTTTATAGTTTCTTCATCATTAATATTAATTATTTATAGTCAACTAACTTTTGTTAACATAAGTAGAGATGGAGAGGCCACAGGCTGCCTCAGAGGTAGTTCCATAATGCTCATTCATAATTAGCAAAATACCCTATTTTAGCAGCAGTCAATCAAACACTGCCTTATTCTTGTTCTCATGGGAACTTTCAGTCCCTTCTTAAGTTTGCCTGGTTCATGGACGCATAGCATGAACTGAAAAATCGAACAATAAATTACTGAGAAAATTAGAGCTGTTTTCAGTACAACCGTTTGAGATGGGTTGCAATTTTGAGTGTGTGTAATATGGCAGCCACTGTAAAATACACTGATTAGTTATGGGAAGGGTGGTATGTCATCTATCAAAAACAAAACCTTTCTAAAGAACCCTTGGAGCTAAGACACAAAGGTTACCTGGAATCATCATTTTGAGCTGAACAAACTGCCACTGGAAGCGCTCAGCAAGGATAGGTTATGCAGCATCACTTTCTGTCTCTCTGCCTGGGAACTGTAAGTGCCTCTTGAAGACAGCAGGCATGCCTTGTGCTTCCACAATAATATCTTACATTGAGTGATGGCTAGTATAGTTTTTAAAGCAAACGTGTTTAATCTTTGTTGGAGAGAAGGTCAAATCAGGCAGGAACACTCTTTTGCTACTGAGATTGCCTGCTTTTATTCCCTGCTCTTCTGAGATTTCTTGGAGAAACTCATGTCTCTTCCCCTAAAATAAATACAAGCATTTAAAGCCTTCCTGCCTAGAGCTAGGCTTAACAGAGTTTTTGCATTTCCACGTGGAATTCAGATTTAAAATTGTCAGCAATGCTTCTGAATTGGTTATACAAGGTTGATCTGGGAAGGGTTATTTATAAAGAGCTATTTTCAGATTTTATAAATGAATTGTCGCAGATAATCTCCCCAACCAAATTATCTTCTTTAAATTTATCTGTGACTTAAATAAGAAAGTTTTATGTTTGTGTTGTTTGGGTGCTATTTAGAAAGATGAGAACACTGACACATGTCTATTAATTAATAATAAAATGCTTTTTTTCTAGTGCTCTTGGAATTATCCCTTATTACTATCAAATATCTTTCTTTGGAAGCTCTAGATATGTGGTCTCATTTATGCCAAATCAATGATGGGAATATTTGAGGCACATAAAATCAGAGGAAAGAAATAACTTCATTTCACAGTTAGTTATATCAATGCATAAGACAAAATTATTTCAGAGATGAAACACTTGCATTAATACTTGCTAAACATTCAACCAGAAAATTGTTACTTTGAAATATTATTTGTTCTTTGTTTTTCTCCTTCACTAAGAATTTTATTTTGATACAATATACTTGGGAAGCAGTGGGTTAAACAAAAGCGTAATGTGTCTTTTCATTCTAGGAATTCTTTGCGCCTTTAATATGCTAATGTTCACTCTGTTTCTGCAAGAGGGGCTGGTGTATAATATGCAATGTTTCTCAAACTAATTTGGCCATTCAGTTTTTCCTCAGAATACCTACCCAAATACTGTGGATTAGTTTGGTCCATACCAATATTAATAATTGCATCTTTCATCCTCCTCTCTGCTTGTGTAAGCCTTGTTTCATTATCTACCTAGAGTGTGGTATTCACTGATTTGTATCTCACAACCTTCACTCCACCTTTCCTCTAGTTGTCCCACAGATCAGAAAGTCTGTTTTAAGAGTTCTTTTTCAAGCAGATAAGTGAAATTTGCATTCAAAACTCAAAGAGCTTCATTTTTGTACTGTTAATATGGAAGGTGTTCTGAAATCCCACCAAGTTTTCCCCAAAAGATTTCTTTTATAAAGAGCTTATTGTCTGCTCTTTATTTATTTTTTCTTTCTTTGTTGCTCCCTCCCTGCCAGACCACCTGTGACTGTACATTGTCTCCTGGGTGGTTGGCACTGGATCATCTTCCCTCACTAGGGAGAAAAGCAAGCTAAATAGAAAAAGAATGCAGCATTCTCACTCTACATTCTCCAGAGATAATTTGCTGCCATCTTTTCTAAAACCGGCAACTAGTTGTACTTAGGACTAGATATGCTTAGCAGGTTTTTATGATAGATAGTGCTGAGAAAGATAATAGTGCTCTTATCCTGGCAACCTTCCAGAACATTTTGAATGCTGCTACTATTGAAAATTAATAATGAAGTTAATCTCAAATCTTAACACATGGTAGACCACTTCAAATTATGTCTTCTTCACTTGGCATACTGCAGCCACACAGGTAGACTCAGAACTGCCTTCCCCTACCTTCTGTGGAAATGGGTTATTTCAATGTATACTCTCATAACATGAAACCAAGGAAAACACCACAAGTAGGAAGATCATTTGAGATGATTTGAGACACTGCTTCATTGCATAAAATCAGAGCCTACCAATTTCCAGTCTCTGATTTTCAGTGCGTGCCTGGTTCTGTAAGCACAAAGAATCCAGAGCCAAGGTAGCTTTCTCTATGCACCCAAATCTTCATTTTCACCAGGCCAAGAATGTGTCCTCAATTTCAGCACTTTCTTGACAGTCTCCTATTTTAAGGAACATTCTTGCAATAGCCAATCTGAGAGGATGGGAGATAGCTGATACTCTAATATACATATTGAAAGCAAAGATGGCTTTTTGTACATGGTACTCCATTTAACTATCATTTTAATTATTTTATTGACCTAAATATTAATATTGAAAAATTTGCAACAGTGAATACAATATATAAGCAACTCATAATTTTCATTGTTTTAACTCATTTATATCTGAAGCTTGATAGTAGATAACTAGGTGATTGAAATAGAAAACATTTAAAATATTTATGGGTAGAAGAGACGAGATGATTAGTTGACTGTTTCATTCTTTACCAATTAAATATTTTGCTCAGTACTTATTCCTGATATAAATTCAAAACAAGAAGGCATATCTTGGGAATATGTGGAGAGAAATGTCTAGTGGCTATAGTTAGACTGGACTATAAAAGCTACTGTTTCTTCTGGGAGAAAACATATTGAAAAATTATATCTAGGATTAACTTTATTTAATATGTATTTGTTGTTTGTAATTATCTCCTCTTCATGCATTTTATAAATATTTTAAAATATTTTTTTCTCTAAACTGGCATGTTTAATTATGAAACTTGGTAGAAGAAGCATGATCCATATAACAAAGAAAATAAAAATACAAAATGCTATTAGGCTGTGATGAAATGGTTATTTTTAGGACTGTACGCTCTCTCCTCAAGGTTGGAAAATGATTAACAAAGTATCCAATAATCACACACCAATTCTATCTGAACTCACCGTTCACACAGCGAATCCATCTTTACATTAAAGATAGTTGAGTTAAGAAATGGTTATCCAGCTCTACTTCACAGTTGTAAAACATGGCAAGTGATTTGTTTGTTCATGGAGGTTTAGAAAACTCAAATTGAAATATGATATAGGCAGTAGCAAAAGCTACATATTTAAAAACACTTATATAAACAGCAATAAAATTTCACTGTGTATTCCAAATCTGTGCTCATGCTCAATATGTGAGGACAGACCAAAAAGCAAATGTAAGCTTAGTTTATGTGGTTGAGGTCATCATAAAGTGAGGATGCACTAAATGTGAGCATTCTTGATGTATCTTTGTTCCATGAAAAGAGGGAACAATGGGAGCAATGACACTGGAAATATGAGAAAAAATGCTTTCATCTACAAAGAAAAGTAGCAATCATGTTCTTAGAAGTCAGAACTTCTTGCTTGAAGTTAAGGTTCCATTGACAAATCAGTTCCAGATGGGCATGACCTTGGGGTAGAAGTACCTAATTTTGTATTCTTTTCCGTATAAATGGGATTTTATGAAAGCCAAGAGAGAAAAAAAAAATCAATCGGTCATTGTCAGTAGCAAACAAAGTCTCAAAAATATATATTCACTATACTGAGTGCTTTTTGAAGGCCCAGTATACCAGGAACAAATAGTTAGCACTTTTTTTTCTGATTATCAGGAATATTTTTTCAGGGACTCAAGTAGAGGATTCAGTGCATTTCATGCTTCTAGTTAGTTAATTTCAAAGTTGAGCAGTTTTGTTTTGTTTTGTTTTTTTAATGGGCAACTGTCTTTTTACAATAGCCAGTGCTAATTTGTTGGAGCTCTGAGTAAATGACTCTGGATCTGCTGAAAATGAAAAGACTTATTTGCACTTGCAAATTATCTTTACTATTTAAACTGAGTGTTAAGGGGGTATGGTTAATGTTGGTGACATTATTTCCTCTGGAAACATAGGTCTTATTTGAAGTTAAATCTTCCAGATTCTGCAAGTACTACAGAAGAAGTAAATTTATTTTTCATCAGTATCAAATCCTGTGTCCTGAAACACAGGTATAGACTTATGCATATTAATTTGCATAAGTTTGGCAATAATTTGCATAACTTGGCATAGTTTGGCAAATTGCTTCTTTGAGATGTATTTTAGAATTACTTCCTAGCTCAGACTAAGAGAGAATCAAGTAAGACATAAAACTTAATTTTACAGATCATATCAGACAAGTTTTATAAATCAGATCAAACTACGTTTCCTACCATTGGAGCTGAACACATTTTTGCAAGCAACATGATGGTTGTCCATGTATACTTTCATTATTTTCATCAAAAGTAAAACAAAATAGAAGCAAGTCCATTGAATTAAGCCATCATTAGCTACCATTAACTGTAATTTTTCCTGACAAGCTCTCTCTCATCGGATGATGGGTGAAGCATTGGAAAATGTCAAGGGAAACACTTCATGAATGCTGATGAAATATAGCCTTGTATTTTAAGTGTGCCCAGTTCAGATGTTTAAAATAAAACATTTACAACTTGCTAGCAGCCAGGACTCCATAAGTTTTAAATAAAATTTTCTACATCTAATGAGATTCTTAACTTACTCTGAAAAGAATCAGGACATTTTACTGCACAAAGCAGGTCACAAATTGAATAATGTGAAATAACTTTATTAGAGAACTGAAGAAAATGATAAGGCAATAATGTATTTTACAGTAAAATTTGATAGCTCTCTAAAGATCAATGCTTGCGTTTGTTTACTTTGAAGTGAAAAGAGAAAGGCTTAATAATGGAATCCATAGAAAAATAGAAATTAAAGGAATACTTTATGAGATAAAATGGTCTTTCCAGTCTGTGATGAATTTTGCAAATTTCTCAAAGTACTACCTAATAAGACAGACTAGTGTAGGTATTGTCTGTGATAACTCGTCATTATAAAACTGCCCTAGAATGAATGAAAGTCCTCTTAGGGCCACACAGAATAAAACAACCTGGAAATCACCAGGGTCTTGTCCTGTCCCAAACAAGGATTGAAAGGCCACTTTAAAAAGGGAGAAAGAAACAGCAGGATGGCCTGCATTTCCATCACCAAATGCCTTTGTGGGCACACTGTGTACATAGAATAGGTTCAGTTAAACAGCAGCTGTTTATTCTGTCCTTTACCCCACCAGGATTTTTAAAGATAAAACAAAGAACATTTATTTGAGTAACAATACATTTCTTTTGAAAAAATTGGGTTATGAGGCATCGTGCAGAATATTTGATAAGCAAGAAGCCTGTGTTTCTGTGATTTATCTTTGCCACCTCTTTTCTTAGTCGGTATGCCACAGACCTCATGAAAGCATCTCTTTGTCACAATGAGATAACAAGATAACTATGAATGTAGATTAGAGTAGGCAGGAATATTGGAGCTGACTAGGAAGAGAAGTATTCAGAACTTATTACAAGTTTATGAGGTCTATTACCAGAGACTAAAGTGGACTGTTGTCTGATTATTTAGACCCTTGAAAAAATGAGCTGGAAATTTGAGTTCAATGTGTATGGACAGATGAGCAAGGAGACAGAGGAGAGAGAAGAGAAAGGAGAGATAAAGAGAGAAGAAAGAAAAAAGAGAGAAGGGAGAGAAGAGAAGAGGAGACGAGGAGAGTGTCTTTAACTGGCACTAATTACTGTTCTTGTGGGCAGGGAGGGATTGACAACAGCATTCTATGGTTGTTGACTCCCGGAGTTATTGTTTCCAAGACATGAGAAGAGCAGTATAGAGAAACTTGTGTTTTTAAAGCTTCAAGGATCATTTGTTCCACCCAGCTTCACATGTCTAAGCTGCCAGGTTAGTAAGATTATTTGCCTAAGGTATCCATTGGCTTTTGCTTGTAATAATACAATATAAAAATATACAAATAGTACTAAGTGATAAGTGTGATAGTCTGTTACTGATTTAAAAAGTAGTCACAAAAAAGAAGAAATGAAGCCATGTTTATGGATGAGAAAAACAACTTCAGCAAATTCTAGATGTTGACATGAGCTAGGGACACGGAAGATGTTTAGCACTGGCACCAGTCCTAGCAAAATGGGAAAATAACTTTAACTTCATGAGAAGTCAACAGTCTATAGGGAATATGTAAATCTTGTGGAAAATAAAATTTTATTATAACTTAACTTCAATGTGAGTAGTGCTGAAGATTATAAATGTTGGAGAAGCAGTCTGTAGCTACGTTCTAATAAATATTAAACAAGCCTGCATGGAAATGTGTTTTAAGATTTTGCAAATTCTCATTTTTCTATAATTCTAAGCTTGTGAATTATGCCAAAATAGTTATCCTACACTTATTCAATTTACTACTAATAAGGAACTCACATTGGTTAAAGCCATTTTTACTAACTTGCCAAATTTCCTTCTACTGTGGCATCTTGACTCTTTCTGAAGACCTAGGAAGGGTCTTGTGTAGAGATTAGCCTCCCCAATCACTTTTTTATTTCAGTAGGGATGACCAAGAGATTATATCTATAAAATTAAATACTCCCAAAATCCACAGGTGTGAGAAATCACAAGTCTTTATTTTGGTATTTTCAACCCTGTAACAATTAGCAACAATACTTATAGAGATAGGCTGAACAATATTTTCCTTAAAGTGAAAAGTGGCCTTTTAGGTAGGAAAAGAGAAATAGTCTAAGGGTCTTATACATTACATAATATAAAAATACAGAAAATACGTGTTCTGCAATACAGTTTTTATTGTTCACACCTGTATATACTTTTATATACTCCATGGGTCATGCCATCTCTCTTTGTCTCTCTTTGTCTCTATCTGTCTGTTTTTCTACCCCCACCTCTTTTTCTTTTTCTCCAGTATTCTGGATACCTTGCATTCCATATTACTTAGGACTGAATATAAAGATTCCAAACTGAAGAAATCCTGGCATGCATACCTCAAGAAGAAGAAGTCAATCCAGATGAAATATACCAAGAATCAAAAACTAGATTATCCTACCATTGCCAAATATCATATCTCCCGGGCCTTCTGAGTCTAAGTTCATATTATAGAATATTCTCCCAACCCTCACATTCCCTTTGCCTTTCAAGACATATTCTTTACCATCAAGTACACCCCAGGAGTGGAAATATAAGTGCAGTCAAAGCCCGATAAGCCTTTCAACATATTCCATAACCATTTCACAACCCTTATCATCAGCACACTCTGATACTGGCACTATAAATCATCCAAGTTCATAACTTCTCTGGCATATCAAAATATAGCATTGAACTGCCCCCTTTGAGAAATTTCTAGCAACTTCCTCCAGATGGCCCAGAAACTACTTCCTTCTGGGCCACACTAATCTGAACACTCACACACACCCCAAAACTGATTTTTAGGAGCCTTTGCTGGCCTTAAAGGATTATAGTTAAGAGAATTGTTAGGCAAGAGTCATGCTTTAGAAATATCATTCAAGTGCAGGTACTGAAATTGAAATAATGTTGGGGCAAAGTAGATAATGATAGTATGAATTCCCATCAATGGCATTGAGTAACTGACAATAAATAAAGATAACTGACAATAGTTATCTGACAAAAAAGTAACTGACAATAAAGTAAGATTTGAAAGGACTCCAAGATTTGTTTATTTGATAATGTATGCAGACATTGGTTGTTTTAGCCTGTTTGAGTTATGTCAAAGTTACGTGAACCTGAGTAATTTATTAAGAGTAGAAATGTATTTTTCACATTTCAAAATTGAATAGACAGTCCAAGGTCAAGGCTGTAGCATGTTTAGTATCTGTTAGGAGCTTTTCTCTGTTTTCAAGTTGGCACCCTGATTCTATATCCTCCACCAGGGAGAAACAGTATTTTTATAGGGCAAATGACATAGGGCTAGCTATTTCAAGACAACTTTTTATAAAATGTTGCCATTGGAACCTGACTTAAAATGGGTCCAGTTAACCATTTTCAGCTTTGTGATGTTGTGAAAAATTGATATTCAATGGAAATTGAATCTATACTTCAAATTTTAAATTTTGATATTTTTACTGGGTAGCAAGACCTCTCTTCACATACTTGTGGCAGCAAGCTGTAACTTGCATGTAGCCACTAGAGCAAGGGTAAGCAACTGATATCATGTTGCCATAGTATTTATTAAACATTATATTCTGTGTCTTCCAAACTCATCTTTTTGACAATATGTCTGTATGTAACTCTTAATTTTAGTGTACTAAACTTTTTTAGTGAAAATATTTTATATTTGTGATGGTATTATCAAAAAAGTCATAAGTTGAGGAACATCTGTATCTTATCCATGCCTTAGACTTTATAGTCTCTAACTCTTAATAGTTCTCATTGTATAATACTAATCATGTAATACTAATCAGGTAATGGATTATGGATTAAGTTTTAACATGATTTTTAGAACTGGCACAAACATCCAAAGCATAGAAAGGACAAAAGCAAAAATAAGAATGAAATGCCATGCCACAGTGTGACTGAACTAGAAACAGTACGTTTAATGGAGGAAGCCAGACACAAAGGGACACAAACTATTCCATTGATATGAAATATCTGCCATTATATACTACTTTTACAGATGGAAAAATTAGGTATTGTCTAAGAATAAAGTGTAAGAAGCTATAAAAGGATTTGGTAAGTGATAGCTAAAAATTACATAATTAAAATGTATAGGATGTCTTTCTAGAATTATGAAATATTCTAAAATTAGATAATGGTGAGATTGCCCAATAGTGTGAATGCATTAAAAGGCACTGTACAGGCCACTTCAAAGTGATAAATTGCATAATATCTATAATTTACCATAATAATAATCTACATACAAAATAAATCCACAAATTTTTAAATTAAAAAACGCAATAATACATTTGCCCTGGAATCTACCCTAATACATTCAAACCATATTTCCTGACAAGGTCATATCCCAAGGTTTGAGGTTTGGAACTCAATATGTGAGGAGGGAAAACATAGTTCAAACAGCTGACAATACTATTTCCTGAATTTGCAAATTATATCAACAATCAGGTTAGTTGTATACCTCATAACCCTGTCTCATCCCCAAATCTTCCATGAATTCCTTCTTCCCTAAACTCCCAAATTGACATGGGGTTAAAGATCTAATTTAGGAAGTGTCTGCAAGTAGTGATTATCCAATAACACTATTAGTCTAGCTACTCAGTTAAGAAAAGCCTGCTTATATTTAATTGAGTGTTTTTACATTAAGGTTCATAAAAGAGATAAGTCTGAAGTTCTCCTTTTTTGTTGGGTCTTTGTGTGGTTTGGGTGTGGCTTCATACAATGAGTGTGGTAATGTTTCCTGCTGTTTCTATTTTGTGGAATAGTTTAAAGAGAATTGGTTTTAGCTCTTCTTTGAAGGTCTCATAGAATTCTGCGGTGAAGCCATCAGGCCTTGGGCTTTTTCCCTTGGGGAATATACATATATTTAATCTGTTTATGTGATCTTGATTTAATTGATGGAAAAATTCTCAATAAAATACTTGCTAACTGATTCCAAGAACACATAAAAGATATCATCCATCATGACCAAGTAGGTTTCATCCCAGGTATTCTGGAGTGGTCCAATATATGGGAATCCAACAATAAAAACCACCACATAAACAAACTGAAAGAGAAAAGCCACACGATCATCTCCTTAGATGATGAAACAGCATTTGACAAAATGTAACACCTACCCATGTTTACAGTCTTGGAGAGATCAAGAATACGAGGCACATACCTAAACATACTAAAGGCAATATACAACAAGTCTATAGCCAACATCAAACGCAATGGAGAGAAGCTTAAATCAATCCCACTGAAATCAGGGACAAGGCAAGGCTGCCCACTCTCTCCATATTTTTTCAACATAGTCCTTGAAGTTCTGGATAGAGCAATAGGACAACTAAAGGATATGAAGGGGATAAAACTCAGAAAGGAAGAAGTCAAAGTACCATATTTGAAGATGACATGATAGCACACCTGAGCAACATCTGAAATTCAACTAGAGAACTCCTTCAGCTGAAAAACACCTTCAGCAAAGTGGTTGGGTACAAAATTAACTAAAAAAAAAAAAAAAAAAATCAGTAGCTGTCCTGTATAGGCTGTGAAAGTAATTAGGGAAACAACACCCTTCACAATAGCCACTAATATCATTAAGTACCTTGGGGTGACTCTAACCAAGAAAGTGAAAGACTTGTTTGAAAAAAAAAAAAAAAGGCATGCCCCGACCCGCGGGACCTAGTTATTCATGGGGTCCGAGGGGATCCAAACCTGAAAGAAAATTGGGCAGGAAAGAAGAAGGAAGACCAAGCAGTTTCCTTGTCAAGGTCTCGTTTAATGGGATGAAAAGTACCAGTATTAAAAGCGGAGAAAGGAAGGAGCAGGGAGGGGGAAGGTAAAATTCCTGCAAGAGGAGTCGGTCCACCTGGGCAGCTTGCGATCTTGGAATGTCCTTCCGCCTGGGAGCTTCTTTATCTCTGGAATGTCCGGTTCCGACTGCATGGCTGTTGTTTTCAGGGGTCAGCAATTCTCAGCGAGGGGAGCCTTTTATTCTAAGCCCTATTTGTTCCCAACAACTCCCCATCTCTCAATCCAAAAAGAGCGAAGCTCCTGTCTTAGGCTATGTGATGTTGCCCCCAGGTCCAGCACCGTCCACTATGTGGTTGGGTGGTTTGCCTGTCTTAGGCTATGTGGGCTGCCCCCATGCTTGGCACCCGTGGAGTGGGTCTCCAAACTATGTTTGGCACTCTCACGAGTGTGCCCCCAAGACATGGACCAACAATATTCCCCTCATTGGCTGTGACCACAGCCGTCAATGTGCACCTGGACCTGGCATCACAATAATCCCATCATTGGATACTCAGCAGCCATTTTTGGAGCTGGCTCTGAGGGGAGCTCTGAGCCAGCCGAGAGAAATCAAGAGCAGATGAGGGCTCCTCACAAGGATCTTGGTCAGCCTCGGTGGTAGCGAGCTGATGGTAGTGGAACGACACTGTCCGCCCAGTGGCCGACTCGACCTGTCCTTTAACAAAATCAGTTAATCTTTTAAATGCCCAGGGTCCAAATGAGAGGAGAAGTAGAAGGCCAACAAAGGGGCCGAGAATGGAGGGAAGGAGAGTCGTAAAAAGGGGGGGGGGGGAAGTAGAAAACCAATTTTGATACCATGCCTCACTTTTTTGTCTCTCTAACTGTCGCTTTTTAAGATTTTCTTCTACCCTTCTAATGCTGTCTCTAACTAGTCCGGTCTTGTCTGTATAGAAACAGCATTCTTTTAATGCTGCACACAGACCTCCTTCCTTGAGAAAGACGAGGTCTAGGCCTCTTCTATTTTGCAAAACCACTTCTGAAAGGGAAGCTAAGGACTCCTTCAGGTCTTTGATGCCTTCCTTTTAAGGACTCTGGCTAGCTCATTGAAGCGCTGTCCAGAGGTGACTAGGGAGAGGCAATCCTGGTCCCCACACCCGCAGCTCCAAGGCCCAAAAGACTGTTATAACAGTCACGGGCTCTCTTTTGGGTCTATGCATAGAAGAATCTTTTTGCTCCCAAAAAGTAAGAAAGTCTCCAGATGAATGAACAGTGAGGCGAGGGAGAACCTTAACTAACACACAAAAATCTTTATGAGCTGGAAACGGAAACGTAGGGGTATAAATATATGTAGTCAATCCGGAAGAACAGGCAAAAAATGAATCATTGGGAGCAGCAAAAAACCAAAAGGAAGCATTAACAAATATGGAGGAATTGCAAATGTTACTAAGAGAAGCAGGGGGAATCATTCTAGGTCCCAGGAGGCATAAACTTATGCCGGAAACGCTCTCAAGGGTAAGGCCTTGTCCTGGAGCAGGACACCAGCATAGCTCTTTGGATTCATTGGTGGGTCTAATGGTCCCAAATGAAGCAATTCCCTCATAAAAGGGAGGTTGTGGGGAATAACAAATCCAGCAGTCCTCTGTAAGTGAGGAATTAGCCTCTTGAACAGTGAGTATTGAGGCATTTAATAATGAAAGCATTATCTCTGCAGAAGAGGGGGGCCTCGGGGGAAGAGTGGGTTGAAAAGTGGTGGGGAGGAGGGTACCACTGAATTTTGAGGAATGTGGCATGACAGAGGGAGCTGGGGGGAATTTTTGTGTGGGGGACCTATGGCGACCTTTTGGTCATAAAAAGGAACAGTTTTAAGTAACTTAATTTTAAAGGTAAGGCCATAATCAGGACCATTTGTATATAATCTTAGTCCCCACTCAAATCCCCGTCCGGTCCAATCTTGCCGTTTACCTGATTCAGTAAACTGGACTAGGAAGACATTACACCATCTCCCAGTAATAGAATTTGGTTTACATTCCTGGGGAACCTCAGAAGCCCAAACTTGGCCATCAGTTGGGGCGACGGAGGATGGCTTTCTTTTAACTGCTATGTAGTCCCAAGAGGAGGACGGATTCCAGTAGGTGTCCCCAGTAGTTTCACAGCCCCAGGAGTCGCAGAAGTAATCAGCGGGAGCGTACCCGCACCTGCGGTTTAAGGCATGAACACGATGTGATGTGCCAAGGCAAACATAAAGGCCGTGGGAAAAGGCTTGTAAGGAGGTTCTTTCTATAGGGCCAGCACAACCTTGTCTGATCAACCATACACGATCACTGTCAGGTGCCCGGGGTTGTGGAAGAAAAAGATCTGGGACTCCCCATTCAGGGCCAGCCCCCAAAGCCAGCTTGCAAAGGTCAGGTGTAAGGGTAGGCCAGGGAATACTTGCTGAAACGGTGGAGTTGCTCCAAGCGATGTCACCTGCCTGGTTGATGACTAACCAGGTATAATTGAAAAGTTGATACAGAGGGTAGCCCAATGCCTGGGAGCCAAGGCTTAGCAGCAGCAACAACAACAACAAAAAAACATTTTCTGAAATTAAACACAATGAGACACTTCCTCAGGGAGATCAGAGGGATCCCT
Organism: Pachyuromys duprasi; assembly: GCA_028658305.1. Classification (NCBI taxonomy): domain Eukaryota; kingdom Metazoa; phylum Chordata; class Mammalia; order Rodentia; family Muridae; genus Pachyuromys; species Pachyuromys duprasi. The sequence continues at coordinate 25,437 of JAQQSO010000065.1, read as the reverse complement.
GGGCAGATTAAACTGTTTTACTAGCCTTTCAGGCAGCCATCTGGCATTTCCTGCAGTAGTATCATAAATGCAGGCATGTCCTTTTCCCCAGATAAGGACTGGGTCGGGACCCTGCCACTTGAAGGTGAATGGGTCCTTCCAGAGGGCTTGTGCATAGTTTTGGGAGGTAGTGGGGTGCCATAGGCGATCTGCCGCAGATTTTCCCTCTTTGTCTAAGGTAAGAAAGTTCAATACAAAAAGCGCATGGTTGAGCAGAATTCCCCCATTACTTTGTAATTTAGTAATCATATTTTTGAGCGTCTGATGAGCTCTTTCAACAATTCCTTGGCCATGAGGGTTATAAGGAATGCCTGTAATATGCTTAATGCCCAATTGTAAACAAAACTATTTAAAACTACTGCTGGTATATCCAGGTCCATTGTCAGTCTTTATTACCTTAGGTTGATTTAATACGGTTAAGCATGACAAAACATGATTAATAACATTTTTGGTAGCCTCGTCTGCCTGTGGCATGACAAATATAAACCCACTATATGTATCAACAGTAACATGGACATACTTTAATTTACCAAAAGCATTAATGTGTGTTACATCCATCTGCCATATTTCTCCCGGGATAAGGCAGCTGGGGTTAACTCCTAGATGTACCTCTGGTAGAAATGTTACACAGCCTTTATAATTTCGAACTATCTGCCTCGCTTGTTCTCTAGTTATCTTGAATTTTTGCCTAAGGGTCTGAGAATTGAGATGGTGCAAGTCATGGGCTTGTTGGGCCTGAGTTAGGGGATCCAAAATGACTGTAGTAATTTTTTGTGTCAGCCCCGCAAGCTGTGTTGCACCATCTACCAAATCATTGTCTTGTGCCAGAGGGCCTGGCAATCCAGAGTGTGCTCGTATATGCCCAACAAAAAATGGACAAACGCGGCTGTGAATGAGGCCCTGAAGGGTGAAAAATAAGGGGGCTGCATTGGTAGTGGGTCTTATACACAGAACAGTTTCCAATAGGGGAACGGAATGAGCAAGATAGGAACTATCTGTATATAAATTAAAAGGAGAATTTGGTAAGGCCTTAAAGACCTCAACGATAGCTTGTAATTCCACCAACTGTGCTGAGACATAAGGGGTGGAAATCTGAGTAATCACACCATTAATTGAATAGGCTGCTGGACCATTAGACGAGCCATCAGTAAAAACTAAATTAGCATTAAAAATAGGAGAGCCTTTTGTAACCCTCGGGAAAACAATAGGTGTTTATATAGGAATTGCAAAAGCTTATTGGGTGGATAGTGATTATCAGTCCTTCCCTGGAATGACACACAACCCACGGCCCAATCATCATTATTTTGAATTAGCCAAGAAATTTGTACTGGGCTATATGGCACAATCAAGATATTGAGCTGTTAGATGGGGATAGGTGGGAAGCACTTTTGAAGAGGCTGCAGGCAAGTGAACCCAAAAGAGCAGTCTATCTTGCCAGAAGACCCCAGTGGGAGAGAAGGGAGTAGGGAGTATAACAAAGAGTAATTCTTTAGTAGGGGAGAAATAATCAATGGTTTGTTGGTTAATGGCCATCTCCTCCAGAGCAAGGGCCTGTTGAGCCTCTTTAGTAAGTTTTCTGGGGGAGGAGGGATCTGAGTCTCCTCTAAGGACATCAAAAAGGGGTTTTAACTCACCGGTGGTTATTTTAAGATATGGTCTCAGCCAGTTAATATCCCCCAAAAGTCGTTGGAAATCATTTAAGGTGTTAACTCAACTGATTTTTTTGAGATATAACCTTATGGGGAAAAAGCTCAAAGCCTAAGAAAAGATGTGGGGGTTGGAGTTGAACCTTATCTGGGGAGATTTGCAAGCCTGGACGTTGTAAGTTTGTTACAAGTTGCTGAGAAGCAGAGTGTAACTGTGAGGCATCCCGTCCAGCTAAAAGAATATCATCCATATAATGGATAATATACAGGGAAGGCCACTGGAGGCGAAATGGGTCTATAGTCTGGGCAACAAACTTTTGACAGAGAGTGGGAATATTTGCCATACCCTGAGGCAAAACCCGCCATTGGAAGCGCTGCATGGGTCCAATGAAATTTACAACAGGGAGACTAAAAGCAAAGCGTTTACAATCCTCAGGATTAAGAGGAATGGAGAAAAAACAATCTTTGAGGTCTATAACTATTTTATGAAATCCTTTTGGGATAGCAACGGGGGAAGGTAAACCTGGCTGCAAGGTACCCATAGGAATCATGGTTTTATTAATTTCTCTAAGGTCTTGTAAGAGTCTCCATTTGCCCGATTTCTTTTGTATAACAAATATGGGCGTGTTCCAAGGAGAGGTGGATGGTTCAACATGTCCAGCGGCCAATTGTTCCTGCACCAACTCCATGGCCGCTGATAATTTTGTGGGTGGAAGGGGCCATTGATCTACCCATACAGGGGTGTCACTTTTCCAAGTGATTTTATCCGCCTGCAGTGCAGGAGGTATAATGGCCCTCAGGAAAAATGCTGAAAACCCAAGCCTGATCGATCAATTTTTTGCTGTGGAATAATAGGCTGGGTTATACCCTGATTGCTCTTTCCCAAGCCCTGTCCTGGCAGAAAGCCTTGGTGGAGCATTTGACTGGCGACAGTCTCATTAGGGCTACACATAATTAATTTTATTTGATTGAGACGATCTCGTCCCCATAGATTAATGGGCAATTTCTCAAATATAAATGAGCGGATCGTACTTGAGTTCCCTTCTTGATCTTCCCAAGTTAGAATTTTTGAACTTTGTAGGGTATTGTTAGATTGGCCAATACCCTGCAAGTGTGTTAAAAAAGGTTGGAGGGGCCAGGCTGAAGGCCAGTGGTCCCGAGAAATGACTGTAGCATCAGCCCCCGTATCGATAATGCCTGTAAACCATTTTTTGTCTAATTGAAGACGTAATGTGGGCCGATCTCAGGTAATAGCCTGGACCCAGTAAACACCAGAGGAGCCTGGTATAGTGGCCCCCCAGGGTCCATGAAGGGCTGGGCTTTTGGTATGCAAAGGGAGAGAGAGGGCCTGAGCTACTCTCTGTTCCTTAGTAATGGATATTGGTCCTAAAGGGGAGCTGGCTAAGACTTTTATCTCTCCGGTGTAGTCACTGTCCACCGTGGAGGGGTGAACAGTGAGCCCTTTAAGGGTGGAGGATGCCCTGCCTAAAATTAAGAAAAACATGCCCGGGGGAGGAGGTCCAGAAATCCCAGTAGGGAGGATTTGAACTCCATCCTCAGGTTTTAATATTGTGTCGGCGGAGGTACACAGGTCCAATCCTGCACTCCCTGTGGTGGCTCGGTGAAGTTGAGAGGGTTCTTGTGGCCTGAGGGAAGGGTCTGAACCTGCTCTAGACTGGTCCCCGAAGCTGGTTGGAATGGAATGGTTTTCGGGCCCGGGGAAGCCTCCCCCCCCACCCCCGTCCGTTTCCCGGAGCCGAGGGGAATGGGGACAGCAGGTTGCCTGTTATGTCTGTTTTAGAATGGCATTGGTTTGCCCAATGCTTACCCCTCCGACATCTGGGACAAACTGTAGTAGGCACAGGGGTGCCAGGCAACAAAGCAGGATTATTGGGAGTTCCACTAGGTACTCCCGTTACCTTTGGGCATTCCTTAGCAAAATGTCCGGGCTGCCCACATTTAAAGCATCCTTTAGATGGATGTACTGCTTGTAAGGCTGCCCCAATGGCCAAATTGACACCCTGAGAAATTCTATGAGAAAGGGAATCAACCTCAGAACAGAGTCTAACAAAATCATTAAGATCCTTATTTTTGGTGTGTCCTCGGAGAGCAGCTTTACAGGCTGCGTTGGCATTTTCAAAGGCCAGTTGTTTTAAAATTTTTCTATTAGTTTCTTCGGGGCCTAAAATCCTTTCCGCTGCTTCTACAAGTCAGCCAACAAAATGATGATAAGGTTCCTGAGGACCCTGTATAATTTTTGTCAGTGGGGTTGTGAGGGACCCTTTTGCCCCAATGGCAGCTTCCTTAACTTGGGCCAAGAGCCCGATGGGCAGTTTAGCTTGGCGGCTCTCAGCTACATATTTGCCTTGTCCAGTGAGCTTATCATAAGTCCAGAAAGGCTCTCCTCTAGAATTATTCTGATTTTGTCTAGCAAAAGTATGGCATCTATCAAGGAAGTCAGCCTTCCAAGTGAGAAATTGTCCTCGTGAAAGGACTGCTTGGGTCACTCAGAACCATTCTGCGGGGGTAAGGTACCCACTTCTGGAGAGATTTTCCAGTATGGAAATAGTAAAGGGAGCATTGAGCCCATTATTCTTAACTGCATTATTTAATTTTTCAAGGGGCTTAAATTTAAGTTGTTTAAATTGTGCTATTGGCTGCTTGGATTTTAGTCCCTTTAATATTATTTTTTGGTCATCTAATTCTTCAGTTTCCTCATCCTGAGATTCCTCAGCTCTACCTTCCTCCTCATCCTCTTCCTCATCTCCCGATTTTTTATCCTCTTTATCCTCTGGGTTATCTTCATCAGAGGACTGGCCTTCCCTAGATTTTTGTCGAATTATAACAGGGAAGGTCAAAACAGGCTGTGGCTTTGATTGAGAGGCTTTTTTATGTTTTTTGACAATTTTGGGGACCTGTTTTTTAAGGGGCCCGGTAAAGAGAGTCTTTTTAAAGGTCTCTTGAAGAGAGGCAAGTTGTACCGAGAGATCGGCGTATTCATGCTGTAAAGAGAGGATCTCACGAAGTTCAGATACCTGTTTACTAAGATCCTCTTTGGCCTTTAAAAGCAAAGAGGTTTGGGATGAGGGAGGAGAGAGTACAGGTGCGCAGAAATTAGGAGCAGAAGGATAGGGCGGCGGATTAGCGAGAAGAGAGGGCTGCCAGTCGGGGTTGTGATTTTTTGCTGCCTCTTCCTCTAAATCGCTTTCCTCTGAGGGGTCCAGGTGGTCAGGGTCATTTTTAAGAAACACAGGAAAGGCAAGACTCTTTTCCGCAGAAGAGGGGATAGTCTCACTAAAATCAGGGAGGGGGGGATATAAAGACTTATGAGTTTTAGGGCGGGTGGCCCGTTCCTCAGTGGTTCGTACCCCAGCCCCACGTTGGGTACCACCTTCCCTCGACCCACAGGACCTAGTTATTCGTGGGGTCCGAGGGGATCCAGCCCTGAAAGAAAAATGGGCGGGAAAGAAGAAGGAAGACCAAGTAGTTTCCTTGTCAAGGTCTCGTTTAATGGGATGAAAAGTACCAGTTTTAAAAGCAGAGAAAGGAAGGAGCAGGGAGGGGAAAGGTAAAATTCCTGCAAGAGGAGTGGTTCCGCCTGGACAATTTGTGATCTTGGAATGTCGTTCCACCTGGGAGCTTCCTTATCTCTGGAATGTCCGGTTCCGACTGCATGGCTGTTGTTTTCGGGGGTCAGCAATTCTCAGCGAGGGGAGCCTTTTATTCTAAGCCCTATTTGTTCCCAACAACTTCATGTCTCTGAAGAAAGAAATTGAAGAAGATATCAGATGATGGAAAGATCTCCCATGCTCATGGATCAGTAGGATTAACATAGTGAAAGTAAGGCTGCTTCCCCATCAGGGTGAGGTGATCATAGAGCAGGCTAATGGAACCCACTTGGATACTGAACTGCCATGAGCTACTTCTGTGCAGGGGTTCTGTAATACACTTTTCTTTTCACTATAAAGACAATATTTGTAGCAGTTGCCCCCACTTCCTTTGTAAGCAGTTCTGTTCTGTTGTGTTCTTAATTGATCCTGGATTCTGACCATCATTTTCTTTTCCTATGAGAATTCAATCTCTGGCTTCATAGTATCATGCTATATGAAGAGAACCCACTGGAGACTAAGAGATGGATCATGCTATTTTCCCACATTCTCTGTCCAGTAAATCAGTTTCATTTCAAAGGAATATGGTTATTGTGAAGCTGTCAGACTGAGGCAAGTTAAATGGGCAGAATGAAGGCTCCTATTAACAATAGCAGTTATCCTGTCAGATTCAGGTTTGGCAAGAAAGAAGGCATGGAAACACCATGTTACTTTGTGCACTGCAATTCAAGTATTCATAGTCTCAGAAAGGAGGCCTGTGGTTAAGACATCATCCCTCCATGTAGCCCTGAATGTTTCCTTTGGCCAGATCTGAGAATGCAAGGTCACAATGTGAGGGGTGACAGCAATTTCTGTAGAGAGCTGCAAGATAGGCAAAGAGTTTACAATGCTGATAATCAGTGGAAGCACGCAGATGCTGGTGATGGGAGTGTATATTTATGGAGGAATTTGCTTTGCATGAGAAAGAACAGCATGGACAATTTTACAGTGTTCAATTTGAGATTATGAACATCAGAGGATAGGTAATCAGGTGAGAATTAAAGGAAAATGATCTCTCAGCTCAAGGGAACTCAATTTCAATGGGATTTGTGATATTTGCATGCATGTAGGTATTGTTCTCTCTGTGCTGGACCCTCATAGGAGTACAGCATCCTAAACCCATGTGTCACAGTCTGGAAAATGGATGAAGGAAGGCTAGGCCTCTTAAGAACTCCACAAAGAAGAAACTGCTACAATTCTGGTGGCCACACCTAAAACTAAGGTAATCAGATACCTTTCCTGTACCAAGATTGAAGCAAGCCTCTTTCACTTGTGCTTTGGGAATCCCTTGGTGCAACCATCAAATCCACATCCTCACACTACTACTTTGCTAAAATGAGGGTTTGCTTTTCTCAGCTCTGTAGTCCAATTAGTGCAGCTCATCTGCATTTTCACTCAGTATTAAATGCATGCTTGCCTGTGTTAGGGCTTCATGGGCATAGGCAGAGGAAATTGCTACTGCCTAGAAGGGGCCACTGATCAGAAAAATTTCTTTCATCATTAGCCTCAAATCTGAAAATTCTGAAGAGAAGAAAGGTAGAAGCGTCCCTACCAGTCCTGAGATCTTGGCTTGGTCCTTATGGCATCCAAATAGCTACATGATTAAAGTAGTGCTTTGACTCAGAAAGGACAAAGCTTATTTTGCCCGTCAATGAGATTTGTAGCTGCATCAACGGTACTTTCAAAGTACAAAAATGGAGAATGAAAGGGATTATGTGGGCAAAGAAGCTTCTTTTTCTACTTTCTCTGTAGATGTCAGAGTGCATCTGAGATTATCTGCCTGTCTTTGTCCCTCAGGGCAGCAAGTAGAGTGATCAAGGATGTGGAAGCTGGAATGTATGAGTTGGCACCCTAGCACTCCTCTGTCCTGGCCACTTGTGAGTCAGAATTTTACAAGCAGCCTTTTTGATATGCAATACCATAAAACTCACCATTTGAAAGTGCATATTCAGGGCTGTTAAGCATATTCACACAGTAAGTACCATCAACATTTTCAAGCTTTCTTTTTACCAGCCAGAACAATTCCCATGACATCAGTGGTCACTCCTTAGTTTGCCTCCATACATCTTCTGACTAACAGAATCCTTCTGACTTTCTGTCTGTCTGATCCCTTAATTTCAATATATTCAGTTAATGTGTGGTCTTTTTTACACACACACACAAATATGAACACAAACACACAATATGTAGTTTTCTTTCAATTTAGCATGATTTGAGGGGAGTCTCATTAACGTGTTACATATCAGAATTACATTCATTTTGTAACTGAATCACATTTTTATTGTATGGATGAAAAACATGATGTTTATACATCCAATATTTGTGTTGATGTACAGTTTACATCTGTTGCCAGGACGTGAATGATGTTGGCCATGTCTCTGTCTGTTTATTAGGTATAATCAATCTATCTTAGTTCAGGCCAAAGAATGAACATAGATTGTATAAAAGTATCTTTTCTTCTCCAGATGTAATCGTTGTCTCAGAGACTTATTGTTTGATAAGATCACTCTTTCTAGCTCTTTCTGAACTCTGTCTGGCTGGTTTAACTCAGCTGTTATGGCTCAAAACTTCTCTCCAAGCTGAGTCAAACTGGCATCTCCTGAATTGCTCTGCTTCTGCACTGAAGGAGCTGAACTGCACCAAACTGCGGGAACTCAACTGAATTCAAATATACTCAACTGAACTGCACTGAACAACCTCTACTGTTCTGAACTCCACTGTACTGTCTTCTCTATTGAACTCTCTTCTGTACACTACTCTCTCAAATCTACAACACTGCACTTAAGTGCATTCTCTTTCCTGTCTGTTTTCATGAGAGTTGTGTGTATCCTATCTCTGACTCATTCTTTCAGATCTTTGTCTGATTCATCACTTTATTTGTCATTTTTATAGAAGTCACTGTTTGGGATTAAAGGCAGATACTAAAAGATTGTAGCCAGAGGGACTAATGGTCTGTACTAGAAGCATGTATGCATCCCCACCAAATCACACAAACCTAGAAGGTCCTTGGATATGATTAGAGAAACAGTGTTGCTGGATTAAAATTCCTCTAAAGGCTGGATGGTTTAAATAAAAAACATTTCTTTCTTACATTTCTGGAGGTTAGGTCATAAAAATCAAAGTACCAGTCTGGTTGGGACCTTATACAGGGACATGATGGAGAGAGCCAGAGGGAGTAGGCTGTCTTTTCTGTCTTCTTAAAAAGTTACTAACTGCCAATGTAAAACACAGCTCTTACTTCAAAGTGATTAAGAGATGGTTCTTTCTGTAGCAAATATGAACATCCAGAGACCAGCAACATAGGTTCTCATTGATCACATTCTGATAGCATGTTCTAACATGGAAGTATTTTGATGAAGGAATATTTTATAGACCCAGACTAAAAGAAAGATGAAAATTATGGCGTTTTACATATATATCGTTGAAAGCATATCAAATTACAACAAAGTGAAGAAATCTCTCCTTTCAGTTTTAGATGTTATCTGCTGACAGTTTAAGCTTTTGAGATTGGTGTCTTAAGTTAGTACATTCAAAAATTTTTCCATATAGTCACAGGAGGTGAGGTCCTACAAAGGGGTAGGCAACACATAAATATTAAGGCACCTAAAATAGCTCAATATTTTATCTCTGGACCTGTAACATTTTAACTCTCCGTAATCACAAAGTTATAATCAGTCAATTAGCCTTATAGAAATTTAACCTGAAAATTACTGAAAACTTTGAATTTACTACCTTGTTCCTAGAATCATTAGAACCATTGGAGAAAATATATTTTCATTTTTTGAATAGGTTATACAATTGATTATACTAAACAATAGTTATTGCTAAGTATTCTTTGCAATTCTATATTTGTAGTTCTTGGTGCTTTTTGAAAGAATCTAGGTTATATCCATACATAGTCCTTGGTTAGAGAAACAGTCTCATAAAAGACCCCTGTGCCCTGATCTATTTGGTCTTTATGGAGAGCCTGTCCTCTCCAGGTCTTACTAACTCCTCCTTCTTTCATATGATTCCCTGCACTCTGCCGAAGGTTTGGTTATGAGTCTTAATATTTGCTTTCATATATTGCTAGGTAGAGTCTTTCAGAGCCCCTCTGTGGTAGGCTCTTGTCTTGTTACTTGTTTTCTCCTACATCCAATGTCCATCCCATTTGTCTTTCTAAGTGAGGATTGATCCTCTTAACCCGGGGTCCTCTTTCTCCAACCAAGGACCATATATGGATATAAACTAAAACTTCTTCTCAGATATACTCCATGGTAGCTCAGTATCCAAGTAGGTCCCCTAGTAAGGTGAAGAGGGACTATTTCTGACATGAACTTAATGGCTGGTTCTTCGACTGCCCTGCCAAGGGAGGAGCAGCCTTACTAGGCCATAGAAAAGGATATTGTAGCCAGTCCTGAAGAGACCTGATTAGTTAGGGTCAGATGGAAGGGGAGGAGGTCTTCCCCTATCAGTGGACTTAGAAAGGGGCAGGAAGTAGGTGAGGGAGGAATGGTGGAATTGCAAGGGAATGAGGGAAGGGGCTATGGCTGGGATACAAAGTAAATAACCTGTGATTAATATAAAAATTATATATATATGTGTGTGTGTGTGTGTGTGTGTGTGTGTGTCTGTGAAAGGTTCTCAACCTGTGGGTCTGACCTCTTTAGGGGTTGAATGACATTTTCACAGGGGTTGCATACCAGGTATCCTGCATATCATGTATTTACATTACAATTCAAAACAGTGGAAAAATTATAGTTATGAAGTAGAAACAAAAATAATTTTACAGCAGGGTGTCACCAAAGCATAAGGAAATGTATTAAAGCACTGTACCATTAGGAATATTGAAAACCAATGGTCTACAGTTAAGTCTTTATGAAAAATAAAATACAATGAGTAAGTACATAGTCTATATTTAAAGCTGACACCTTATCTGAAGCTAAGTCACAAAAGAGCAGAAACCCAATTTCATAAGATGTTTACATACTGTCTTTGAAACCCTCTCTGATAGTTCCCTGTTGTTACTTAAGCTACTTTCTTTGACCAGAAACTGTCAGGTTCCGCAGAAACACCATATCTTCCCTTTTCCCAGTAACTGTGGGAGGGATTGCATTCCTTCAACACCCACAATAGACTCTTCATTCTGCATATCATCTCAGTCACTCCCTTCACCAACCCTGAAAAGTACAGCTATCAGCAAGCTCATTTTAGACACAAAAGTAGTACCTCAGAGAAGTCAGTTAGTTTGCCTAGAATTGTTGAGTGAACAAAGACAGAAGCATGAACCAGAACATTAATCCACCCAGCTCACAGATCTTGCCCTAGCCTTTCTGTGTTTCCATTTTGTAGTAAATTCATTTCTGGGACCTGTATCAGATTTAGAAAGCTGGACTTCTATTAATCGATTAGCACAATGGATTCTACAAATGTCACTTTTCTGTAGAAAGTCACACCCCTTTTTGATTTTTTCTCTCAGACCGCCTGGTCAGTCCTGTAAGGCTCAATGGAAGTATTAAGATGCTGGCCTTATATGAGACACAAAAAGGCCACTAGGTTAACAAAAAACATAGGTTGTTTTGTTGAGTCACAAAGAATTCATGTTCACTGTGGTAAAATTTGGAAAGAGATGGCCAGAATGACACAATATGGCTGCTTACTGCTTCAATATCATTGTGCCATGTACTACAACTTATAGTGCAAACAAGTCATCTGAAAATATATCATGGAACTCATTTAACATGCATAGAAGGAGCCATTAAATTATTTCAGTCTCATTACTCAAAGTGTTCAGAAAATTCTTTTGTATTAAAGCCCATGCAAAATTGTCTTTGCAGCCAAGTGCTTCAACATAAATGTTATATTCTCTGGAGAAATGCATGCCTTAGACTGTTACTTAGGGAAATACATGCACAGATATGGTGGAGCTTCCTGTAAAACAATTCTTACTTTGTTAAACAGTGTGATCAAATTTTCAGTTACTTCTCTGACATCTCTGTTTGTATGACTCTTGTAGATAATCATGAATGTCAGTAGAATGGGGATGTGTTTTAATGCTTGATTGTTTTTGAAAATGGGAAAGGAAACAATGGCTTTTGGTGCCAGTAAGAGATTTTTGTACAATTTACATGCAATATTTCCAACTGTATAAACAGGTTTAACATATTAGCTTAGCATCACCTTTTCTTTTTTCAAAAACTTTATGCCATGATACAAACTGAGCTTTCAAGCACACCAGGGTAGGGAAATTTACTATGCTTTTACTCTAATGCAGGTGGCAATCTGTCTTTTCTCCATTGGCTGAAATCTGACCTCACAGTCTTCCATGATTGGCTTTTGCCTAGTTATTTTTTTTTTTCTTAAATAGGTTCAAAGGAAACAAAGGGAAGAGAGAAGGTGCCAGATGTTCCAGGTTCCAGATATTGAGAATGCTTGAAAATCTTTACCAGTTTGGGGAGATTAAAATATTTGCAAAAAAACATTTCTTGTAAGATGGAAAAAATTAAAGGTGGGGGAGATATGGAACATTGGTCCTTGGCTGGCAAACTATCTTTGATTAGAAAAAAATTATGAGAATTCTTCTCTTTACAATGTGTCTTTTTTTCCTTCAAACTCAACCAGCATATGTGGACTTTATGAAGTCTCTCGTAACCATAAATTTTTGACATGATTAGTGACTAAGGATAGATTTGTCTTAATGAACTTCTGAGACCCTAAGTCAATAATTAATCATTTCGTCTATATCATCAGCATGGCTTTAAGTGAGCCTGCTTACCTAGAAGCGGTCCCTTGGCCAAGTGATTTGTCTGGCCAAAGTAAAGTCTCATCTGAATTTGCAGCATTCCAGGGAGAATATTTGGGAAAACACAGATTCCAACTTGAAACCAGAGGATAGATTGGGAGGGGCTACACAATCTGCAGTATGAAGAAACACAGCTAGAAACAAAGAGGCATCTGCTTGCTTGGGCATGTAAGAAACAAACTGTTGTGTCCATTTTCAGTCTGAGCTGTGCTTACACTTTTTCAGAGTTACAAATGAGTAGGGCAAGCTAGGACACTCCTCTTTCCCTAGCTGTGGTCTGGCACCTGCTGTTCTCAGAATTATCACAGTTGTGTCTGGTTTAATGTTGAGTTATTTGATCCACTTGGACTTTAGTTTTGTGATTCATATTAAGATAAATATGAATCTACTTGCATTTTTCTACATGTAGACATCCAGTTACACCAGCACCATTTATTGAGAATGCTATCTTTTTTCCATTGTATGGTTTTGGCTTCTTTGTAAAAAATCCAATATCTGTAGGTGTATAAGTTTATTTCAGGGTCTTCTATTTGATTACATTAATCCACCATTCTGTTTATAGGCCAGAATCATGCAGTTTTTATTACTATTGCTCTGTAATACAGCTTGAGATCAGGGATGGAGATACCTCCAGAAGATCTGTTGTACAGGAACATTTTGGCAATTCTGTGTTTTTTGTTTTTCTACATGAAGTTGAGAATTGTTCTTTCAGGAACTGTAAAGAATTGTGTTGGTATTTTGATGGGAACTGCATTGAATCTGTAGATTGCTTTTGTCAGGATGGCCATTTTTACTATGTTAATCCCACCAATCCATGAGCATGGGAGATCTTTCCATCTTCTGATATCTTCTTCAATTTCTTTCTTCAGAGACTTGAAGGTTTTTTTTTTTTCAAACAAGTCTTTCACTTGCTTGGTTAGAGTCACCCCAAGGTACTTTAAGATAATAGTGGCTATTTCGAAGGGTGTAGTTTCCCTAATTTTTTTCTCAGCCCTTATGTCTTTCATATACATGAGGGCTACTTATTTTTTGAGTTAATTTTGTATCAGCCACTTTGCTGAAGGTGTTTATCAGCTGAAGAAGTTCTCTGGTTGAATTTTTGGGATCACTCAGGTATAATGTAATATTGTCTACAATTACTGATACGTTTACTTTTTCTTTTCTGATTTATATTCCCTTGATCTCCCCTAATTTTCTTATTGATCTAGCTAGGATTTAAGTACTATGTTGAAGAGATACAGAAAGAGTAGGCAGTCTTGCCTTCTCCCTAAATTCAGTGGGATTAATTTAAGATTCTCTCTGTTTAGTTTGATGTTGGCTATAGGCTTGCTGTATATTGTCTTTACTATTTTTAGGTATGTGCCTTGTATCCCTGATCTAAACAAGATTTAAACATGAATGGGTAGTTAGATTTTATCAAAACCAGACACACTAAATCTCTTAGAAGAAAAAGTTGGGAAAAGCCCTGAACTCATTGGCACAGGGTTAACCTCCTGAAGAGAACACCAACAGCACAGGCTTGAAGATAAACAAACCATAAATGGAATCTCATGAAACTGAAAATTTTCTGTAAAGCAAAGGACACTGTTGTCAAAACAAAATGACAGCCTACAGATTGGGAAAGGGTCCTCACCAACCCTATAACTGAGAGAGAGCTAATATCCAGAATATATTAAGGATTCAAGAAGTTAAAGAGCAACAAATCAAGTAATCCAATTAAATAATGGGGTAGAGAGCTAAACAGAGAATTTTCTGTGGAGGAAAATCAAATGGCAGAGAAACACTTAAAGAAATATTCAACATCCTTAGTCATCAGGAAAGTACAAATCAAAACAACCCTGAGATTACATTGACAGCAATCAGAACGGCTAAGGTCAAAAACTCAAGTGACAAAACATACTGGAGAGGTTGTGGAGAAAGGGGAACGTTCCTCCATTGCTGGTGGGAAGGTAAATTTGAACACCCACTTTGGAAATCAATCTGGCACTTTCTCAAAAAATTAGGAAAAGTGCTTCCTAAAATTCAGCTATACCACTCCTAGGCATATATTGAAAAGATGCTCAAGAACACAACAAGGACATTTGCTCAACCATGTTTGTAGCAGTTTTATTTCTAATAGCCAGAACCTGGAAACAACACAGATGTCCATTAATGGAGGAATGGATACAGCAATTGTGGTATTTTCACACAATGGAATACTATACTCAGCATTTAAAAACAAGGAAATCATGAAAATTGCAGGTAAATGATGGGATCTAGAAAAGATCATTCTGAGTGATGTATCCCAGAAGGAGAAAGACACACATGGTCTTTGGGCAGAGTGTCGGGAATCCTATGAAAGAAGGGGGAGAGGACAGGAGGACAGGAGCTCCACAAGGAGAGCAGCAGAACCAAAAATCTTGGCACAGTGGTCTTTTCTGAGACTGATACTCCAACCATGGTCCATGCATGGAGATAACCTAGAACCCTGCACAGATGGAGCCCATGGCAGCTCAGTATCCAATTGGGTTCCCTAATAAGGAGAACAGGGACTGTTTCTGACATCAACTCAGCAGCTGGCTCTTTGATCACTTCCCCCTGAAGTGGAAGAAGTCTTACCAGGCCAAAGAAGAAGATAATGTAGCCATTCCTGATAAGACCTGATAAGGCAGGGTCAGATGGAAGGGGAGGAGCACCTCCCATATCAGTGGACTAGGTGTAGGGCATGGGTAGAGGGTGGGAGGGTTTAATTGAGAGGGAGTGAGGGAAGGGGATACAGCTGGGATACAAAGTGAATCAACTGTAATTAATATGAAAAATAAAAGTAAAAATTAAAAAAAAAAGAATAGTAACAGTTGGAATGTTGCAGGCAGCCTGGTATATGCCAAAGTCCATAATCAAAAGAAGTAGCAATCTCATGATCAAATTATTCATTAAATAAAAGCTTTAATCCTAAACCAATAGGTTTGAGAACTTGGGACTTGGATAAGGCCCAGCAGATAGGAAAAGAGGTCAGGAATTCTCATGAACAGGGGAGTTTTAAAACCACTGTTTTGCACAAAATCAGCACAGGAGGCATTTTGTTTTGTTCTTTCTCTATGCTGATGTCCCTTTCTGTAAAGTGTATAGCAACAACTGGTTTATTCTCACTAGTCTGTTGAAGTTGTTATTACAGAGGGAGAATCTTGTTTTCCACAGGCAGAAGAAATGGGATATGCTCTATTTTCCTGCCTCCTGTGTCTGCCTAGCATCTCCTAGCCTGTTTTTATCTAAATGAGATTAAAAAAAAATTGTTTTCTCTCTTCTTCAGACCCTTCGCTCCATGCTTGTTTACTGCTGTTGTTTTTTACCCACCAAGATGTTCGCACTCTTGATTTTGCTTTCCAGCTGCACTGATATAGAAATCCTAAGGGGAAAAAAGATGATATCTTTCATGATTCTTTTAGCTGCTATTCTTTTCGGTGCTCCATATTTTCTTGATTACAACTACTAAATGATGATAATGATCATGATGAAAAGTAATACACTGTTGAAAGTCAGTCCAGGGAGAGGATACAGAGTACTTTATGCTAAAAATAAGTCTCACAATAGTAACTCAGGGGATTTTTTTATATTTTTATTTTTTATTTAATTACAGTTTATTTACTTTGTGTCCCAGCTGTAGCCCCCTCCCTCATTCCCTCCCAATACCATCCTCCCTTCCTCATCTCCTCCCTGCCCCTCTCTAAGTCCACTGATAAGGGAGTTCCTCCTCCCCTTCCATCTGACCTTAGCTTATTAGGTCTCATCAGGGCTGGCTGCAATATCCTCCTTGGTGCCCTAGCAAAGCTGCTCCTCCCTTGGCGGAGGAGCATGGAAGTCAAAGAGCCAGCCACTGAGTTCAAGTCAGAGACAGTCCCTGTTTCCCTTACTAGGGAATTCCACTTGGATACCGAGCTGTCCTGGGCTACATCTGAGCAGGTGTTCTATGATATATCCATGAGTGGACCTTGGTTGGAGAATCAGTTTCAAAAAAGGCCCCTGTGCCCAGATGTATTTGGTCCTTGTGGAACTCCTGTCATGCCCAGGTCTTACTAACTCCCCCTCCTTTTATATGATTCCCTGCACTATACCCAAGGTTTGATTATGAGTCTCAGCATCTGTTTTGATACACTGCTAGGTAGAGCCTTTCAGATGCCCTTTATAGTAGGCTCCTGTCCTGTTTCTTGTTTTCTTCTACTTTCTATGTCCATCCCATTTGTCTTTCTTAGTGAGGATTGATCATCTTACCCCGGGTCCTCTTTCTTGTTTAGCTTCTTTAGTTATACAGATTTTAGTATGTTTATCCTATCTTTCAGGTGTAGTATCCACTTGTAAGTGAGTATATACCGTGCCTGTCTTTCTGCTTCTGGGATACCTCACCCAGGATGATCTTTTCAACATCCCTCCATTTGATGGTTTTAACAGGGTTTTTTAAGTTGACTTCTGCTAAATGCTGTAAACATTACTTTGACGATGTTTTACTGTGTGTTTGTTATTTTTACAATCAGGTGCTTCCAATAATTTGAAACCAAAATCACAGCTATGGTAGACCATTCTCTGTATAAAGCATAAAAACATAAAACAGTATAATTATCAGAAGAATATTACTAATGGACTATATTATTCCCCGTTTTTTCTTTGTAACCAATCATTCAGAACACTTGAATTCAAATTATGTTTTAAAATGTATATCCAAGCATTAATATAAGTATGTCTATACTTATGAAAACCTATGTTTAGACTCATATTCCTTGTTGGAAGGAAACTTCACCTCACCCTGAGGGTTGAACAGCCTTACCCGGCCACAGAAGAAGACAATGCAGCCACTCCTGATGAGACCTAATAGACTAGGATAAGAAGGAAGGAAAAGAAGACCTTCCCTATCAGTAGACTTTGGGAGGGACATGCATGGAGAAGGGAAAGGAAGGGAGGGTTTGGGAGGGGAGGAGGGAAGGCTCTACACGGGGCATACAAAGTGAATAAAGTGTAATTTTAAAAAGGAACCAAAGAAAAAGAAACAATGTCCTGGAGGGTGTGGTGTTTCACAAGTCAGTGACCACACCTTTTTTGACTCTTGTAAAAAGAAAGAAAGAAAGAAAGAAGGGATCAGGAAGGGTTCTGGAGCTTTATCGAATATGTTTATGATGTGTTGATTTGAACATGTGATTTTATTAAATGTAATTTATTTATTTTTATAGCAATCACACGTTAGGTACTTTGCATCCCAGGCGTAGTCCCCTCTCTCATTCCCTCCCGCTTTCCCCATCCCTCCCTCATCTCCTCCCTGCCTCCTCCAAGTCCACCAGTGAGGGAGGGCCTCCTCCCCTTCCATCTGACCCCAGTTCATCTTGTCTCCTCAGCTTGTTCATAGCATGTTACATCATAAGAATAAACATTAAGAGCCTGTATGGATCTGAACTAAGACCCCTGCATATGTGTTATACAAAAACTGTGGAAGTCCTAACAGTGGGAATGGGGCCTGTCTCTGATTCTTTTGCCTACTTCTGGGACCCCTTTCTTCCTACTAGTTTGTCTTGTCCAGCCTTAATATGAAGGTTTATGGCTAGTCTTATTGCAGCTTGATATATCATGTTTAGTTGCTCTCCCTGGGAGACCTGCCCTTTCTGAAGGGAAATGGAGGAATTGTGGATCTGGGGGAGAGAGGAG
>JAQQSO010000064.1:15506-40995 GCA_028658305.1 Pachyuromys duprasi | reverse complement strand
CTAGATCCCAGGGGAGGACTTTGCAGCCAGCCCTGAGGAGACAGGATAAGCTGGGGTTGGATGGAAGGGAAGGAGGTCCTCCCCTGTTGGTGGACTTGGAGGGGGTGGGGAAGAAGGAGATGAGGGAGGGAGTGGGAGGGTAGGAGGGAATGGGGGAGGGGGCTACGCCTGGGATTCAAAGTACCTAACCTGTGATTGATATAAAAATAAATTAATTTAAAAAAAAGAAAGAAAGAAAGTTGTTCAGTTTCCATGACTTTATGTTGTTTCTATTGTTGCTGAAATAGAGCTTTAATCTATGGTGGTCTGATAGGATGCAGGGGTTTAATCTAATTTCTTTTTTATCTGTTTAGACTTGCTTTGGTTCAAGTATTTGGTGAGTTTTGGGGAAAAAAATCAATGAGGTGCTGAAAAGAAGGGATATTCTTTTGTATTTGGGTGGATTGTTCTGTACACTCAGGTTTATTTGTTTGTTAATGTCAGTTCGCTCAAGCATTTCTCTGCTTAGTTTCTGTCTGGAGGACTTGTCCATTGGTGAGGGAGATATTGAAGTCTCTCACTCTCAGTTCATGAACATCACTGTGTGATTTAAGCTGCAGAAGTGTTTCTTTAACAACTGTGGGTGTTGTTATGTTTGGGGCATAGATGTAAAAATTGGAAGGTTCTCTTTGTGGATTTTTTTTCTTTTTCAATGCATATGTCATATCCTTCCCCATCTCTTTTTATCAATTTTTGTTTGAAGTCAATTTTGTTAGATATTAAAATACCCACAAGAGCCTGCTTTCTAGTTCCATTTGCTTGGGATATCTTTTTCCACCCCTTTACCTCAAGGTTAGGTATATCCTTCACATTGAACTGGTTTTCTTTTATGAAGTGGAAGGATGGATCTTGTTTTCATGTACATTCTGTTAATCTTTTTGTGTGTATGTTTTTTTTAATTAGAGAATTAAGGCCATTGATACTTAGAGATAGAAATGAGCAATGATTGTTAAATCTGTTATTTTGTTTGTAGAGATGGTAGTAGTGGTTTGTGTGTGTGTGTGTGTGTGTGTATGCGTATGCATGCGTGTTTCCTTTCCATTGCTTTTTCTGATACTATGAAATTATTTATTTCCTCTGTGTTCATGTATGTATTTAGCATTCTTAGGTTGTAGTTTACATTGTAGCGCCTTCTGTATGGATGTATTTCTAGACAGATTTTGCTAAAATTTAACCCTATCATGGAATGTCTTTAATATCTGTTTATGATTATTGAAAGTTTTCTGGGTACAGACATCAGTGGGTTTTTTAGAGTTTACAGCACATGTGTTCATGCCCTTCTGGCTTTTAGAGTCTCCATTGAGAAACCAGGTGTAATTCTAAGAGGTCTGCTTTTATATCTTACTTGCCCTTTTTCCTTGCACCTTTTAATATTCTTATCTTTGTTCTGTATGTTTAGTGTTTTAATTATGTGATAAGGGGACTATCGTTTACTATTTGGTAATTTTGTATGCTTCTTCTACTTTGATAGGCATCTCCTTCTTTAAATTAGGGAAATTCTCTTCTGTGATTTTGTTGTAAATATTTTCTGGACCTCTGAGCTGGTATTCTCCTTCCTCTATTCCAATTATTTGTGGGTTTGGGTTTCTCATAATGTCCCAGAGTTCCTGGATGTTTTTCACCATGAAATTTTTAGATTTAACATTTTCCTTGCCTGATGTATCCATTCTTCTATTGTATCTTTAATGGTTAAGATTCTTTCTTTCATTTGTATTCAGATGATATTATGGATCTCAGGGATCCAGGGAGGTGTGGCCAATGGGAAGAGAATGCTGCATCTGGTGTTCTATTCCAGTGCTAGGGGCAACTGTGAAAATTAGCTCTGTGGTAGACCTGTGGACAGCCTACCTGGTCTTTTGGAAGGCATGGCATGTGGTTGAGCAAGGGGTGTGTGCCCAAGTAGGGACTGAGACACTGAGATGAAGCACGAAAGGAAAGTGAGGTGGGAATGGTCCATTGGATGCACAGGAGATGTGGACAGGAGGAAATGAAGCTGCCCCTCATATTTTTCAGAATGTTCTGTGGTATCTAAAGCGGGAGTGGACAGGGAAAGAGAGAGATACAGCACTAGAGGCAACCCTAAGTATTGGATCTCAGATAACAGAGAGTTGGGATGGTCCACAAACCTGTTCTCTTATCCTACATCTTAATACTCATGATCAAGTCCTCAGGAATATTTTTTTACTTTGTTCTTTATTTTGAGTTTTGTTGTTACTCTGTGAAAGACTTTTCCTTACTTGTATAAAATTAAGGAAAATTACTATGTGGGCTAAGCAGGCCACTCGGGAAGTATTCTTGGGGTAGACCTAAGTTCAGATACCAGGACCCATGTCTGGAGGTTCATAAGCACCTGCTGCTTAAGATGGAGGGGATCAGACACCCTCTTCTCTGGTGTGTCATCTGTACACACATGGACGATATTCTGTCTCTCATATAGAAACATAAACATAAAAATGGGGATAGACTTGTTTTCAAAATTCCTTTCATGACTTATAAAGGAATTTGAGCAAATAGGCTACTTTAGGTGTATAATACAAATCATATATTTTTTTTCTTTTAAATCTGTAATCTTGTTTTTAGTTTTTAAAAGTTTGCATTTTCTCAGTCTTCTACAGACTTACAACCAATCATCAATTATAGGAAACAAAATGGTTTCTAAGCGATCTTATGAGACATCCTTTTTTTTAATCATAAGAGAAAGAGATACTTTTAGTAGTCAAAACTGCTTTCTCCAAAATTGAAGCATTGGCATTCTTAATTTCTCCAATTTTAGTAGAAGAGCCAACCCTCCATTCCTAATCTATTTTCTTTTATAGGCAAAGGAGAGAATAGAGTACTCAAGATGAGTACTGACCAGTGATTTCTTTGATTTTGATTTTAATCTTGTACTTGTTAGTTAAATGACTATTATATTTATAGGTCTGTTTTTGTGTATCTTTTTTCCAGTGGTGCCATCTATGTTGTATGATTATAATACTTATAATCCGCTTGTATGATTGTTTCTCTAAGAAATGATAGAGCTTTACCTATTTTTTGTCTTCTGAACAGTTTCTACATTGTGTTATAAGTTCTTTGAGTTTTTGTTAGTTGGGGACTTTCTGTTGACAAACAGTTTCAGTTTCCTCTTCTTGTCCCTAAAAGCTTGGTGCCTCTCGTTTCTTGACAAATCTTTCTTTTCTGTTTGTTGCAATCATCAGTATTTGAGCTTTTGCTACTTAAATGGATAATGTGACGCTACATGTAGGAAATTGAAGTAACCAAACCAAGAGATGTATGAGCAGTTGCAGTGAGAGGGTCATCTAAGCCATTTGAAACTGAAGCTTCATGTGCCTGAGACAGAACTTCAGGATTTGGTGTTTGTCCTGTTGGGTTTCTTATGTTGGTCCAGTCTTCCCTCACTATGTACCCGTTCCTCTCTATTTGAATGGGAAAAGGTATTCTGTACCATTGTCTGTTAGAAACAGATAACTTGTTTTGTTATTTTACAAGATGTGACAGTCCGGTGATTTCCTGGAGTATCAAAAGAGACTTGGAACACTTGTACAGTGTAGGGGTTGTTACAGACTGGGAGATCACTGGGAGTCAGACTAAATGCATTTTCATCTTGGGATGATTATGAGACTATAATGACAAGAATCAGAATAGAGTTGTTTGAATCACAGTGCTCCCAGATAGGATTATATCTTTGAACACTCATCTTTCCTTGGTGGCTTTCATTAGGGAGCTTATGGGATATTTTGCAGGAAAAACTTTTCTAGATGAAATTCCTCATTGGGGATAGGATTTGAATGTCTATAGACATAACCCATTTCCTTTGTGTCTACTCTTTTGTGGTTGAAACTGTTCATTCAGTTTCTTTCTCATGCTGTCATGTCTTCATTATTATAAATTCTATTCCTAGGTCACATAAGCTACAGTACAAACAATTAGTATTTGGTGGTAAGATATTTTGCTAGCCTAATGTTTTTATATTTTGAATTTTGTTTTTTCAGTTGTTGATGACTATGTTTCTCTGGGCCGCCTAGACTGTCCTCAAAGTAGGCTTATAGTCCAGCGATGCCTCAAATTTAAAGATCCAACTGACTCTGGCTCTTGATTGCTGAAACTATAAGTGGGCCAGTATGCCTGGATTTTGTTTTTGGTTTTGCTTTTATGTTTTTGGCTGAGAGGCCCGGAAAGTAGGTTTTGTACATGTATATGTATATGCTGTGTTGCTGAGCTGCACCCACACATCTTGAATTTTAAAATTTGGCAGAGAGTATCATTCTATTTCCCAGGATGGCATGTACTCATGACATTAATATTACCTGAGCCTTCTGAGTCATTGGATTGCAGATGTGTGACATTCTTCCTACCTGTTGTGTGTTTGTTTTGAATTTATGTTGGAATGAATATAAGTGTTTTGCCTGTATGCATGAATATGCACCTCATGTGTGCCTTCTCCTCACAATATCAGACGATGTCCTCAGAACTCCTTAACTTGTTGGAGTAATGGATAGTTGTGATCAGCAATGGAAGTACTGGCAATTGAGCGTTTTTATTTTCAGGTCCAGGAAGAGCTCTTCACTGTTGAGCCATATCTCATGCTGTATGTTGGCAATTTAGCACCAACATTTACAGTCTCAATTGTCCATTTGTAACTGTTTAAACATGGAATCCCTTTTAGTAAGATCTTATTAATGTTATTGTTTAAACTGGGGCACCTCAGATTTCTGGAGGATGAATACAGAAGTGGAGTAGATGTATAATTCTTTTTAGGAACTTAAGGGGGAAAAAACTCTAAGTTGTTTGTATCTTTTTTGTTTGGTTGATTTTTTGGTGGAGAAAAAAGGTTTATTCATTTATTTATTCTTTTGTACTTCTGAATAGTTTTTAATTATTTATTTTTTATTCATTAGAGTTTATTCAGTTTTTATTCCAGCTGTAGCCCCCTCCCTTATACCTTCGCAGTCCCTTCGGAACTCCCTCATCTCCTGCCATGCCCCTCCCCAAGTCCAAGATAGAGAAGGTCCTCCTCCCCTTCCATCTAACCCTTGCTTATCAGGTCGCATGAGGACTGGCTGCATTGTCTTCCTCTGTGGCCTGATAAGGCTGCTCTCCCCTTATGGGGAGGTGATCAAAGAGCCAGTCACTGAGTTCATGTTGGAGATGCCATGGCAGGGGTTCTAGGTTATCTCCATACATGGTCCTTGCTTGGAGTATCAGTCTCAGAAAAGACCCCTGTACCCAGATTTTTTGGTTCTGTTGCTCTCTTTGTGGAGCTTCTGATTTTATTTTAATATGTACCTCTGGCTGTCCTTGAACTCATGTGTAAACCAGGGTGACATCTAATTCAATGAGATACTTCTGCCTCTGAGTGCAGGGATTAAAGGCATAAGCCAATAGACCAGCTTGGTCATTGTGTGTTTTGTGGTTGGTAATTGTTCAAATAATTTCTCTGATGTGTTCTCAATACTATTGATCTGTTTGATTGTCTCTTTGTATGTTGTTATTTAGCATTTCTTTTGCAAGGCTATAATCCTATTCAAAGGGTACAGAAAGGACAGAGGTGAACCTCATTATTAAGTTTCCTTCTAAAATAACTTAGTAATTTTGTTAGAATTCCTATCTCACATAATAATTGGGAAAGAACCAGAATTATATGAATATATTGTCAATGAATTATATGAATATATTGTCCAATGTTGTACCTATTATGCTTTCAGTTGTGTACATTTTTGTGATAATTTAGGATGCAGTGACCTATGCTGATGTGCATGTGAACTTCACTGAGCAAGAGTGGGCTTTGCTGGATCCTTCCCAGAAGAGTCTCTACAAAGATGTGATGCTGGAGACCTACAGGAACCTCACTGCTATAGGTAAGACTGTGAATTTTCCTTCCCCTTTTATAATAAAGGACAACTATTTCTTTGTTATTGATTCTCTTCTATAATTTCAATTGAGAAGGAGGGAGAATGAGGTGACTAAATCAGGAATGAGTCTAATGTTCAATGGAAGATAGTAACTTAATTTTTGCTTTATTTCTTGTCTTATACTATATTTTAGGCTATAATTGGGAAGACAACAATACTGAAGAACATTGTCAAAGTTCTAGAAAACATGGAAGGTAATGTTCATGTGCAAGCTTATACAAATATGCCTTGGAAGAAATATTAGTGTGTCCTGGAAGTTTTAAGGAAAACCAACAGTGTAAATAAGCACAGCTTTAAGTGTATTGGTGATTATTGAGTCCTCACAAAACCATATACCTCAATATCAGATATCTGATTTGTGTTTGCAAGGTTTTCCTTTAAGAAAGAAGACATAGTAACAATGCCTTCACAGATATCACCATTTGAATCATAGCACTTTTAGAGCTACATTATAGATCTGACAATCCACTTAGTCCTGTACCACTCAGATATTGCAAAAAGTGTACACATTGAATAGCTGTTAAGTGAATGTCCAAAACCTTCTAATAAGCACATAGTCCATAGTAAAGTTGGTGATACTCATATACTTGTAGGAATATTGCTAAATTCCATGGAAGGGGAAGTTTATAGAAGATTGTTGTAGAGAACACTTAAAGCTTATAGCACATGTCTATGAGAAGCAAATGTCAAACTGTGTAACTTCAGTGTGATTTGTTATTCTTCCTTTCATTGATGTATCATATGACACAATAGCTACAAGGCACATATGCATAACTGATAATTAAAAAAGCAATGTACCTCTGTCTCTCCCATAGAAATTAGAAGATATGTGGTAATTCCCAGTAATGGTAGAATTTTTGAATGCAATACTAGTTTACAATTAATTGGTTTTCCAACTTCATTGGGAGTATGTGTACAACCTCACACTGCAGAAATGTTTACTAGGAATGTGGAAATTCTTCTGTTTGTTCTGGTTCACTTTTCAAATGTAGTATGACTCACTCTGTTGAAATAGTTATGAATGCATTCAGTGTCATAAAACTCTAAATTCTAGTTCTCTTCACATATGTTAATCACATCATATACAATTAGGATACTATAAGGGTGAGCCATGTAATAAATGCTCTTGCTATCACATGTATCTTCAAAGATGAAAAACAGCCCATAATGAAGGGGAACACCCTGAGTGTAAACTAAGTGATAAAACCTTAATATCTGATTCCTCTTTACAATTAGAACAAATTGTAAAATTAATTCATACAGATAAAAAGAATCCTCAGTGTAATAAATGTGATAAACCTTTCACATGTTGTGAAATTGTCTTTACAGGCATGAACGAAGTCATACTAACAAGAAACCCTACAAATGTAATCAATATGATAAAGCCTCTTCACAACACCATCATCTCCGAATGAATAAAAGAACACATACTAGAGAGAAAACTTATGAATGTAATCAATGTGGGAAAGCCTTTGCATGTCACTATTATCTTCAGTGTCATGAAAAAACACATACTGGAGAGAAAACTTATGAATGTAGTCAGTGTGGGAAAGCCTTTGCGCGGCACTATTATCTTCAGTGTCATAAAAGAGTTCATACTGGAGAGAAACCCTATGAATGTAACCAATGTGGAAAAGCCTTTTCATGGTACTGTAGTCTTAAAAAGCATAAAAGAGTTCATAATGTAGAGAAATCCTTCAAATGTAATCAATGTGATAAAGCCTTTTCACAACACAGTCGTCTCCAAATGCATAAAAGAACACATACTAGAGAGAAATCTTATGAATGTAATCAGTGTGGAAAAGCCTTTGCACATTACAGTCGACTTCAAAGTCATGAAAGAATTCATACTGGAGAGAAGCCTTATGTATGTAACCTGTGTGGTAAAGCCTTTGCACGTCAGAGTCGTCTTCAAATTCATGAAAGAATTCATACCGGAGAGAAACCATTTGAATGTAGTCAGTGTGGTAAAGCCTTTGCATGTCACAGTTTTCTCCTAACACATAAAAGAACACATACTGCAGAGAAACACTATGAATGTGATCAATGTGTTAAAGCCTTTGCATGTCACAGTTATCTCCTAATACATAAAAGAACACATACTGGAGAGAAACCTTATGAATGCAGCCAATGTGGTAAAGCTTTTGCATATCACAGTAGTCTCCAACATCATAAAAAATTACATACCGGAGAGAAACTTCATGCATGTAATCAATGTGGTAAAGCCTTTGCACGTCATAGTCATCTTAAAAGGCATGAAAATATTCATAATGGAGAGAAACCATATTTATGTAATCAATGTGGTAAATCATTTGCAAGTTACAGTAATCTTCAAATACATAAAAGAATACATACTGGAGAGAAACCCTATGAATGTGATCAGTGTGCTAAAGCCTTTACACGTCACAGTTCTCTCCTGGTACACAAAAGATCACATACTGGAGAGAAACCCTATGAATGTGATCAGTGTGCTAAAGCTTTTATATGTCAGAGTTATCTCCTGATTCATAAAAGAACACATACTGGAGAGAAACCCTATGAATGTGATCAATGTTCTAAAGCCTTTACACGTCAGAGGTATCTCCTAATACATAAAAGAACACATACATACTGGAGAGAAAGCCTATGAATGTAATCAGTGTGGTAAAGGCTTTTGCATATCACAATCATATTCAAAGGCATGAAAGAATTCATATTGGAGAAAAACCAACGCTATGAATGTTATCTGTGTGGTAATGTCTTTGCACATCAAGTTAGTTTTTTATATCACGAAAAAATTCATACAAGTGTAACATCTTTAGTATAAAATCAATATGTTAAAGACTTTGCCTGTCATAATACTTCATGTCACAGTAGTCTCCATATACATGAAAGAATAAGTACCAGGGAGAAAACTTACAAATGTAATCAGTGTGACAAAGCCTTTTCACATAGCAGTAGTCCTCAAAGGCATAAAATTCATAATATAAAGATGCCTTCTAAATGTAAATCAATGTGATAAAGTGCAGTGATGCTTTTGTTTGGCTTTAAAATGTTTTAAAAGTAAAATGTAAGACCTTTGTTTCTGTCTTTGAGTAAAATTTTTCAGCAGAGCCTTTGCTTTTTTGTATTACTCAGTAAAGGCTGAGAAATTGTCTTGAGAATATTTGAACCTTGAAGAAATGTTGTCTCTCTGGAGAATCTGCACTTGGTGCTACATGGTAACTTGCAGCTGTACTGACCTTGGTCCTAAGATGCTCCTGGCAAATGTGGAATTCTTACTTATGGGTTGTCTGCTCTCACAGGTAGCAAGGGCAAGATAACTTTGGCAGTTTGAACCTTTCCCAACCCCAATTAACTTTGTATAATATTTGAATAAAGTAACTGGAATGAGCTGGCAGAGTGTATCTCATTTCCCAGAAGACTGAATCCTTCTGAGTCTTTGAAAGATGAAGGCTTAGCCTTGGCAATCAATGTGGTGACACCTTTGCGCATCACACTGATTTTCTAATACACAAAAGAACACATACTGGAGAGAAAGTGTATGCCTGTAATCAATGTGGAAAAGCCTTTGCAGGTCACCATGATTAATAAATAAAGAATACATACTGGAGAGAAACTCTATGAATGTAACCAAGGTCATAAAGCCTTTGTGTGTCACAGTATTTCCCGAATACACAAAAGAACAGACAGGAGAGAAACTCTATAAATGTGATCAATGTGGTAAAGCCTTTGCATATTAATGACATCTTCAAAGGTGCAAAATAATTCATACTAGACAGGAATTAGTCTAGTATTATTCAATATGGTGAAGCCTTTGCAAGGCACTGTAGTCTCTGAACACATAAAGGAAAAAAAGAAACCCTATAAATATAATCACTGTGGGAAAGGCTTTGCATGGCATGTTTATCTTAGAATACAAAAAAGAACTCAGGGTGGAGAGAAGCCTTCCTAACATAATCAAACTGATAAAGCTTTTTCATAACACAGTAGTCTCCAAATGCATAACAAAATATTCTGAGTTGCTCCCTCCATGTAGGAATAGAACCCAAACATTCTTCCCTCAGCCTCAATGTCATCCACTCTGCCCAGACTCCATGGGCATAGCCATGGTTGCTGGGCTTCTGCTATTCTGTTCAAGCCCTTGGTGTGGGGACCTCGGACTTCTCAGTGTTCTATCAGCAGAGTCATGGAAATGAAGGCACCATCCATGTCTTAAAATCACTATTTTCTGTGTCTACACCACAGCCAGAAATGGCTGTGCACTGGTGCACAGCAGTATGTTTTCTGTAGGGTCTGGAGAGTGTTCTTGGTAAGTACTTTTCAATTAATACCCACTGCTGCACACAGATGACAAAATAGATTCTCTCTACTCCCTCATCTCTCCCCCAGAATAACCATGTTTGTTTCTATGGAACTAATTAAATGAGCCACCATCATGACACTGGACATGTCTTCATTCAATACAGTGATGCATTTTGCTTTGTCCCAAAAAGGCAATAGCATGGAAGCCTTAAAACTGCTTTATGAAGAGAAAGATCTGGAGAGCCTGCAATCACCTTCAAAAGGAACAGTTTAATTATGGTTTCCTTTGAAATGTACTCATTGGAGCCACAAGTCAAGCCTTCCCAGGATCCCTATCTAGAAAAAAGAGGTTAGGGAGATTTCCCCAAAAAAGTAGACATGTCCAGAGAGTAGTTCACATCATAGGCTCCAAGACTCTGAGGACCCAAAATTCAGTGTGAAATGCACCTAGGTGCCCTGTAGGGACTGGAAAAGGAGTATTGAAATAGGCCAGTCTGTATAGCACTATTATTCTGGCTACAACAGAAGTACTGAAGACTGGCACAGATTTCTGGAAGCAAGGTTATCACACTGTCAGGAAGCAGGAAGCTGCTGGGGAGGAAGCATGACAGGCAGCTCTGTAATTTGGCAGAAATGAAACTCACAAAAAGACAAAGGAGGAAGATGATCTAAAGTCCCTTGCATTTGGAAATTGGTGGTAGTGATGGTAGAGATGATTATGATGATGTTCACTGATAGAAGATGGTGCTTTTATCAGAATGTTCCACCTGATTTAAGCACTGCACATGCACAGATGGTCCATATTCCCTGTTCGATACACATACTCTAAATGTATCACTTATAAGTAAAGTTAAAGAAGAAATAGAAAAAGAGCATTATTTTTCCCCTTCACCTCTTCATTGAAAGTGGAGACTAAAGGTTCTTGGAGGTCACTCCTCTAGCACTAGTTTAAGCTTGCCCCCTCATAATTTGTGTGCATTTGGGATGGATTCTTAATTTTCATGATGAGGTCTTTCACCTTAGTTTATGAACCAAGGAAAGTTTGCCAATGATTCAAGGAGAAGGTAAAGACACACATTTCAACCTAGACTGCATTAGGCACTGCAAATTCAAATTTCTGAGGGTGAAATTAATTAGACTTATTGTGTTTGCAAAATACAAACACAGCTTCAATAATTACTAACCACTAATAGCAGGCAGAGCTTGTTTGATAAGCAAACAACTGGACATTTTGTTATAGTGTAAACAGAAAAAAATATGAATTATGTGAATGAATTCACAGGTTGTTCTCTGTTGCTTGTAAAGAACTATTTAGCTGCCATAGTGTACATTACCACCTTTGTTAACAAGGATTAGCCTGCTAGAGTTATTAGAAATCTCATAGTGAAAAGTAAAGAACTCTTGATTTTGGAAAGGGTCATCTGTATCTGGGAGGATGTTACAGATGAAAGATTGCCTGGTTATTGGTGAGTTGTAAATAAGGGAGCTTTAAGAATACTAGCTAAGCCCTGTGAATTCAGATGGCAACTCAATAGAAAGGCCAAACACAGCTTAAGAAGACTGGATGCTCAGTGCTCTCCAGGGTGGTCCCAGAAACTGAGGGGAAATGGTCCTTCTCAGAGCATTCAACTTAAGAGAATGCCCTTTAAAAGGCAAAAAACATTCCCAATTAACACAAGTTTTGTATTCAGACCCTAATGCAC
Organism: Pachyuromys duprasi; assembly: GCA_028658305.1. Lineage (NCBI taxonomy): Eukaryota > Metazoa > Chordata > Mammalia > Rodentia > Muridae > Pachyuromys > Pachyuromys duprasi. Next base: position 29,057 of record JAQQSO010000064.1, on the reverse strand, counting down.
CTAATTGACTGGCAGAGGACAGTCATTTAGGGTTTTCCCACTTCAAAAGCTGAAATAAAGAAAACCCCTCATATTACCCAACTGTTTGGGTTTTTGTTAGCTGAGCTAGTGTGACTCCAATCATTTAGTTTCACAATAAATTCAGTTCTTTATTCAGGTTCTTGAATCAACCTGTGGGCCAAGAACCTGCCAGTTAAGGCAACTATGAATTATCTAAAATTGATGTCCTCACTACTCCATGCTACTGCTAACTACTGCCAAAGCAGGAAAGCTTCCTCCCTCCTTGCTCCTCCCTTTGGTGCTCTGACTACACCTGCTTTAATGTTGGTCACTGACCTAGTTCTTACGTAGGTCCTTCTTCATTTCTAAGTCCCCAATTAAAGCCAGAGAGATTGGGGGACATTCACTGGTCTAATATTCCTTCTCACTGACCAGCCTGGAAAGCATTGCAAGACTGTCTTTCCAGCACTGGGCAGTAGAGGAAGGTCTGGATGTTCAAAGCAATTCTCAATTACACAGAGTGCAGTAAGCCTTGGATTCCAGAGACATTGATTAAAACAACAAAAAAATGATCATCAGCACTTGTGAAAAATGGAAAGAAATTCATAATGACTGGAAAACATTGGAGACTAGAAACAAATAAGAGATGAGAGCAGTGATACATTTAAAGAAATCAAACTTAAAAACTAAAGCCAATAATTGACTTTTTAAGATGATAAATATGGTTCTTAAAAGAGTAATACAATTGAAAAAAATCATTGCTATCCTATTTGCCATAATTCGTATGTGCAATGTTAGCTGTTGAGATCTGTAACCTGACACAGCTACAACCAATGTCCTGTGTCTCAGTTATCTGAGCTGACATAACTTTGTCAATGAGGATTGCACACATACAATTAGGACAGTCCCCTAATTATAAATTCAGTATGCATTGGCTGGAGCTAACCTCCTCAAATGGCACATCCAGCAACTTGATGTGCTTTCATTCTGGTGACATGAATTAATACATGCTGCCTCCATTAATCAGGTTCTTCTCCATACCTGTGACAACACCACAAGATCGCCTACCCTGTTTTGCCTGCTGTGTACACAATAAACTCTTCCTCCTCTTCTGGTCTGAAGGCAGAAACTAGGTTCCTCATGCAAATCCTTTAACTCTCGCTACAATGAACAGTTGACTAGGTGATTCAAATGGGTAATTTTGAAACTGAGGGGTGGTACAGACTGTTAACTTAAGAATTTAGTTGGTTTAATCAAAAGGACATCAATGTCATTGTCTTAGGGAGAAAAGGGGCGGAAAAAGGCTACCAGAGTCAACACAGAAGAGCTTCTCTCAGAAACATTTGTCTAAAAGATTAGAGGTACATCTGTTCTAGAATTAATATAATTTTCCACGGAGAAATCACTGCAAATATTGAAAAGATTAATTTAAACAAATCACTGTAATTACAACCTGCATCCAGCATTAATTAATGGTCAAAGAGGGGCCAGCCTAGAACAAGTTTTCCATTCTACATATGCTGTCATGCTTAAGACTCTTTTATGTTCATCTCTTCGCATGGTTTGCTTCTCTGTCTGATACCTGCAGGGATCCCCTCAATAGAAGTCTGAAAATCAAGTGACCTAGAATGCCTTCGACAAAAAAAAAAAAAAGAAAGAAAGAAAGAAAGAAAGAAAGAAAGAAAGAAAGAAAGAAAGAAAGAAAGAAAGAAAGAAAGAAAACACATTATTAAGAATTGAAAATGTGGGCAAAAATCCCTCAGAAGCTAAAAGCACCGAAGTTTCTTCCAGAGCACCTAGCATTCATTCCCAGTACATAAAGCAGCTCGTTACAATCTGTAACTCCAGAGCAGGGATTCTGACATCTGTTGGCTTCCCTAGCCAACAGGCATGAGTGGGGCAAAAAGACACACATTCAGAAAAACAAACAAACAAACAACAACTAAAATTCTGTTTTGGAGAGGAGGGTGGGAACTTGGCCCGTGAGCAGCCATAGCAGGGACAGAGTCTCAGCCTCACAGCTGCTGCAGCCACCACGTAGAGACTCCGAGCCGGTTCCTTGTGCCTCCACCCACTCTGGACACAGAATATCCTTTGTGGATAAAAATGAGCTGGTGCAGAAGGCCAAACTAGCCAAGCACGCTGAGTGATATGATGACATGGTATTCTGCATGAAATCTGTAACTGAGCAAGGAGCTGAGTTATCTAATGAAGAGAGGAATCTTCTCTTTGTTATAGTTGCCTGTAGCTCATCGTGGAGGGTCATCTCGAGTACTGAGCCAAAGACAGAAGGTGCTGAGAGAAAGCAACAGATGGCTTGAGAATACTAAGAGAAAACTGAGACTGAGCTAAGAGATATCTGCAAGGATGTGCTATCTCTTTTGGAAAAGTTCTTGATCCCCAGTGTTTCACAAGTAGAAAGCAAAGTCTTCTATTTGAAAATGCTGAAGAGGTTGTGGAGAAAGGGGAACCCTCCTTCACTGCTGGTGGGAATACAAACTGGTACAACCACTCTGGAAATCAATCTGGTGGTTCCTCAGACAACTAGAACTAACACTTCCTCAAGATCCAGCTATATCACTCCTAGGCATATATCCAAAAGAGGCTCAAGTACACAATAAGGATATTAGCTCAACCATGTTTGTAGCAGCTTTATTTGTAATAGCCAGAAGCTGGAAACAACCCAGATGCCCCTCAACTGAGGAATGGACACGGAAATTGTGGTACATTTACACAATGGAATATTACTCAGCAATAACAAGGATATTTGCAGGTAAATGGTGGGAACTAGAGAGGATCATCCTGAGTGAGCTATCCCAGAAGAAGAAAGACACACATGGTATATACTCACTCACATAGACATGTAATATAGGATAAACCTACTAAAATCTGTACACGTAAAGAAACTAATCGAGACAGGGGACTTTTGCTAAAATGCTCAATCTCTAATAAGAAAGGCAAAGAGGATGGACATCAGAAGAAAAAGAAAACAGGGAGCAAGATAGGAGCCTGCCACAGAGGGCCTCTAAAAGGCTCTGCCCTGCAGACTATCAAAGCAGATGCTGAGACTTATGGCCAACCTTTGGGCAGAGTACAGGGAACCTTATGAAAGAAGTGGGAAATAGTAAGATCTGGAGAGGACAGGAACTCCACTAGGAGAGCAACAGAACCAAAAAATCTGAGCACAGGGGTCTTTCCTGAGTCTGATACTCCAACCAAGTAGCATGCATGGAGATAACCTAGGACCCCTGCACAGATGTAGCCCATGGCAGTTCAGCCTCCAAGTGGGTTCCATAGTAATGGAAACTGGGACTGTCCCTGACATGAATTGATTGGCCTGCTGTTTAATCACCCCCGGAGGGGGGGAGCCAGCCTTACCAGGCCACAGAGGAAGACAATGCAGCCAGTCCTGATGAGACGTAATAGCCTAGGATCAGAAGGAAGAAAAAGAAGACCTCCCCTATCAGTGGACTTGGGGAGGGACACGCATACAGAAGGAAAAGGAAGGGAGGGATTGGGACGAAAGGAGGGAGGGAACTACAGGGGGGATTCAAAGTGAATAAAGTGTAATTAATAAAGAATTTTTTAAAAAAGAAATAAAAATGCATTGGAAAAAAGAATACATGTATTAAAGTTCATATAAGTAGAATAAAAGTTTTGTGAATGGAAAAAAAAAGTTTAGGTTCAGCAAAGTAGTGCACTTCTTTAATCCCAGAACTCAGAATACAGAAGTAGGAGTTTAAAGAAAGTATGTGCTACATAGTCAATACATACACATGCATACACGCACAGACAGAGACAGGGAGATTGGAAAAGAAGAACAAAAATAAGTAACATGGATAAAAAGAAGCATTGGAGAACTGGAAGAATACCATACCCCTTAGAGTCATTTCTGCTGTTTGTCACCAGTGTCCATATAATCATTTTCAAAGATGAACATTGCCAAGCATGTTAGCACTTTCTATTAATATCAGCACTTTGGAGGTAAATTCATATCAGTGAATCTGAGGCCACACTGCTCTACAGAATTACTTCCATACTACAACCTATCTCAAATGGACCTTAAAAATGGTCAAGATTGTTGTGATGCCCAGCTCTAAAATAAAATTTTACCATACAATATTTCAGTGGTTGCTCCTGGCTTTTGACACCACAACAATTTTGACTACTTTTTTAGGTTCATTTGAGATGGGTTATAATATGGAAGTGATTATGTAGATTAGTGTAGTTTCAGATTAGTGGATACAAATTAAGAATTAACATCTAAAGTGAAGGGATTAATAATAAGTGCTACCATGCTTGGCAATGTCCATTTTTCAAAATTATTTTGTTGGTAGGCTCTGTTGGCAAAGGGCAGAAACGGCTTTAAGATGTATTGCATCATATCAGTTCTCCAATGCTCATTTTTATCTATGTAATTTTATTCTTAATTTCCTATATGTCTGTGTATGTGTTGTCTGTGTGTGTGTGTGTGTGTGTGTGTGTTGACTATGTAGCACAGGGTTTCCTCGAACTTATAGTGATCTTCCTGACTCTTGAGTTCTGAGTACTAGGATTTAAAAAATGTGCAACCATGCTCAACTGAACATTTTATTGTATAATTTGTCTCTGTCTTTGTCTCTCTGTGTCTCTCTCTGTCTACTTACCTAACTATCTTTCTTTCTTTCTATCTCCTCAAAGAGAATTTTCATTGTTATTTTAATTGTATGAGTATTTTTCTTGATTGTGTCATGCCTGTTGGCCAGGGAGGCCAGACATTGTCAGAATCCCTGAACTGAAGTTATGGATTGTAGTGCTTTATGTACTGGAAATGAAACATGGATGCTTTAGCTTCTGAGGAATTTTCTATCCCCATTTTTCTATTCCTGATAAATTTCTTGTCCAAAGCCTGCTGGGTCACTTGATTGTCATACTTCTGTTCAGAGCATTCCTGCAGGTATCAGACAGGGAAGTGAACCACGCTATGAGATGAGAATGAAAACCTCATGCAGATTGACATTATCAACCTGAATCAGGCTTGGGGGTATTCCAATACCAGGAAATTCATTGCTAGAATAGTAAAACATAGTACAACTTGGGGAAAGATTTCCAGACAATAATCAGTCCAATCAGTCCAATTGCAGGTGCATAATAAAGCTTAAGGTACAACTACAAAGAAACCCTTTTCCAAATTAGACATGACCATGATGGTTCTATAGCTAAAATTCCTAGAGGTTAATGTGGTCTCGGCCCAACAGCATAGAGGTTAGCAGGACATCAAGTACATGTGACATTTTCCCTAAGGATGGGAGAGAAGAGTTTGGGATAATCATTCTGGGGAACTTGGGTGAGGTTTGCCTCTATAGCAAAAGGTAGGTGAGGTCTGCCTCCACAAGCAGCACAAATGTCTCCAGGTGAATTACAAAACACATGCTCTGCCTTTTGGACTGAACGCAGGTACTTTATCTCCTTCATTGAAAGAAGCCCCTGTGTGTTTAACACACCTTGGTTTCCTAGTGATCTGTGGATGATTTGCACTCCCTAAATCCTATTGCTAATTAAAGAGTAAAACTCTTCTGCAAATGGGAGAATTAGCCTCAGGCAAAGATGAGTTCCCTATTTGGTTATATAATGCAACGTGGTTTTTCTTACAACCATCTATGCACAACCAATAGAAATGGATTCAGCAAGTTTCATTCATATACTCGAGCATACATATTCACACATGCAAAACAAGGAAGAAATTGGCTGGGAACGATTTGGGATGGAGAGAGGACAAGGAAGGCAGAAGTTGTTGCAGAATATTTAAATATGGTTCATAGAAAACCTAATTTTTAGCATATGCACACTTAGAAAGATACTGTTCTTTTCAGATGAAGTTAGGTGTGTTCTCAAAAGATTCAGTTTTGCTATGCCTTTGAAAGCCTCCATCGATAAGAATGCTATAGAATGGACATTCCTGACTATTTTAAGGCAGATTGTTTGAGAGAAGTCTTATGGCCTTTGCTTAGTGACCATAGGCAAAGTGACCTGGGTGGCCTTGTGTGGTTCCAAGGGAGAAGTGAAAAGGATTGGTCCCTTACTGACTTTCTTGCAACCCCTGCCACACACACACACACCTTGAGGGTGACTAGGTTCAGCCTGCCAAAAGTAGAGTGGAGGAGCTAGAGACTTTTTTTTTTAATAGCACTTAGACATCTTGGTAGGTGCACTATTTGATTTCTCTCCCTCCCTCTCTCGCTCTCCCCCCCTCTCCCTCTCCATCTATCTCCCTCTCGCCCTCCCTCCTTCTCCATCTCCCCCTCCCTCTTTTCCTTTCTCCTTCTCTCTCACTCTTCCCCTCCCTCCCTTTCCCCCTCCTTTTCCATCCCTCTCCCTCTCCCCCCTCTCTCTTGCTTTTTCTCTCCTCTCTCTTGGTTTTGCAAGACCTTCATGGAAGAAGCTCCAGGTGAGAGACAGGGATTTTCTCACTGGGCTTACAGAAACCACAAAGAAGCAGCTGGCTGGTGAAACAGAATTTGAGGAAAGAGAGCTAAGGAGATCTCAAGGATTTGGAGGAGCTCAAGAGAAAGGTAGACTGGCTAGGTAAAAGGACACAGAAAGGAATTTCTGATGAACTAGAAATTTAGTTGTAGAATCAGTCTTGAAAATAAATATTTTGTACACAGTTAAGAAAACAGTTACCTCATTGAGGTAGCAGTTCCCACCTCACAGCACCCACCCCACATGTCATTATTAGGAATAAATATTAGATGAATTTGAAAAGATAATATGGCAAAAGCTGTTGTAATATATTTTAGTTCAAATGTATAAAAATATATTCTAAATTTTAAAAGCAGCTAGAGAGATGACTTAGCAGTTATGAGCACTGGATATTCTCCCATAGGACAAAGACTCCATTCCCAGAAACCACATGGTTGTCAGAGCTCCTTTACTCTGATTCCAAAGGATCTAATGCCCTCTTCTGGCCTCTTCAGGTACTTCAAAGAGACCGTGCAGGCAAAACATTCACATATGTTAAAAAGGCTTAAAAGTGAATGGAGATATGGCTCAGTGGTTAAGAGTACTGTCTGCCCTTCCAAAGGATCCAGGTTCAATTCCTAGCACCCACATGGCAGCTTACAACTGTCTGTATCCGCAATTCCAAGGGCTCTGACACCTTCACATTAATGCACATAAAGTTAAATAAGTTATTAAAAAAGAACTTTGAAGTGGAATTCTGTATGGTAATGCCACAACAGTAAGAGCCACTTAAAATGCTGTGGCCTTTCTCTGATACAGCCTTCTCAGAAGGAAAAGCAGCCTCATTCCGAGGTTAGAATAGAATCAGCAGAGCTGTTTTTCATGTAAGAACAGTAACCACAGTGATGTTAGGTGATTTTTCCAGATGCTTTCTGTGTTTGTGTTCTCTGTCCTTGATATGTATGAGAATTGTGGCATTGCCATATCCTTTAATGCTATCTTTTACATCATACATCATGATCGAACAGGTAGATTTGCTCTGTAATCTCCATCTGGCCCAGTGTCTAGACTTACAGTATCCTTTCCCTATTTAATTATCTAAAGTACAACCTGGGACTTGGACCTAAAAGAGTCAAGGTTGACAGCATATGTGCAATGCACAATCTGTTCTTGCCTGCCCCTCCTAGAACATTAGCCAGAGCTGGATACATGCTATCATTAAAGAGATGTTTCTTTATTGAACTCTTAATTCACTCTTAATTCTTCCTGGAAATGGATATTAATTCTCGGACAGCTGCACCTCCAGCCTTTTAGAAAAATGTTTCTGAGACAACGTCTCCTATGTTGACTCAGGTAGCCTTGACTATACCCTGTTGCTACCCAGGGCAATAGCATTGCTGTGCTCTTGATTAAACCAACTAAACTCTTGAGGTAAATGTCTGTAGCGCCCCCTAGTTTCAAAATTACCCATTTGAGTCATGTAGTCATTGTAGTAAGAGGTAAAAGATTTGCATGAGGAGCATAGTTTCTGCCTTCAGACCAGAAGAGGAGGAATAGTTTATTGTGTACTCAGCAGGCAGAAACAGTGTAGGCAATCAGCTCCTGTTGTAACCAGTATGAAAAAGAACATGATTACTGGAGGGGAGGTGATGTTGTAATTTTCCAGCATGTATTTATTCATGTTATGTGAATGAAGACAGACCACATTGTTATGGATACAATTTGGGAAGGTTAGCTTCAGCCAATGAATACTGAATTTATGATTATGGCACTGTGCTAATTAGATATATGCAATCATTATTGACAAAGTCAGCTCAGTAAGTTAAGGCACAGGCCTTTGGCTGTTGCTGTGTCAGGTTATATGTCTCAGCAGCTAACATTGAACACATGAGCAAGGTCAAACCTTATCTTATTGATGCCATTCCTTCGTCCAGGGAATGGCCTGCTCTTCTTCAAAGTCAGTATAGCTATGTGATATTTTCCTATTGTATTTATAGTTTCAATAAGCCAATTATTGGTTTCACTTTTCAACTTTGTTTTTTTCTTTTTTTTTTTTAAGAATCATGAGTTTTATTGGGGCTGCCTACAGGAATATCAATGAAGAATTACAGAAGTACAAATGACACAGAGACAGCTGTATCACCAAAGCTAACCCTGGCATGGTGACAGCGCCTAAAAGCTGGGAAACTAGAGCATGCTGCGCAGCCTGTGCTACCTCAACAAGTTGAAGAGTGTCTGTTCTGAATGTCTCAGATGTTCCAACCATTACCAGGCAGCTCACCTGGTTTCTTCTTTCCTTTTTCATATTTCTTTTAAAAAACTTAAAAAAAATTTTAGTTATTATTAGTCACTTTGTATCCTGCTGTAGCCCCTCCCTCATGTCATCCAGTCCCACCCTTCTGATTTTCTTTAAATGCATCACTGCTCTTAACTCTTATTTGTTTCTTGTCTCCAATGTTTCCCAGTGACTAAGAATTTCGTTCCTTTTTTCACAAGTGCTGTTGATCATTTATTTCTATTTAGAACAATGTCTCCTGAAGCCCAGGCTTGCCTCATGCTGTGTAATTGAGAATTGCTTTGAACACCCAATCCTGCCTCTGCTACATGGTGCCAGGTAGACAGTCCTATAACACCTTCCAGGCTGGGCCTTGACTGGTCAGTGAAAAGGAAAATTAAGCTAGTGTAACAGTGTCCTCCAAACTCTATGGCTCTTATTGGGCAGTTACAAGAGAAGAGGGACCTGTGTAAGAATTGAGCTTACTGGCTGACAATAAAGCAGGTATAGTCACAACACTGTAGGAGGACCAAGAAGGAGGCTGAAAACTTCCCTGGTTTGGCTGTAGTTGACATTAGCAATAAGTAGCAAGGTCATCAATACTAGATGGTTGCCCCAACTGGCCATTTCTCAGGTCCACAGACCAGAAAAACAAGAATCTGAATAAATAACTAAACTTACTATGAAACCAAATTACTGTGTTTACATGAGTTCAATTCACTAAAACCCCAGCAGTTGGGTAATCTAGGGTACTTTTCTTAATTATAGTTTTTGAAATGGAAAATTCTTTCTTTAAATTGGACATTGAAGATGGTAGCTCTTTCTATTTTTCTGCTTGCCCTGCTCTGGCTAGCATGACCATTCCTTCCCCCCACCCACCCACCCCCTGCAATAGATCCTCCTTCTTCAGAATTCTGGTATATACAGAAGACCAACTGAGACATCCAGCCATATGGACTGAACCTCTCTTTTAGTCTTCAACTTTCTCTTGGTAGACAGCTATTGTTTGACTAGGTAGACCACAGCCTGTGAGCCATTCTAACACAGCCACTTTCTACGTACATAGAAAGATGCATGCTCTCAGTTCTGTTCATCTAGAGAACCTCTACTAATTTAGCTGTGGGGTTTTGTTTTGGTTTTTCCACCTTCCCACTGAGGAAAATGTGTGGGCTAACAGTAATGCTCCCTAGTGTTTGTCATCTGTTTCCTGCTTTTCTCCCAGGCTTGTTGAGCTTCATACATAGCAAATGAAAAGAAGCTCCAGTTTATCTGACTCCAGCATGAAGTTACAGAACAAAAATCTTGTTTTGTTTCCTAAAATCTCTCTTTAATATTTAATATTCGTGACACCCTTACACCTGTGGCACAGATTGTTCACTCTGCTGCAAGTTGATTAATTAACTGTGCGAGCTATCCTCCTTGGTTCCAGGAGGAAGAAGGGGAAGTGTCTGCTGAGAGCTGTTGTGGGAGCTAAGGCAAGGTCTGAAGTTCCTGTGCTGTGAGGGCAGGGTCACTGTCCCCATAGGGGAGGAGCAAGGGGCTGAGCAGCAGCAGTTGGAGCGGTCGGTCCTCCCCGATGCTGAGGGCTGAAACAGACAAGTCTGCTCTTAGCGGTCAGATGCAGTGCTACTGGAATACGAATGCAAAAAAAAAAAAAAAAAAAAAAAAAGATCTGGAAAACATCTGGCCCTGTACCAGAAGCCTGTCATGCTCTGTCCATTCAGCACTCGCTAACCCTAAAGGAGGTGCTCCTGTCACTCATGACTCACTGGCCAATCAGAACTCGTAGGCGAACCATCCTGTAAGAAGAGGAGGAGGGCACTTCCGGTGCAGTCCTACTGTTTACCTTCCTTGGCGAGAAAGCTCAAATGGTTGGTCTAACCTGCTCTGAGCACTGTTGCTGGGTGCTGTGAGGGACTCAGGAGACATCCGAACCAAGACATGGTGAGCACAGGGTTACTGTCCCTAACGGAAGAACGGAGCAGCAGGAGTTGGCATGGTGGGTCTCCCCGGGATGGGTGAGAACAGGAAACCACATGCAGGCATTTGTGAGGCTCCTTGTGGCCCTGTTTGCTCCAGGTACCCTGCGGTGCCATCCGCATAACTTCATTATGGGAGCTGCAACTGCACAAAGTGTTTGGAATAGAGGTTTGTGTTTGGAAACATCCTGGACAGGGTACCAAACTCGGAGAAGCTTAGTATCTCTAGGATCATCTAGAAGTTCTGCTGTTGGCATTTAGCACTTAAGTTTAAGATCCATCTGGAGTTAATTTTGAGGTCTTAAATGACATCACATCTGTTGGGTAGCATATAATATTATTCCTGTAAGATATCCCTGTATTCCCCTTTCTTTTTAACCCCCTTTTCCTTATCTAAGAAAGATAGAGAAAAGGAAAAGAGAGAAATCCCTGAGTATAACCTTGTTTTCTCTCTAAATAAGTCCATTATTAATAACCATCTCCCAATGACAATAAACATTCAAAGCCACAGAAAACAACCAAAAAACCTACCCAACCTCCATTAAAGGAAATTGGACATTGTTCCCCTGAATTTCTTCTACCTAACATTTTGGATAAGCAGAAATACTGTCAGGGGGCACAAAGGAAATTGGGAAAATCGTTAATTAAGCAAGCATTAGGACTTGTGTTCCAGAGTCCTGTTTGGAACAATCTAAAATGCTGGACCAATTGAGATTATTAGCTTTCTTCAGAGCTCTCTTGGGGTTAGGCTTTGATGAGAAACAGCAATTGAAGCAGTTGAGGCAGGAACAAGCAGAATGCTGGAACATGCAAGGTGCTGGAACAGATATGCCAATGTTTCAGTATTCTGGAAGGAGGATTTTTGTCAGTTTTGATCCAGTGTCTCCAGTGTCCAGTCCTTTTGTTCTGCAAACATTACTTTTCACAAGCATTATACAGTTCTATTATAAAATAATTATAAAAATTATAAATGTATAAGATGTGCAGGATGAAACTAAACTGTAAACCAGTTTTATCTAAACCAATTAAAAGAGTGGCATAATAAATTTTGAGGTTATTGTAGCCAAGGATTTATTGACCATGTAATTTTGAAGTTTTAACTGGAGGCATAGTTTATGTCTCAGTCAGTTTCAGAGTTGTTCCCATATAAAGAGATCAGCAATATAAGTTAATGTTATTATTGAACATACAGTCATTATAATGTTGAAATCAAAACAAGGCTGTATAGATTAAAATATATTTTTTTGGCTCTTGGGTACCTGTTGTATTAGGTCAAGCTGTTACCTATCTCCCGAGATAAGGCCTGCCATTAGAGAGACAAGCTGGTTTCCTCAAACAATAGAAAAGGCATGTTTTAAGTAAACTTTATGTAAACTCGTTTTTATTTTAAAGTTTAAGCATACCATAGGCATCTTGTACCTGTTTAGAGGTATAAGCCTAGGCTTTTATATACGTTGTAGCTATTTTTGTCTTATGCCCCTTTCTATACAGAATGGCAGTTATGCCTTTATAGCCAAACTTTATATAAACTCCCTTTTACCTTTACATTTAAGCATATCCTAGACATCTTGTACCTGGATTTTTACATTGGTTGTGGCTGTTCTTTGGCTTGCCCTTTTTTGATATTGGATGCATGGTGCCGCCATTTTTTTAACATATGGATTGTAATATTTGAGTTTCTAGGACTTAAATACGCTGGCATGGGCTTTGCCACCTGTAAGCCCCGTGTCTTTTTTTGCATCAGGCATGACCAACATTTGGCCCCCCCTACCATGAAAGTGTCTCACATTTGAAAAGATAAGCCAGCTTTAGAGCAATGTGACACCTTTATCTAATCAACATTTAAAAGTTTTTTTGATGTGGAAGACATGCAGTTTGCACGTTTGTCTCCCATCCTAATTTTGAGTCCTTACATTGACCACAGAACATATTTCTTAAGCCAAAATGCCCTTTGTACCAGTTCTGTGGAGGTGCCAGTTTTTGAGATTGTCTGGTCTTTTTAGAGCAGTATGGCATCTCTCCTTATATAAACCTAAAATTGATGTGAATCCAACCTTTAGATCAGCAAGGACATAATATATATTATTAAGAAAAAAGAATTTACATAGTAACCATAAGGAAAATTTTGTCATTTTGAATCTTAGACTCTGCAAGTGGCTAAACAGCAGGAGTTGCCATCCTGCCTTTTATTATGTAAATTAGGCTGATCTGGAACTCAGATCTCTGCCTGTTTCTTTTTACTTTGTGTTGGGATTAAAGGAATGTACCTTCACCAACTTGTTCAAATTTTTTTTTTTTTCTCAAATTGGTATCATTGTAACTCAAAGCCTTTAAATGAAAACCAAGCAAAGAGACAAGAACACTTTAAGTTTTGGGTCAGTTGTGACAATTTAGGCTGTAACAAGCAAGGCCCAGTTGGTCGTTTTTATTGAATTTAGTTGTTGTTTACAATGACTGGATGGACCCGTACCAGAAAGAGCAGACAAGTGTCTTGCAACCAGAGAGCCTTTAATTTTAGCCACTATTAATCTAAATTTTTTAAGAAAAAATACTCTTTCTGTTGTCTGTAACTTAGTATTCCATTCCTTGGCCTTTTCGCCATTTTCTCCTTGAACTTTCTTGGAGAAGGCGTGGAGAAGAGCCTTCACCATTAAACATATTACAACCAGATCCATGACTACGATAACCAAAACAAAGCCAAAGGGATTAAAACACCGTCTGCCATGGCATTTTTAACTTTAGCTGCAGTTTTAGGCCAAGCTCTGTCTACAGGTCTGTCTGCCTCCAGTTCCTTTCTCTCCAGCCATGGCTGCTGCTGTTGCTCTGAGCTGAGCTGAGGCAGCCAGAGTATAAGGA
>JAQQSO010000064.1:0-15006 GCA_028658305.1 Pachyuromys duprasi | reverse complement strand
AAACCTAACCTGTGATTGATATAAAAATAAATAAATTTATAAAAATAAAAAATGAAAATAAATTACTGTATTTACATAGGTTCAATTGACTAAAACCCCAGCAGTTGAGTAATCTAGCGTGCTTTTCTTAATTATAGTTTTTGAAGTGGAAAATTCTTTCTTTAAATTGGATCTTTTGAGGTGATAAGATCCATCTTTAATGTAGGCCAGAGCTTCTGGTGGCAGCCTACATATGTAAAGGACATTGAAGATGGTAGCTCTTTCTATTTTTCTGCTTGCCCTACTCTGGCTGGCATGACCATTCCCCCCCCCCTTTCCCCTCTGGCAATAGGTCCTCCTTCTTCAGAATTCTGGTATATACAGAAGACCAGCTTAGACACCCAGCCATATGGACTGAACCTCTCTTTTAGTCTTCAACTTTCTCTTGATAGACAGCTATTGTTTGACTAGGTAGACCACAGCCTGTGAGCCATTCTAACACAGCCACTTTCTACATGCATAGAAAGATGCATGCTCTCAGTTCTGTTCATCTACAGAACCTCTACTCATTTAGCTGTGGGGTTTTGTTTGGTTTTGTTTTTCCACCTTCCCACTGAGGAAAATGTGCGGACTGACAATGGTGCTCCATAGTGTTTGTCATCTGTTTCCTGCTTTCCTCCCAGGCTTGTGGAGAGTTTCATACCTAGCAAATGAAAAAAAAGCTCCAGTTTATCTGACCCCAGCATGAAGTCACAGAAGAAAAAAAAAAATCTTAGTTTGTTTCTTAAAATCTCTCTTTAATTGTTCATATTCCTGGCACCGTTATACCTGTAGCACAGATTGTTCACTGCTCTGCAAGTCGACTAATAAACTGTGTGAGCTAACCTCCTGAAGGGGGAGTGTCTAATGAACACTGTGACAGGAGTTGTGAGACACTCTGAAGTTGCCAAGGGGGAAGGGTCACTGCCCACAAAGGGGAGGAGCAGGCTGCTGAGCAGCAGCAGTTGGAGCGGTCGGTCCTCCCCGACGCTGAGGGCTGAAACAGACAAGTCTGCTCTTAGCGGTCAGATGCAGTGCTACTGGAATACGAATGCAAAAATGTAGATCTCAAAAGGGTCTGGCCCTGTACTAGAAGCCTGTGTCAGTAATCTTTACGCTCTGTCTCTCCAACACAGGCTACCCCTTAAGGGAGGTCTCATGTCACTCAAAATTCACTGGCCAATCAGAACCCCTGGACGAACCATCCTGTAAAAAGAGGAGGAGGGCACTTCCGGTGCAGTGCTGCTGTTTACCTTCGTTGCCGAGAAAGCTCAAACTGTTGGTCTAACCTGCTCTGAACGCTGTTGCTGGGTGCTGTGAGGGGACTCAGGAGACATCCGAACCAAGACATGGTGAGCACAGGGTTACAGTCCCTAACAGGGAAGAACAGAAGGCTGAGCAGCAGGAGCTGGCATGGTGGGTCTCCCCGGGATGGGTGAGAACAGAAGCCAGAAGCAGGCAATTGTGAGGTTCCTTGTGGTCCTGTTTGCTCCATGGACCCGGCGGTGCCATCCGAATAACTTCATTATGGGAGCTACAACTGCACGAAGTGTTTGGAACAGAGGCTTGTGTTTGGAAACATCCTGGGCAGGGTACCAAACTCGGAGAGGCCTCTAGCATCTTCTAGAAGTTTTGCCTTAGTTATTTAACATTTAGGTGTAAGATCCGTCTGGAGTTAATTTGTGGAGGTTGTAAACGGCATCATATGTGTTGGGTAGCATCTAATATTAAGCTCTGATGTAAAAGAGTGGAACTGAAGATGTGAAGGATTTATCAAGGCTTAGGAAATAATAAGTCCTGCCAAGTAGAATTTAGCTGAGGAAGGACTGTCTCTAACTCACCCCACAGGTTAGTCGTATGCTAACCAGGCCTGTTAGCGATTAGGATGCTGAGATACACATGTTTTTTTTTTTCACCAGGATTGTCCAGAACTATGGTCCAAACCATGAGAAAGGAGACAACCCAGATTTACAACCGGCCACTAGGCTCATCCCCCTATCAAAGAGCAGTCCTCTAGCAATCTGCTCCATGGGGCATTACAGGGTCACAGCCAACAGCAAGCCTGGTGTGTTGTAAAGGTCCAGTTTTCTTCTGAGAGAAGCATAGTTCTGTCACATGGACTAGACACCGGATGTTTTGAGTGCTGGCCTGACCAAGCATGGCTTCCCCTTAGGTTCTCGTGTATGGAGAATGACATGGCTATTTCTCAAACCCAGTAACTTGCTTTTCAGAGTCAGTAACAGCCTGGGGCCTAAGACTTTGGAACTTTCCTTAAGGCCATAATGTATTGATCAAACAAACAAACAAACAAAAACAGAGCTCCTTCTCTGAAACCAGGAAAGTGCTTGGGAGAGTTGGGAATGGTCTGGAGCCAGGGCCTTTGGGGAGAACTTGCTTGAGAGTCTGCAAACCCAACTCTTACCATCACATGGAGCTGTGGTTCCCGTGTTGAGTAGCACTGTTTTGTTCGACTCCTGAGTTTGTTCCATTGTGGGATAGTTTCTGCTAACTTCATAGAAGTCTCCCTTGTCCTTTCATTTCTCCCCTAGAAGTAGTAGACAAGCTGCTGTTCTTTTGAAGCTTCCCTGGCATAAAATACAGCTTCTGAGAATGGGGCCTTTCTGTTTGGAAGAAAGATCAGAAGTAGCTGGAGGCTCAGAAATAATACAGATGAGGGGTCACGTTGTGTTATTTTGTGGGAGATATGAAGTCTGTGTTCATTTGCTTTCCAAACACATACAATTATAGGTAACATTGGTCACATTCACATTTTTCCTGGTTGAGTTTCTGTATGATTTAATTGAGAAAACAAAAAGAATGAAAATAAAACATGCTCCAGAATTGAACAATAAATGAGAATGTGACAGGGGATTGTGTATTAGCATGCAAAATAAACTCTTAATAGATATAGGTTGGGATTTTGCACAGATGGCAACTAAATTTAGTTAAAACCATGTTATGTTTTTATAGTTGATGTAAAATTACACATATTTAGTGTATGTATTCTGATACATTTGGACATACTACCTACACCCACGTAGCTCAATTACCGTAAACAATACAGTCAACCTCATTCTTCACACGGCTTCATTCTATCCATGTACATGTGTGTCTATAGTATACGGAGTTCTCATACAGTGACAGGATTGCTATGGATCCCAGCAATCTCCTCAGTATATTTCCCATGCACTTGATGTTAGCTTTAGAAGTATCAGAATTCTCATGCTCACTGTAGTCATATTCACAGTGGCCTAAATTTTAAAATACCCTCAGTACTCATTTGTTTAGGACAAGCTAAGTGGCTCAGGAGGACATTGTGCTAAATAAGAGAAGACAATAGCAATGGTTAAAGGATTATGCACCTTTAAAGGACTCCCACAGTTAGTGCTGTGTTGGTCATCAAACAGGAGGTAATTAAAGCCTGAGCAGTGTGGATGCACTTCTTCCTCCCACCTGATTTTAATCTTTAATGAACTCTCATTTGTCAGATGGGTGGGAGAGAGAGCTTCAGCCATCTTGTCTACACTACAGGTGGCAATAGAAAATGAAGGGCAGGAAGAACATAGAGTCTAGCTGAAGCAACCACTTTCAAAGGGATGGTATGTGAAGAAAAATAATTAAATGTAAATATTTTTGTAGTGAGAGTTGTTACGGAGATGATAAGCAAATGTACTATTACAGTATACTATTAAAATGCAGAAAGTTGCTTTATTTGGAGGATATGAGAGCTTTCTGCTAATGAGGCATACTAGATGAAAAAGTGAAAATGGGTTAAGAAACGGACTGACTTGTTTTGTATGAATTTAAATAATGATAATAAATATAGTTTACCAAAAAAATGTAATCGTGTTAGACAGGTGACTCATCTCTTTGTTTTCTTCTGGTCAGTTAACCAGCAGTAGATGGTAACACTTTCACTTTTGCTTTGGGGAATGTGCTTAAACATTTAACATTTTTGAGCAGCAGCTGCAGCAGCTCCGTGCCCTCTGTGTCCTCCTCCTCTTCATCTTCCCCTGCCTCTGGCTCTCCACAACGTAGCCACCCCAGCACCCTGGAGAGGTTAGAAACCAAACTGTACATCCTCAGACAAAAGATGATTAACCTCAGAGCTACTGATGTAAAGCTCATGCGCCAATTGTTCCTCATCAATGAAAGCTTCAAGTCCATCAAGTGGATGATTGAGGAAAAGGCCACCATTACCAGCCGAGGCAGCAGTCTCAGTGGCAGCCTGTGTAGTTTGATGGAGAGCCAGAGCACCTCCTTACGTGGCAGCTACAACAGCCTCCATGATGGTAGTGATGGTCTGGATGCCAGTTTGGTAGGAAGCTACCTGGACACTTCGGCAGTGATGTACCAGGTCATCAGTACATCGCTTGAGAGTACATCGCTTTGGACTTGGATCAGTTCAGTGACAGCTCCATCACAGAGAACTATACAAGCATCCCAAGTTGGATTCTGAGTACCACTGCTCTGGCTAATGATCCAGTTTTTTCATGGGACTGCAATTACCTTGTATGTATCCTTCTTCTCTGCTGCTGTATTTTTGGCGTGATTTATTTTAATAAGGCAACCTTCTAAAGAAGCTTATTATTAAACTGCTTAATGGTATTTCTCCTAATGGTAATCCTCCTAATAATTTCTCATCTAGACTGATTTATTTTTATCTCTTACAACTCTTTTTTATTTATTGTAGTAAGTTTTCTCCCTTCTCTTACATTAGCACAGACAAAGTAGAGGTGAAAGAATAATCAATAATTGTTTCTGCTTTTGTTTCAGAGTGAGGGGTCAGGGATTATATGAAAAACTTTGCTAAATTTTACAATAAACCAAAGTCTGGTAACTTCCAAAAAAGCATTTAACATTTTTATGTATCAGTTTATGTATGTTTATTGTATTTTTTAATTAATGTAGCTATACTGTATAATATTACCTATATATTTCTGGGGTTTTTTAATAGTTATTTAAACATTAGCTTTCTTGAAAGAAAAGCAAGAGTATTCTTTTGGATTTAAATGTGCAGGTATATCCATAATTCCACAATCCAAACTAGTAAAAGATAACCCAAGAGAATGGCCCGGGGTTTGTTTCCTGCATGATAAATATTTCACAGTGCTGAGAGCAAACGTTCTGATTTCATAGAACTAGACAAGCCCAAGAATGAGTTTGTCATAAATTCTTATGTGATGCTTACCCTCTAAACACTCAGAATAAGGACCATATCTGTGAAACGTATGTTTTTCCTGTCTTCACAGTTTTGGTTCTCTTGCTCATTATTGCTTCCTTTCTTCTTTGCACTTTCATTTAGGAAAAGTTGATTTAATGTTTTGAATTGAAAATGGAATGTTCTCTTATTCAGTATATACCGACTACTGTTTCCCCACCTTCACCCTAGCCCTTCTATTCTTCTGCCTCTCAGATCCACTCCCTCTCCTGTTTCCTCTTCAGAAAAGAGCAGGTCTCTAAGAGAGAATAGCCAAAAAGGACAAAACAAAGAAAGAAAGAAAGAAAGAAAGAAAGAAAGAAAGAAAGAAAGAAAGAAAGAAAGAAAGAAAGAAAGAAAGAAAGAAGGAAGGAAGGAAGGAAGGAAGGAAGGAAGGAAGGAAGGAAGGAAGGAAGGAAGGAAGGAAGGAAGGAAGGAAGGAAAGAGACAAGGCAAAATACTTCATAGTAAGGTTGGACAAGACATCTCAGTAGGAGGAAAAGAATCTGAAGAGCAGGTAAAAGTGTCAGAGCTACAACCACTCCCACAAAAACACTACTCTCACAGCTATAACATTTAAGCTTAGAACCTAGTGTAGACCCATGTAGGCCCCATGCTTGCTATTTAACTCCCTGTGAGGTTCTTCGCCATCCAGACAATATAAGTCATGTGTTGCCTCTCATGCCCTGGCCTCAAGTTAAACCAAACATTGTTTGTTCGCTCAAACAAGTTCTGTGCCACCATGCCCCTGCACATCTTGTAAGGAGGACAGATTGTAAGTAGAGGGTTTTGGAGCTGACTTGGTATCCAGATTTTTTCTCTCTGTAGCCTGTAGTGTGCATTCTCACCCCAAAGAGACTAGAACATAGGGTGAAGGCTCTAAGACTGCATCCTCTAGACCACTGTAGATTCAGTGTGCTGTGTGGAAGTTGTCCAGTACAATGGATCCCTGATGTTTGTTTTCAGAGAGCACAATTCTGTCCTAGCATCTTCATGGCTTGCTTAGGAATCTCTGTGTGACCTCCTTGGCTAACACGTCAACTGAATGTAACCTAGTCCCACCACTGAAGCCCTCCTTGGCTACAAAGGATAGCCATTTTAGACTCTATAAGCTCCATTACTATGAGTACCCACTTGATCTACCCTAATAGGTTCCAGAAATTTACCAGTGCACTAGGTTTCTACACTAACCCCTAAAATCCCCAGAATTTCAGCTGTTTCTTCCTACACTGAACCTCCCTCACTCCACCCCCAACTCTTTTCTCCTACTCCTATTGCCAGTCAGCCCCAGTCCACCCACAGTAAGTAGCTAGCTTTTCCCCTTTCCAGGGAGATTCGTGCTTCCTGACTATGACCTTCCTTTTTATCTAACCTCTCTGGGTCTCTGGGTTGTACCTTGATTATCATTTACCTAATCTCCATTTACCATTGTCATTCTGGGTCTGGAATATCTCACTTGGGGAGAATTTTCTACTTGAATCCATTTGCCAGTAAATTTTATGTAATTTTTTAGACAGGTGAGTAATACTTTATTGTTTAAATGTGCCAAACGTTACTCATCCATTCTTCAATTGAGGGACATCTAGGTTGTTTCCAGTTACTGGCTAGTATAAATAATGCGACTATACCATAGTTGAGCAACTGTCCTTATAGTAGGATGGAGCACCTTTTGCCCAAGGGTGCTATAGCTGTGTCTTGAGGTAGACAAATTCCCAGTTTTCTGAGGAACCATGATGTTGATTTTAATAGTGGCTCTAATAGTTCACACTCCCACAACAATAGAGGAGTATTCCTCTAGCTCCATATTCTTGCCAGGCCACAGGGGAAGAGGTTGTGCTCACTTCTGGTGCAACATGATTACCTAGGGTGTGTTTCTTGGGGCAGGCCCCATTTTTCTGAGGAGTAGAGGAGGGGTGGTATTGGGAGGGAGGATGGGACTGGGAAGAGAAGAAGGAGGGGGTAAGATCAGGATGTAAAGTGGATAAATTAGTTAATTAAAAACAGGTGTTGATATGTGGTAGGAATTATGTCTGGGTCTTCAATTTAATTCCATTGATCAATGTATCTGTTTTTATGCCAATGCCATGCAGTTCTTTTCTTGCTCAGGATTGTATTAGCTATCCTGTATTTTTGTTATTACACATGAAGCAGGGAAATGTACCTTTAAAGGTCTGTAAACTATTCTGTTGGAATTTTGAATGTGGATTGTGTTGAATCTGTAGATTGTTTTCGTTAGAATGGCCATTTTTGCTATGTTAATTCTACTGACCTATAACTATAAGAAATCTTTCTGTCTTCTGGTATATTCTTCAATTTTTTTCTTCAAAGACTTGAAATTATTAATCATACAACTCCTTTATGTGCTTTTTTAGAGTTACTCTAACACATTTATATTATTTGAGACTATTGTGAAAGGTGTTCTTTATCTGATTTCTTTCTCGCTCTGTTAGTCATTTTTATATGGAAGGGCTACTGGTTTTGCTTGAGTTATTCTTGTATGTAGCCACTTTCCTGAAAGTGTTTATCAGATAGAGAAGTTTGGTAATAAAATTTGGGGGGTCATTTAGATATACTCTTAAACCATCTGCCACTTAGGATACTTTGACTTCTTTCTTTTCAAATTATATTCCTTTGATTATTTATGGTTGTATTATTGCCATAGCTAGAACTTAAAGTACTATATCAAATAGATATTGTAAGAATGGATTTTAGTCAATTGATTTGAGGTTTTCTGCATTTAATTTCATGTTTGCAATAGGATATCTATAAATTTTCTTTATTATGTTTAGATATGTTCCTTGTATCTCTAATCTTTCCAAGACTTTTCTCATGAAGTGGTATTGGCTTTTGAGGAAGGCTTGTTTGGTGTCTGATGGGATGATGGTGTGGTTTCAGTTTTAGATGATGGTGTGGTTTCAGATGGTATTGCTTTCAGTTTACTTTTATAGCAAATTACATATACTAATTTTCATATGTTGAACCATCCAAGCATCTTTAAGATGAAGCATATTTGATCATTGTGGGTGATCTTTTGATGTTGCTTGAAATAAGTTTGCTAGAATTTTATTGAGTATTTTTGCATCTATGTTCATGAAGAAAGTTGGTCTTTCTTGAGTTGTAATGTGTTTTGGGTACCAGGGTACTGTGGCTTAATAAAATGAATTGGATAAGGTTACCTCTGTTTCTATTTTGTAGAATACTTTGATTAGTATTAGTGTTAGTCTTCTTTGAATATCTGTTTGAATTCTATGTTTAAACCATCCTTCCCTGGGCTCTTTTGGTTCAGAACTTGTGACTTCTTCTCTTTCACTAGGGGTTATATGTCTATTTAAATTGTCTATGTTATTCTGATGAGAAAATAAAATATTCATATATATATGTATAATGTAAAAAATGTATGTACTTTAAATTTTCTAATTAGGTGTAGTGCAGGTTTTTAAAATGAGTCCTGAGTCTCAGAAATCCCCATTTTCTGTTGTTATGTCCCCTTACCATTTCTAATTTAATACTTTGGATATTCTCTTCCTGTCCTTCAGTTAATTTGGAAATGAGCTTCTCTATTTTATTAATTTTTTCTAAAAGAACCAACTCTGTGTTTCATTGATTCTTTGTATTGTTTTTATTATTATTATTGTATTCATTTTAACCCTGAATTGGATGGTTTCTTCCTGTCTCCTCCTCTTGGGTGTGCTTACTTCTTTGAGTTTTCAGGTGTGTTATTAACTTGCTCCGATGAGATTGCTCCATTTTCTTTTAATGTAGACACTGAGTGCTATGAGCTATCTTCTTACCACTACTTTCATTGTATCCCATAAGTTTCAGTATGCTGTGTATTCATTTTCATCATATTCTAGAAAGTCTTCAATTTTTTTTCATGACTTAATTTACTTTTTGTCCAGTAAGAAGTTGCTCAGATTCCACGACTTTGTAAGCTTTACATTGTTTCTATTGTTGATGAACTGGAGCTTTAATCCATGGTAGTCTGATAGGATGCAGGAGGTTATTTTAATTTTTTTATCTGTTTAGGCTTGCTTGGTGTTCAAGTATTTGGTGACTTTTGAAAAAGACCCATGAGGTGCTGAGAAGAAGGTATATTCTTTTGTGTTTGGGTGGATTGTTCTATAAACTCAGTTAGGCATATTTGTTTGTTAACATCAGTTAGCTCAAGCATTTCTCTGCTTAGTTTCTGTCTGGAGGATCTGTCCATTGGTGAGAAGGAGATATTGAAATCTCCCACTCTGAGTTCATGAACATCACTGTGTGATTTAAGCTGCAAAACTGTTTCTTTTATAGCTGTGTTGTTAAGTTTGGGACAGATATAAGAATTGGAAGGTTCTCTTTGTAGATTTTTTTTCTTTTTTGATACATATGTAGTGTGCTTCCCCATCTCTTTATTAATTTTTTGTTTGAAGACTATTTTCTTAGCTTTTAAAATACCTACACCAGTTTACTTTCTAGGTCCATTTTCTTGGAATATCTTTTTCTACCCCTTCATCTTGAGGTAAGGCATATCTTTGACATTGAACTGGTTTTCTTGTATGGAGTGTAAGGATGGATCTTGTTTTCATGTACATTCTGTTAATCTTTGTGTGTGTCTTGTTTTTTTTTATTTGTGGAATTAAGGCATTTGATAGTTACAGATACAAATGATCAATGATATATCTGTTATTTTGTTGGTAGAGATGGTAGTAGTGGTGTGGGTGTGGGTGCACATGCACACATGTGCTTCCCTTCCTTTGCTTTTTCTGAAACTGAGATTTTTTATTTCCTCTGTGTTCATGTATGTACTTAGCATTCTTAGGTTGTAGTGTTCATTGTAACGCCTTCTGTATGGCTGTATTTCTAGACAGATTTTGCTTAAATTTAACTTTATCATGGAATGTCTTTCATTTCTCTGTTTATGATTATTGAAAGTTTTCTGGGTATAGACATCTGGGCGGGCATCAGTGGTTTTTTAGAGTTTGCAGCACATGTGTTCATGCCCTTCTGGCTTTTAGAGTCTCCTTTGAGAAACCAGGTAAAATTCTAAGAGGTCTGCTTTTATATCTCACTTGGTCTTTTTTCTTTGTACCTTTTAATATTCTTATCTTTGTTCTGTATGTTTAGTGTTTTAATTATTATGTGATAAGGAGACTATCTTTTATTATTTGATAATTTTGTATGCTTCTTCTACCTAGATAGGCATCTCCTTCTTTAAGTTAGGGAAATTCTCTTCTGTGATTTTGTTGTAAATATTTTCTGGACCTCTGAGCTGGTATTCTCCTTCCTCTATTCCAATTATTTGTGGGTTTGGGTTTCTCATAATGTCCCAGAGTTCCTGGATGTTTTGCACCATGAAATTTTTAGGTTTAACATTTTCCTTGCCTGATGTATCCATTTCTTCTATTGTATCTTTAATGGTTGAGATTCTTTCTTCCATGATATTATGGATCTTAGGGAGATGTGGCCAACGGGGAGAGAATGCTGCGTCTGGTGTTCTATTCTAGTGCTAGGGGCAATTGTGAAATTAGGTCTGGGGTAACAGATAGTGTGGTAGACCTGTGGACAGCCTACCTGGTCTTTTGGAAGGCATGGCATGTGGTTGAGCAAGGGGGTTTATGCCCAAGTAGGGACTGAGACACTGAGATGAGGCAGGAAAGGGAGGTGAGGTGGGGATGGTCCATTGGATGCACAGGAGGTGTGGACAGGAGGAAATGAAGCTGCCCCTCGTATTTTTCAGGATGTTCTGTGGTATCTACAGCAGGTGTGGAAAGGGAAAGAGAGAGATAGCACTAGGAGCAACCCTAAGTATTGGATCTCAGATAACAGATAGTGGGGATGGTCCACAAGCATCATACCTGGTTTCTTACCCAAAATCTTAATACTGATGATCAAGGCCTCAGGAATGTTTTTGTTTCTGTTATTTTTACTTTGTTCTTTATTTTGAGTTTTGTTGTTACTCTGGAAAGACTTTTCCTTGTATAAAATTAAGGAAAATTTCCATGTGGGCTAAGCAGCCACTCGAAGTATTCTTGGGGTAGACCTAAGTTCAGATATCAGCACCCATGTCTGGAGGCTCATAAGCACCTGCTGCTTAAGATGGAGAGGATCAGACAGCCTCTTCTCTGGTGTGTCATCTGTACACAACATTCTTTCTCTCACATACAAACATAAGCATAAAAATGAGGATAGACTTGTTTCCAAAACTGCTTTTATGACTTATAAAAGAATTTGAGCACATAAGCTGCTTTAGGTGTATAATATAAATCTTACATTTTTTTCTTTTAAATCTGTTATCTTGTCTTTGCTTTTTAAAAGTTTGCATTTCCTCAATCTGCTGCAGACTTACATACAATTATAGGAAACAAAATGTTTTCTAAGTGATGCTAATAGACATCCTTTTTCTTAATCATAAGAGAATGAGATACTTTTAGTAGTCAAAACTGCTTTCTCCAAAATTGAAACATTAGAATTCTTAATTTTTCCAGTATTAGTAAAATAGCCAGGCCTTCACTCCCAATCTATTTTCTATTATAGGAAAAGGAGAGAAGCAGAGTGCTCAGGATGAGTACTGACCAGTGATTTCTTTGATTTTGATTATAATCTTATAGTTGTTAGTTAAATGACTGTTATATTTTATAGGTCTGTTTTTTTAAATCTTTTTTCCCAGTGGTGCCATCTATGTTATATGATTATAATACTTATAATCTACTCGTATGATTGTTTATCTAGGAAATGATAGCACTTTACCTATTTTTGTCTTCTGACATTTTACTACATTGTATTATGAGTTTCTTGACTTTTTGTTGGTTTGGGGACTTTCTGTTGACAAACACTATCACGTTCCTCTTTTTGCCCCTAAAGGCTTGGTTCTTCTCATTTCTTGACAAATCTTTCTTTTCTGTTTGTTGCAGTCATCTGTATTTGGGTTTTGCTACTTAAATGGTTGATGTGATGCTGCACGTAGGGAATGGAAGTAACCAAACCAAGAGATGTATGAGAAGTTGCAGCAAGAGGTTCATCTAAGCCCTTTGAAACTGAAGCTTCATGTGCCTGAGACAGAACTTCAGGATTTGGTGTTTGTCTTGTTGGGTTTCTTATGTTGGTCCAGTCTTCCCTCACTATATATCCGTTCCTCTCTATTCGAATGGAAAATGGTATTCCATGACATTGAATGTTGGAAACAGATAAATTGTTTGTTATTTTACAAGATGTGACAGTCCGGTGATTTCCTGGAGTATCAAAAGAGACTTTGGACACTTGGACACTGTAGGGGTTGTTGCAGCCTGGGAGATTGCTGAGTTAGACTAAATACATTTTCATCCTGGAAAGATTATGAGACTTTAATGACAAGAATCAGAATAGAGTTGGTTGAATCACAAAGCTCCCAGATAGTATGATGTCTTTGAACACTCATCTTTACTTGGTGGCTTTCATTGGGGAGCTTATGGGATCTTTTGCAGGAAAAACTTTTCTAGATGAAATTCCTCCTTGGGGATGGGATTTGAGTGTCTATAGACTCAACCCATTTCCTTTCTTAGTGTCTACTCTATTGTGGTTGAAACTGTTCATTCATTTACTTTCTCATGCTGCCATGCCTTCACCATTATAAACTCTATTCCTAAGTCACATAAGATAAAGTAGAAACAATTTTTATTCAGTGATATGACATTTTGCTAGCCTAATGTTTTTAGATTTTGACTTTTGTTTTTTTTTTCTATTTTTGATGACTATGTTTTTCTGGGTAGCCTAGACTGTCCTCAAAGTAGGCTTATAGACCAGCCACGCCTCGAATTTAAAGATCCAACTGAATCTGGCTCTTGATTGCTGAAACTATAAGTGGATCAACATGCCTGGGTTTTGTCTTTGTTTTTGTTTTTGCTTTTATGTTATTGGCTGCAGGGCCTGGAGAGTAGGTTTTGTACATGTCAAGCATATGCTGTGTTGCTGAGCTGCACCCACATCTTGAATTTTAAAATTTGGCAGAGAGTATCATTCTGTTTCCCAGGATGGCATATACTCATGACATTAATACTACCTGAGCCTTCTGAGTCATTGGATTGCAGGTGTGTGACATTCTTCCTGCCTGTTGTTTTGAATTTATGTTGAAAAGAATATGAGTATTTTGTCTGTATGCATGAATATACACCTCATGTGTGCCTGGTCCTCACAACATTCAGACAACTGCGTGAGAACTCCTTAACTGCTTGGAATAATGTATAGTTGTGATCAGCCATGTAAGTACTAGAAATGGAACACTTTTATTTTCAGGGTGAACAAGAGCTCTTCACTGTTGCGCTATCCTCCTGCCCTATGTTGTTAATTTAGCACCAGAATTTACAATTTCATCTGTCCATTTGTAACTGTTTAAATATGCATTCCCTTTTAGTAAGATCTTGTTAATGTTATTGTTTAAACTGGGACACATCAGATTTCTGGAAGATGAATACAGAACGGGAGGGGCTGTATAAATCTTCTTAAGAACTTAAGGAAGAACCTCTGAGTTGTTTTATCTTTCTTGTTGGATTGATTGATTTTTGGAGAAGGAAAGGGTATTAATGTGTGTGTCTGGCTGCTCTTGAACTCATTGCATAGACCAGGGTGACATCTAACTCAATGAGAAACTTCTGCCTCTGAGTGCAGGGATTGAAGTCATGAACCGATAGACCCAGCTTGCTCATTGTCTGTTGTAGTTAATAGTTGTTCATACATTTTCTCTGGTATGTGCTCAATACTGTTGATCTGTTTGATTTCTCTTTTATGTTCATTGATTAGCATTTCTCTTGCAAAGCTATTTAAAGGATTCGGGAATGACAGAGGTGAACCTCATTATTAAGTTTCCTTCTAAAATTACATAGTAATTTTGTTAGAACTTCTATGTCAGGTAATATTTGAGGAACAACCAGAACTATATTAATATAATGGCAGTGAAGTATATATCTCCAATGTTGTCGCTGTCATGTTTTCTGTTGTGTACCTGTTTGTGATATTTTAGGATGCAGTGACCTATGATGATGTTCATGTGAACTTCACACAGCAAGAGTGGGCTTTGCTGGATCCTTCCCAAAAGAGTCTCTACAAAGATGTGATGCTAGAGACCTACAGGAACCTCACTGCTATAGGTAAGACTATGAGTTTTCTCTGGCTTCTCTGTAATTTCAACTGAGAAGGAAGAATGAGGTGAATAAATCAGGCATGATTTTAAGGTTCATTGAAGATAGTAATGTAAATTTTGCATAATTTCCAATAATACATCATACATTTTCTGATACTTTATTTTAGGCTATAATTGGGAAGACAACAATATTGAAGAACATTGTCAAAATTCTAGAAGACATGAAAGGTAATTTTCATGTGTAAGCTGATACAAATATGCCTCTGAAGAAATTTTAGTGTCTCCTGGAAGTTTTAAGGAAAAGCAATAATATAAATATCAATACAGCTGTAGGTGTATTGATCATTATTAAAACTGTGCACCTCAATGTCATGTATTTGATTTGTGTTTTTCAAGGCATTCTTTTAAACAAGAAGACATGGTAACACTGCCTTTACAGATATCACTATTTGAAGTGATAGCCTCATTAGAGCTACTCTGTCGATCTGCCAATCTACTTAGTCTTGTACCACTCAGATATTGCAAAAGATGTACACATGAATAGGTGATAAGTGTATGTCCAAAACCTTCTAATAAGCACATAGTCCATAGTAGAGCTGGTGATACTCATATACTGGTAGGAATATTGCTAAGTTTCATGAGAGGGGCAGTTTATAGAAGTCAAGATGCTTGCTGTGGAGAAACCTTAGTCCCC
>JAQQSO010000063.1:14819-25360 GCA_028658305.1 Pachyuromys duprasi | reverse complement strand
TTAAATTACGTTTAAACAAAATGACTAGGCAAATGAGCTATAGAGAAATGATCTGGATAATACACAGTACCAAACTTAACTTTGCCTGATTGTCAAACTCTAAAGATTAGGGTGGTTGTTTGATGGTTTGAATAAAAAATCCCCCATAGGTTCATGTGTGTGAATGCTTTGTCATCAGAGATTGACATTAATTTTAAAAAAGATTAAAATGATTATGACATGTTACCTTATTGAAAGAGTGTGACATTGGAGGACCCTTGAGGATCCATAAGGCCATGCCAGGCTCAATCTCTCTCTCTTCATCTGAGGATGAGGATTTAACTTTCAATTACTTAACCATATCTGTTATGCTTGCTACCATGCTACCCACCAGGATGATAATATTTTAAGCCTTGAAGCATCACCCAAAATATTTTATTTTATAAGTGCTGTAATGGGATAAAAGGCATGTGCCACCACACCCGGCTAAGTCTGTATATTTCTGAAACTGTTAAATATATTGGTATATACTCGTTACATCTTTTTACAGAGCTGTTATAATAGTATTATTTTCCTGATTATACAATATATTTACTTTTTTATATTGCAGATGTGAGACTGAGACAGAGATATTGAAAAGTTTTTCAAATCATTAGTTCATTGACATCATAAAATTTTAATATATTTTATGATGAATAATTTCCCAAGCACATAATATAGATATTAATATGTTATAAGCATGTTTTGTTATTTATATCCATAAATGAGAATTATAAATTATTTAAGGTCTGTTTAATTATATTGGATCTTAATTACACATTATCATTTTGCATGGGTGAAAAACATTTACCAAAAGAAACAAGTTTCATTGAAATATATTAAATATGTACATACTAGCCTAATTCCTAATTTCCTACTGTACATACTAGCCTATTTAAACTATGGAGGTTTCTGAACACTAGATCTACTTGTATTCTGAGTCAGTCTGTCAATGTGTTTGCATCTGTGTCTATATGTGTAGGTCTATATGAGTATATATATATATATAGGTCTCTGCGTATTTGTTTGTGTCTGTGTGTGTTTATGGGATGGGGGAAATGGTTGGGGAGGTATGTGTCTGTGTATTTACAGGCTGTATTCTAAATTGTGTCTGAACTCTAAATTAACTCAATTATTTTTGCGGGAAAATGTGGCCTTTTAAATATACTAAATGATAAAATATTGTACATTAATACATGATTTTTGCAGAAAAGGAAATTTAAGTAATAATAAATAAAAATATTACAAGATTTAAAATGCATTGTAGTTCAATAAACTCAAAATAAACATCAATACTTTATCTGGGAGAAAGATAATTTAGTCGTATGCATAATTAAACCTCAGCATGGCCAGCATGTTAGCAATTAAAACTAAACAAGTTAAAGTTGATGTGCCTTAGTGTCCCTTATTGACATTCTAGAGCATCTGTTGGTCACAAATCAAGAAACAATTGGGAAGCTAGTTTTTCAACAAAGTTTATCAACCTTACTTCAGGCAATGCAGTGTGAGGAAATGATTAAAATGTGCCTTGTCTTTTTGTAATCAATAAAACTTCTTTCTGAAATGAGTTAGATTTCAGACTCCTCAGCAGGCCTGGCAGTGCTAAGCCTATAGAATCCCAAATGAGTCATTTGTCATTTTTCTCTACACAGTGATCCCTGGGCATTCCACCTTCACTTATTAGCATTAAAGTTAGTTAACAATTAAATTAAAAGGTCACCTTTTAACCTTATGCAGTTAGAACAAAACATAAAGTAACCTCAATAGAAACACAATTATATAGCCTAAGATCAGAAGGCATAAGCCAGTGTGAAATGATACAGCAATATTTTAAATTGGTAAAATTTCATATGTACATTGTGTTGATCTAATTAATAAAATTGGTAAGTTGTAAAAAATCATGTAATTCTATTAATTAAAGATTTTAATCATTTATTATTAAATAAATATGTATAAAATACATCAAATAAGATTTTTATATTTTTAAAAACGTAATCTACCATATTATGACTAGAAGTCATATTTTAGTTGCCTTTATAGCATTAGAAATCAATATATGTTACATTTACAATGAATATTTTGAAAAAATAATTCACTTAGAGTAATACAATTTTATATTTTTCACAGTGAAAAAATGTGTGGTGTTATTATATTGCAGTGATAATGCACAGATAACTGAAGTGTTTAGATTGCATGGAAATTCCTGCAGTCTTTTCACTATTTTGAATATGTATAACAAAGTTTGTGTGAGAGTCACTCATACCTATGTACATAATGCTTTCACAAAATTATTGTATTTTGATGATGTCCAATTTTTATCAAACATAGCCCACACATATGTGTTTATGGGTAGGATATGCATATAAAATGTGTAAATCTTATTAGTGCAGCACTTACAACAACTGTTGACATTTAAGAATTTAAGAAAATAATTCTCTAATTTAGCTAAGTGTGGGCATTTAATCTCCTGAGTTAATTAACTGTCTTTGATTTGAGCAAGTCAGCTGCAAGTAATTCGAGGAATCCCCATAGACAGGATACATAAAACCACTGATGAAGATCTCTCATCCTTCTAGACACTGAAAATTTAAAACATCATGACTGGATAGTAAAAATATTCTGTCAATCAAATCACTAATAATTTGAAACAGAAATACAAAGACATATGTAATAAATGGGCATGATGGTCTTCTCTTGCACTGTTTAGAAGCCCAGGCTAAGGAACAAAATTTCACATGGCTTGAATCATATAGACAACTTGCTTTCTGTACACTGAGACATTAATTCTGAAATGTTAATGTTAGATTTGCCTTCCAGTTATTTTGCCTTATTTTTATATTGCCCTAAACAAGACTCATGCAGAAAAGACTCTTGGAACTCCTTGTCTGCAAGGCAGGACCTGGTTAAGAAGTAACAGCTTTGAGGTCAAATATTACTTCCTCACTGATAGGCAAGAGCATAAAATTAATTGCTCCCTGTCATATTTTATGTGCCTGGCCCTTTAAATGATCCTATGACCTTCAGTGTCAGTTGGTTCTTGGACTTCTGGGAACAGGAAACTGTATAAAAAGTCAGCAGTTGCTGAGAGGAGAAAGAGGAGTAGGCAGGAGCAGGATCCAGGAGACAGAAAAGTAGGGTCAGTCGATGCATGAGGAAAGAAGACTGAGTAGGTCTAGAGAGAAGAAGAAAAGAGATTGAGCAGAGTGAAGATAAGAGACAGTTGAGAGTGGATTGAGTTACTAGAGAGTTAGGAGAAGACAGTTGGTGACAGTTGATCCAGGAGACGTTGAACTGAGCCAATGAAGTTATTGTTAGGAGAGAATTGGGAGATGAACACACGAAGAACCCACAAAGTAGTTAAAGATAAAAATGAAAGACTAAAAAAACTTCCTTTAGTAAAAGCTACATTTAACATCCTATGTGGCAGGCTATTTAAAGGAAAGAAAAACTTAAAAGACACGTGACCACCACCATGACTACTAGAATAGGAGGCTTGATTTCCAGTACAGTAGAGTGAACCTCAGTAAAAGAAGGGACGGATACCTTGTTTCACAAAGCTGACAGCGTGCTTGCTGAAGCTGTTTTGGCAACCCTTCCCACCCCTACACACAAGCACTGTTTTGAACAGAAGTTTTATTTCTCTTTTTCCTCATTTTGGGCTATTTTGTCAGTAAAAGACTGGCTGGGCAACTGCAAAAAAATGCCAGTAGAGTTAGAGAAAAGTCGGGCTGAGCTACTGGAAAGGCTGGATTTAGATAAACTTGGGAATCAAAAGATGGAAGAAAGATGAGCTGAGCTGCTGGAAAGGGTAGAATTAGAGAAGGCTGAGAATCAAAAAAAAAAAAAAGAAGAAAAACATCAAGCACAAGAAAAGTGAGAATAAACTGATAAGTTATTTCCTAGTGTCAGAACCAGACAGAAGTAGTTACTCTCAGGTAGAAAGAGGAGAAGGAACTGTGTCAAAGAGCCGTGAGGTCAAAGAAATGCAAAAGCAGGAGGATGATCAGATGAGACAGCCTTGTTCAGGAGATGCGGTTAAGTCCACAGCACCTTTGGCGGACAGGCAGTCCTCGGTCAAAACTAACAGCATTCCCAGTACTTATACAGCATATGCCTGCTGGTGGGGATAATCCACAAGTTGTAATGAATTGGGAGGCTTCCTGTAGAAATGAAGGACCTAAAAATTTTTAAGGACGCAATGTCTATGAATGCACTCACTCTTTGTGAAACAAACTCTAAAACAATTGGGCTACTCAAAACAGGATCCCCAACACTTGAGGGAATTGGTAACAGCTGTACTAGAGGCTGGTCCCCAGTTGCAATGGTTGTCACGGTGGAGAGAAGACTCCAGAATTTGGAACATACCAATAGAGCAAGGAAAATTATTATAGTGAGGGACCAGTTGTGAGGTGAAGGTCAACATGGTGATATGCCAGAACAGATTCATTTTGAAGAATGCAATCATAGAACAATGTTGTTTAGAAGTTTTAAGAGCTTGGGACAAAATTGAGACAGGAAAGAAGTCATTTACAAAAATTATACAGGGTCTTGGAAAAGCCTTCACTGATTTTTGACACACATTTATCTCAGCAGTAAAGAAGACCATGAAAGACCCTGACACAAGACAGGGTTAATAGAGACCCTAGCTTTCGAAACTGAAAAATGTAGAGTGTGAAAAATTGTTAAGACCATTGAAAGCATGGGCAGCACCTATGGAAGAATGGACAAAGAATACAAATGACATTGGTTATAATGTATACCATACTAAAATAATAGGCCAAGCTCTAGCTAGAAGTATCAGATAATCAAAAGGCCCAGTGTTTTAATTATGGGAAATATGAATATTTGGAACAAAATTCTGAACAGGGTGTATATAAGGGCAATAAATTTTTTATAAATATAAATAAAAAAGAACGCCCAGACTTCCAGGGGTGTGCAGATGATGTGGTAAGAGTTTTCATTGGACCAATGAGTGTAGGTCCAAGAGAGGTATTCAAGGCAATTACTTGCCAATAGGAAATAAAATAGGGGTCTATCTCAAGGCCCTGCAGCAAAAAGTATGAGTCCTTTGCTTTTTGTCAGCCATGAAATAACAGGCAGGCAGGCAGAAAAACCTCAACTACAGGCTGTGATGCTCTAGTATTGGCCATTGATAAACATCTTACGCTAGCCTCCAAAGTTCTATGTTCTAAAGTATCTACTAGAGTTTATTGTCCTTTGTCTTCAGGGACAGGAGGAATGGTCTTGGGAAAGAGCAGTTTGACTTCCTAAGGATTCCTGTGTATCCAAGAATTATAGATGAAGTCTTCAAGAAAGAAATAATGGTTTATTTAAAAATAAAGCTATGCAATTTAACACAGGTTGCTCTGCTGTTACACTTTCCCTCTAGCAAAGGCAAAGCTGCTCCAAAAGAAAGATTAGGAGGTTTGGAAGTACTGAAAATATGTTTTGGCAAACAGTTGTTAATGATCACAGGCCAAAATTAAAGTGGAAAATAAATGACAGTGAAATAGAAGGTTTTGTGGATACAGAAGCTGATGTAACTACCATTTCACACACACAAAAAAATCTTATAATTGTGTGATTTCATAGCCACTTTAAAAAGTTTTTTTCTCTTTTAAATTTATTTATTTTTATATTAATCACAGGTTAGGTACTTTGTATCCCAGGTGTAGCCCCCTTCCTCATTCCCTCCCACTCTCCCCATCCCTCCCTTATCTCCTCCCTGTCCCCCTCCAAGTCCACTGATGGGGGAGGACCTCCTCCCCTTCCATCTGACCCTAGCTTATCTTTTTTACCCAGTTTTTAAACATCGGGAAGTTATCTCAGATAAAATGTGTAATGTCTTAAATGTGTGGGACCAGAAGGTCAAATAGGAAAGTCAGGGCCTTATGTGGCTGACATAGCCATAGATTTATGGGGATGAAATATATTATAGCAGTGGAGAACTCGGATTAATATTCCTCCAATACCAGAGGCAACCCCTAAAATAAGAGGTAAAATGGAAGATGCTTCTGGGAAAAGTATTGAAAAAGATCATCCAGAAAACTCACAGACTGTGCATATTGTCCAAAAACAGGACACAGCAAGGACTGAGTTTCCAAATTTATAAGGAAGCTCACTGCTGACATTATACCAAAGGCCCTACCCTTAAAATTGTTAACTAACAAGCCTGCGTGTGTAAATCAGGGGCTTTTAAAGAAAAAATTACAGGCACCTTAGCAGTTGGCACATGAACAGCTAGAGAGTCAACATACAGAAGAGTCTACAAGACCATGAAATTCCCCTGTATTTTTTATACAAAAATAAATCTGGGAAATGGAAAATATTAAGGGATTTGAAGGTGGTGAATAGAGTGATCCAACCAATGTATCCGTTACATCCTGGAAATCCTTTTATTACCTAATGCATGTCTTCTGATAGTAATTGGTTTAAAATACTACTTTTTTACTATTCCCTTGGAAGAGCAGGATAAGGAAAAAAATTTCAGAGTACCTATGTATAATAATGTTCAACCTATGCAAAAACATCACTGGAAAGTTTTCCACAAGGAATTGCTAGAAAGATTTCTTAGGCAATTTTTTCAATCCATTATTTAACATCACATGCATGGTATTTTATTGGCTGATTTGGATGCAGGTACTTTAAAAAAATATTTGTTGTGCTTCCCTTTGATAGCTCAGCTGGTAGAGCGGAGGACTGTAGATTTCTATTTTTTTAAAAAAATGCTCTGTATAGTCCATCATTTTGAAGATGAAACATAATAAACAGACCGTATTATCTCTTCATTTTAAAATATGGGGGGAGAAATGAAAGGTTTGCATATTGCAGAGAAGAAACTTGTGTAAGGAAATAACCTATGAGTTATAATAGCTGTTTTTACACCAGAAAATGAAAGAAACTTGTGAAGAATTAAAAAAAATTGTTGAAACAAATTTTTTGGTTCTGTTGCTCTCCTTGTGGAGCCCCTGTCCCCTCCAGGTCTTTCTATCTTCCCCTTCTTTCATAAGATTCCCTGCGCCCTGCCCAAAGTTTGACTATGAGTCTCAGCATATGTTTTGATACCCTATTGGGGTAGACTCTTTCAGAGGCACTCTGTGGTAGGCTCCTGTCCTGTTCCCTGTTTTCTCCCTCTTCTGATGTCCGTCCTGTTTGCCTTTCTGAATGAAGATTGAGCCTCTTACCCAGGATCATCCTCCTTGATTCCTTAGGTGTACAGATTTTAGTATGATTATTTAAAAGAATTTTTCTTTGTTGGTGTTTGCAGATTGCTTCTGAAGAAATATAGAGAGGACATTATATCCACTATCTGGGTTATAAAATAAATCTACAATAAGTACAACCACAGAAATTAGAGATCAGAAAAAATTGGTAGTCAACTCAATGATTTTGAAAAGTTAATGGGAGATATTCATTGGTTATGTCCTACTATTAGATTAATTCCTCAAGGGTTACATAATTTTCATCAAATGTAAACAAGGGATTCAGACAGTCCACAACAGCTAACAAAGGAAGCAGAGAACTTCCTTAGTAGAGACTGCAAGATGCATTTGTGGATTGCATAGATCCCAAACTGGACTATATTTGGGTTATTTTGCTCATTCTCCTACTGGGCTCATTATGCAATGGGAAGATAGCAAGTTAGAATGAAAATTCTTAGCACACAAAGTAAAATAAGACGTATATAGATTGTTTCTGATTAAATTATAAAATGATGAATAAGACTATATCAGTTGTCAGGAATAGACCCAGGAAATATCCTAAAAATAAGCATATTCAGTTGGATTTCCCATATATTGTAAAATAAACACAAATTCCTGAAGTGCCTCCATTTTACACTATGCAAATAAATGGGTGTTAGACTTTTCTGAACCTCTTAACATAATTATTGACTCGCAATATGCAGAAAAAATTGATTTGCATATAAGAACTGCTTTACTTGATAATTCAGAATTAATATTATTTATACAACTGCAACAGACAATTCGAAATAGAAATTATCCATTTAATAGTGGATAAAATATCAACCATATTTGCACTCACACAGGCTTGCCAGGTCCATTAGCAGAAGAAAAGAAAATGATGAATAATAACAGAAAATGTGTTTAAAGCCTCAAATTTTTACGAAAAACACCATGTTAACACTAAATGTTCAATTTTTTTCTATCACCTGGCAACAAGCCAGGGGAATTATAAGAAAATGTCTTAATTGTTCTTTGTAGAACCAAACTCCACCACCTGCTGGAAGTAACTCCAAGGGTACCAAACACAAAACAAACAAACAAAAGAATAAAAAACGAAATCTGGTACATATGTTTTATTTTGCAGAATTTGGAAAACTAAAGTTTGTACACCATACCATTGATACATACTCAGGGTTCAACAGGCAACTGCTTTGATTTCTGTAAAGGCTGATCCTGTAATTACTAATTTACTGGAAGTAATGGCTATAATGAGGGTACCTGTATAAATTAAGACTGACAATGCTCCCACATTTGTCTCTAGTTAAGATGAAGCAATTCTTTTCATACTATAATATAAATACACATACATTACACATGTGTATGTAGCACATTACAAATATACTACATAATCCTACAGGACAATTAGAGAAATATCTAATTTCACCTTAAAAGAAATGTTTATAAAACAAGGAGGAAAAGGAGGAGAAGAAGAAAGACCCCAAGAGATATACTAAATAATGCTATGTTAACTTTATATTTTCTGAACATTAACAAATCAGAAACATCAGAGGCTGAGAGATACTGAGTTACAGAAAAAAAAAAACTGGAAATAAATCAATTGGTATATTATAAGGCTGTGTTAACACCAGAATAAAAATCAGTGATGTATTGCACTGGGGATGTTGATTTGCTTCTATTTCCACAGGAAATGAAAAACTGTGGAAACCATCAAAACTAATAAAGCTCAGGGTTGAGCAGGGGAAGTCTGCGAAAAACCTTGACCATTGGCCCAAAAAGAGCAAAGAAGAGAACCTGACAACCACTGCCTTCCCCTGCCATCCTGAAAAGTCTGGGCAAGAAATATTCAGCACCTAACCACTGACAGGCCTATGAACAGGACTTTGGTCTCCTCTAATACAGAGTCATCCGTAATGTAGAGCCTGTGAGCCTGTGAGCAGAATTTCAAGCCAGATTATTCTGAATACTGTCTCTGCATGTCCATTATGGGTCTCCAAGCAAAATGTTCACAGAGCTGGGAGAGAAGATTAAGAGACTTCAATGAGGAACTACAGAATACAAGATGCTACAAAATAAAAGATCTCAGAAATCTAAAAGTCCCAAAGTTACAGGAAGAAGCATGGCTGCTGGGTTTTTATTTTAATTGCAGATCTGCTCCACCGAGACCAACAGAAAGATGACATCAGACACTTGGAAAAGATGTTGGAAAATGGAGAAGAAGCTTCAAAACTTCATAATTAGCTAAAACGAATGGGAGAAAATGTAGTATAAAATATTTAATATGCCTGGACCTTTAAATAACCCTATATGCCCTCAGTGTCAGTTGGCTCTTGCACCTCTGGGAACAGAAGAGGATATAAAAAATGCAGCAGAGTCTGAGAGCTGAGAGAAAGAGAGAAGGAGGAGGAAGAAGAGGAGAAGGAAGAGGAGGAGAGAGTGGTAGGAACAGGCAGGAGTAGAACTGAGGAGACAGAAAAGTAAGGTGGGAGAAGACAGTTGATGAAAGAAGAAAGAAGACTGAGTAGGGCTGGAGAGAGGAAAGAATATTGAGCAGACTGAAAATAATAGACAGTTGAAAGTGAATTGAGGTAGCAGAGAGCAGGAGAAGACAGTTGGTGACAGTTGATCCAGGAGTAGGTGAGCTGAGCC
The DNA here is from genome assembly GCA_028658305.1 of Pachyuromys duprasi. Classification (NCBI taxonomy): domain Eukaryota; kingdom Metazoa; phylum Chordata; class Mammalia; order Rodentia; family Muridae; genus Pachyuromys; species Pachyuromys duprasi. The sequence goes on along the minus strand of JAQQSO010000063.1, from coordinate 15,491 downwards.
AAGAAAGATATTGTTCGGAGAAAACCCACTAAGAACCCACAAAGTAACTAAAGAATAAAGGGAAGACTAAAAAGCTATAGTTACTAAAAGCTACAATGCAATGCATGTGTGAATGGTGCCCACAGTGCCCAGAGAAGGGTGACCTGTCTAGTGGAATTGTAGTTTAGAAAATTGCAAACCATTACTAGTGTTCTAAGTGTAGAAACATGATCACCCCATAGAGCAGCCAGCTCTGCTCACTACTGAAGTATCTCTCCAGCCACCATGGAGATATATTTAATATAACAGGTAACACACCTGTGGTATCTAAAATATGCTGGACTGAACGCACACATATGAAACTAAGCCATGAACACATAGAAGCTGCTTCTATAAATGAGGCAGAGTTGCTGGAGCCCTAGCTAGTAATTACAGCACAAGGATTCTGTTTTATAAAAGAAATCATACAATGGAGCAGTGTACAGAAAAATTATCATAGAAGTATAACCAAAACTTAGATTTCTCACTCATGTTAAGGTTGAGAAAATCTAATATGGTAGCTGCTGTATATAAAAATATATGGCATATATTAAGGTGTAAAATATCAATAAGTATTACACAATGATAATATTTTGACAGAAATAATCTAAAAGCATGATACCCAAGCCCCCTACTCCTCCACTCCTCCCCCCC
>JAQQSO010000062.1:0-41854 GCA_028658305.1 Pachyuromys duprasi | reverse complement strand
CTGTTTCAGTCATGATCTTGATGGCTGACTCTTTGACCCTCCCCCATATAAGCCGGGGAGTGACAGACTGGCTAGATCCCAGGGGAGGACCTTGCAGCCAGCCCTGAGGAGACAGGATAAGCTGGGGTTGGATGGAAGGGAAGGAGGTCCTCCCCTGTTGGTGGACTTGGAGGGGGCGGGGAAGAAGGAGATGAGGGAGTGGGAGGGTAGGAGGGAATGGGGGAGGGGGCTACACCTGGGATTCAAAGTACCTAACCTGTGATTGAGATAAAAATAAATTAAAAAAAATAAACTTTATAATCTCCCCCACAAAAAAAAAAAAAACAGAACTAGCTATTCAAGTCCTTGGCCAATATTACAATTTTTATGGGTACCCAAAGGATGTTTTTACCCCCTGACAGCAAGAAGTAACTTTTAAAACACAAAGACCCCATTTCCAAGAGGTAGAGTGTATTTTTGGTTGTTTGGTGGGTAATGGATTGGTCATGATAAGGGAGGAAACAAAGTAAAAGTTAGAATCAAGGATCTCTTTCTTTCTCCCCTCTATTCTTATTTTTATCTTAATTTGCTCTCCTATTTAGTATTAGAGGAAAGGAGAGAAAAGGGGGAATGCTGATAAAAGGAAAAAGAGGGAATATAGGATAATAGGATGAAAAGTAGATTATTGAATCTACTAGTATCAAATATTTTATATAGGGGTGGATAGTTGTATATTGATAGAAATTTAAGATTGTTTTGTTCAACTTTTGCTTAACATATTGTACATATGAAAATTATTTGAAAATATGATGTAAAATTCTAGTCTTATGAAAGCTAACTATTGCAAACTGTTCAGGAGATGCAAATTTGTAGTTAGACACCTATAAATAATCTTACTTGTAGTCTTGTTAGATACTAGTTTAGTTAATTACAACAATAGTCTTCATTTAGTCTCTTGTATATATTTTCAAGGGTAAGCACATAGTACATAGCTTGAAACAAGCAATGTTGCTCTAATAAAATATAGATAGAAGATGATATGATTATGCACTATGTAATGGTAGAAAAAATAGGTAGTCTTCAAACACTTCAGAGATCTACGGAATATGGCATTTAAAGGTATTTTAATAATAAAAGGCTTTTCTGACTGAGAGACATGTGCTCCTGGCAGCACCTCTAGTCTACTTCAAAGAAGATGATGGGCATCAAAGAAGCAAGTGTAGCAAGAAAGACACTGGAGGAAAAACTGTCCTTCAACTGCTGGTAGCAGGCTCTCCGTCAAGACTGTGAACAAGCAGGACCCCGGGAAACTGCCCAGATGCAGAGACTAAGTGTTCAGTCCTTCAAAACTACTGCTTCAAAGAAAAGCCTCTCAGATATTCTGGGCTGGTAGGCTGAAGATGAGACGCCCCAATGACACAGAGAAACCTCTGATGACTGTCATTTCTATAGTTCTGGAAGCTGCTGGCTCTCTGCTTCCTCTATGGTTAGGTAATATTATTTCCTTCTAGCGTCTCTGATGGGGTTGAAGCCTAAATAGTCACAGTACAACTACCATTAATGTAAGCTGCTTAGGAACTAAGATAATGTATGAGGTCCTAAAAAATGTTTTTAAGCTCCAGATAGGTGTTCTTAGGTACAAAACACAGTAAGAGAGTGATTTAGGAACAGAACTTTGGATAATGGAATACTTTTTACAAGAATGCCAAATACGAACGGACTGGACATTGTAAATGTAATTTTTACCTGATAATTCTCATAATTATTCTTAACATATATAGTTTATTAATGTTAGAGAAAAAGACTTTTTTTAAAACAAAAGGGGGATATGTAATGGAAGTTTTGGTGTCTTTTAAAACTCAGTTATGTTATGTAAATAGGTTTTTGTTTCAATCCTAAGTATGGGATTTTAGTTTGGGCTTTAGTTTGTGTACAGCTGATAATTGCCTCCTGGGGGTCATGGTCCTTGCCAGCTGGTAAGTCTTGCCTCCTGCAATGCAAAGAGGGGTATGGTCAAGGACTCTAAGGGCTATAAATAGGAGATACCAGAGAGAGAAAGTGTACTGGCATGTGGCAGTTTGAGGAGGCCAGCAAGAGACAGTCTGGAGACCGAGAGAAATGTTTCAACCCACTGACTTGAAGGAGACTGCTCTCTGCATTTGCTGTTGATGGAGATTGGAATAGCCCCAAATGAACCCTTGGACTCTAAACAGCCAGGAGCAGCAAAGGGGTCTATGACCTCTCTCCCCACTTACCTTCTCTCTCTTTCCTAGGGTTAAAAGGTTGGTGGAAGGGACATAAAAACATAAACACCCCAGATAAAATAGAGTTTTAAGGATGAGCACTACAATGTTGCCTGTGTCTTTTATCCCTGACATAGGTGACTACTGTTTCTCATTTAATAACTGTTTCTCTCGATGGGAGCTCAACTTCATTGAATGAACACAATTGGCAAATTTGGGATAAGGGGAAGGTTTGGGAAGCAGAAGTGCTTTCTGGTTATCTGCCCTCCATAGAAACAAACCAATGTCTAGCATGATATTTCACAAGGTTTGAGTGACTATAATCTCTGCACTTATACAACCCTCTTTTCAGAGTCACACCAGAACAATCTAGCCAAGACTCGGAGTCTAGCAGTGCAGGTTGAGTGGTTAACAGTTTCTTTTCTTTGTAGCAGGGTATGTTGGCATCAGTCAGCCAGGTACGTGGAAGAGGAAACGGCTTCATACCTTTGGGAAGGGCTCCATGGCCATTGCCCTAATTCTGCCTTGTGTCTCCCTCCAGCTTCCTGCTTCAGCTTCCTATATGTTTTGGTCCAAGCAGTTCCTGAAATGTGGACTTCAGGGTCACACTGGCTCTATCGCTCCACTGTTCATTTCCTCAATTCTGCAAGTCTTGGCTTACTAGCACATAATGAGTGCTTAGGAATTTTAGCTGTTATTCCTGCAGATCCAGAACCAAATGATCCAGAGCATTCAACAGAGATCAAAATGCCAAAGGTCTGTGAAGCTAGAATGGAGATCAAGTCAAGATTCTCAACTATGTTTTCTTATGCTCACTTGAGGTGAGTTAGAGCTGCCCATCAGTCAGCTCGCCATCATCTGCATGATGAATGATGACCCACCATGCCTGTCACCAAAGAATCCAGTGCCTAGAAGCTTGATCCATAACATATTGGTCTCTAGAAAGAGTCCTTTCCCAAGCTTGTTTCCCACTTGGAAGCACAGGAAGGTTTAATGCTAGAAAGTTTCAGGTGAGTGAGAAAGATATAGAAAGAGACAGAGAGAATGGAAAAAGCCCAAGTCCCGGGCCATGCCTAGAAGTGTCACCGGATGCTACTTTTTGTCCTGCTGGTGGGCAGAGATATGTAGACAGGCTACCCTCCTGTTGCTGTGGTCCTTGTCACTGTTGCCCTTCCTCCTGTCATCAGGGTAACTGTCACTGCTGCCTCCTTCGGCAAATGGAGCTACACAGAGGCCCTTAAAGAAAACAGTCCCCACCTTAGATTGCCTAGCGGTGGGAGCTCAGGAAGGGTGTGGGCAGAAACAGGACATGGCTTCCTCTGCCTACAGCTTTAATGTTCCCCAGGCATTTGTATATCTCTCCAAGCTTTGGTTGATACCCCAGCAACTATATCATGTCTAGGCAGGCAGAAGAAGGTTCCTGGGCAAGGAGAAGGGGGCTCGAAGTGTCAGTCAGCTTTGATGAACAAGTTGGAGTCTGCACAGTGTTATGTGAGGACAGCTCATTGAATCACATGGGTGGAGGGATGGAAGTGAATCCCAGGAGGAAACAGAGACACACTGTTCTTGAACTTTTTTCTTAGCTACTAGGGGTGAGTCAGGTGCTAAAAGCCTCAGAGTGAAAGACATAAGATTGTGCGTAAACTAGTACCTTCTTCTTGGGACCACTGCCCTCTGCAGTTGAGATATCCAAAATGGCTGCTAATCATGTAGCTAACAAAGTATGTGTTGACCTTACGCCCTGGAGTATGGAGTGAGAATCAGGCACCACCATATCCTATGCCCTAGGGCATGGCGTGAGGATTAGGGACCACCACATCCTGTCTCTTCTTCAGGCTTGTTGCTGTCTGCCTACCAGGCCCTGTCAAACCCAGTCTTATTTAGCATTGTTGAGCTCCCTGCAGTCTATTCTGCAGAAATTTCTCTTTTCCTTTTGGCTGATTTCCCTTTCAAAGTCTCTTTCACACTTCCACCAAGATGCCAGGAAGATGTTCGCAACATTTCTCCCTGCTCTGAAAAAAAAGTTCTAAGTAAAAAATGTATACTGTGAAGCCGAAAGGTAAGATGTGGGGAGATGAGAGAAACAGGGACCATTTCGAGGGACTTTCCATCAGGAAAAGGACAATGTACTGAGGAGGTTTTGGAAACCCTGGGCACCGGAAACGTGAATTTTCAAAAACACACCAAACAACAGAAGAAAACCTTATTATTAAAATGTGGGTACAGAACCCTGTGCTGGGCATGAGGTGGGGTTCTAGGTGAAGGAGGAGCCTGGACTCTCTCTCCTTTGTGGCTAGCTGGGAACATTTTGCTGTGAGCGCTGGACAGTCTTGGCCCTTGGGCCCTGGGGTTCTGTCCCCTCTGTCACCCGACCTGCAGCCCCTCTCAGCCTTTTTTCTTTCACAGCACAATCTTGTTGGGTGAGCCACTTCTCCAACCTGTTCAAGTGAACTGACGATGTCAAAGGCCAAGGCACAGCCCTGGAGAAGGAAAGACATCAGCCAGAAAGTGACTAGGGCAAGGGAGACAGAGCCAAATGACTTGATGTTAGCAAGCAGACTGTGTTCAGGGAGCCCCAAAGCATTTTGTGCAAAGCCATCTTCCTCAGGGTTGTGAGCTAAGCCTAAAGGACTTTCTTGGGACCTTTCTATAATGTTCTCAACTCTCCAGTTAAAGCTGACTTTAATTTACTGGCAACTTTTATTTTAGGAGAAGAAGAAAAAGAAAAAAAGAAAAGTTAATTAACTTTTAACTTTGATGCCTGAGACTGGCTTCAGTTGGCCCACTGCCTTGTCCTGTTAGACAGGTTGAATTGGAGACTCCAAAAGTGGAGGGGATCTAGACTTCCTGTCAGGCAGCCTGTCCTGTCCTGTCCTGAAAAGCCATGGCCTGCCTCTAGAGGCAAAATTTCCCCTGTGACACCCCACCACCACCACACACACACTCCGGGCGAGGAGGGTATCTCTGGATCTTGCCTCCCACTCCACCCTTCTTGGCTCTGTTCCTTTCATTCTGCCCATGTTGCTATATGGCCGCAGCGGTGTGTTTTGGATGAATCTTTCTCTGTAGTGTGGACTGCACTCATGGCTGAGGTCACCCGTCTTCTCTGCATACAGTTTAACGATGGGAAGGTGCCGCGGTCTGCAGAAACTTCATTTGAAGCTCTGCCCCTCTTGGAAAACCTTCTCCCCAAGCCCTTAAAAGCGTCCTGTGATGGTGCCCAGATGCTCCGGAAAGCAGCCCAGATGAGCTCTTGGGGCTGAGCAGCGAGCAGCACTGGCGGAGGATGAGGCCCAGCAGCACAAGACAGAACTATCTTTGCAGAGCTGCCCGGAGCCCAAAGAGAGTTTCTGGAATTCGGACACATGACCCAGCAGCAGGGAGCTGATTGGAACGGGTGTTCATGTGGTTCACAGGAAAATATGTGTAGGAAAACAGTGTTTGGAAGTTTCCCTCAGGGGTAAACAAGCCAGCAGAAATTAAACACAGCAATCCGGGGGTGCTTCCCAGGAAAATCAGCTGGGTGTGCCACTCTTCTCCCCGACATTTTCGTATTCTGTATTTAACAATACCCTGGCCAGAAGTTGGGCAGGCCTACAGACTGACCAACGGCAAGGTCCGGAATGCAGTGTCCATGGAGTTTAATCTTTTCCGGTAGCCTATTTTTAATGTGATCTATTTATTAATTCTTTGGGTACTTCATAAATGCGTACAGTCTAGCGTGATCTTTTTACTCCCTTTAATTCTTCACAGATCCATCTCTCCCAACTTAATGCCCTTCCTTTTTAAAAAAATAAGGTGCTGAGTCCAGTGTGTGCTGCACATATATTCATAGATGCACGGTCACTCCTCAATCACTCTGTCAAACAGAGCCAACCTACCAGGAAAACCATACTCTACTGACATTCTTTCCTCCATAAGAAACTTTCAGCATCTTCTCAGTCAGGGAAGGGAGCTGGTGATTTGCCCCCCACTCCACGCTGGAATGTTGACTGACTTGATCTTGTGCCGGTCTTAAGCAGGCAACCAGACTATAGAATTTTGCTCCGGCCTTCCTGACCTCGAACTATTCAGTCTGTCTGCCTTCTCTTCTGCTGTTGTCCCTAAAAGCCTTTGCAGAATGTTTTACATTCAAACTGTTCATAGAAGCTTAACATCTTTGTTGTATTAAATTAAATGGGTGTTATGCTAAATAATGATGATTTGTCCTATTCAACCTGCTTTCACAGATAAGAAACAGACACCTGTTAGCCTTTACAATTTCCCTCAGGCCAGGCAGATATTTCTACCTATGCTGTCTCAATATCCTCACCATCTGTTTCCCAGCCCCCATCCAATGCACTGCAGCTTAACCATTTCTAACTGGGCTACCTTCCTCCATGATCTTACAAATACTTGCTTATATTTTTTATCTTGGTGTTTTCTCCATCCGTGACATCCTTGGAGTCCACATTGTTCCTTTTGTGCACTACCCATCTTAGTGTCCTCCTGCCTCCTCTCTTCCCATCTGTCTCTTTCCTGTGATTCTCCTGTCCTCAAAAGTGCAGGAACTTTAGCTATGCCTACCCCATTCTGCCTTGCCAAGGTACAGGTTATTTAATCAGCCAGTCAGATAGGTTTACACAACAAGGACAGGTGTATCAGGCAGTAACCAGATTTTAAGGACCAGTAATTGGGATCAATATACAAGCAGCGGACCAATCCCCAACACATCTTTCATTCTGCTGTGATGTTACTAGACCCTGTTTGTGAATCTCAGCAGTACATTTAAGATCATGTCATGGAGCCTTGCTGCCAAGGCTGGGACTAGTTTTGAGGAATACAGGCTAGCTAGGCGTCCATCCCAAGTTCCCTGCTTCCTGTCTGCCCACACAATGTATTCAACTGTCTCCTGTTCCTGCTGCCACAGCTCTAAGCTTCTCACACTCTTGTTTCTTCCCTGTCACAACTGACTCTGCTTTCTCAGACTGTGAGCCAAGAAAAAAATAGCCCTCCTCAAAGTTGCTTTCATCAGGCAGCCTGTATGTTAGAACCAGGAAAGTAACTAATTAACTTCAAGTCCGGAATATAAAAAGTCAAGCTGCATTTTTCCCTGGAGGGGAATAGACCTGGGTTGCTAAACCCTAAGCGTGTGTGTCATTCCTGAAGCTAGGAGACTACCACTATCCACCCAGCTCCAAGCTTCTCTAAGTCAGGGAGGTAAGGCCTCGAGGTAATTTGGGCAAGAAAGGCTCTCTGTGAGACCCTAAGTGGTTCTGTCTAGAGAATTATATGCATATTGTACTTTTACTTCTACAACCATTCTATATTGACTAGAGTAACTCCATGGGATTCTGGGAGCTATAATCCCTCCCAGATAATCCACTTTCCCAGAAAAGGTTCCAGAAGTTCTATTGCTAAGAGGATAAAGGGGGCAGGGACCATGGGGAATGACTGTGAGTTTCTGCTGTGCTCTCTTACTTCACATAAATAGAAATAATGACATCAAATTAGTCTAGCTTCTGTGCGTGAAGATGGGGGTCAGCCTCTCCCTGAGAAATACTTGCTACTAGCTTTTCTCAGTCAGACTTCACATGCACTGATTTTACTGGACTAGATCTCTATGGCTCTGGCAGTCAGAGAAGAAAGCTCTGTTGTAGTCTCGTTTGACATTCCAGTTAACTAGGCCACTTCTCCTGGAGATAATGGCACCCGTGGTCACTCATCACATGAATCCCAAGTCACACTCAACAGAGCTAGTGGCAAAACTTCCTATTTGTTTTTCAAGTTCTTGCAGAGAACAAATGCTCTTCATCTGGACTGGTTATAAGTTGTGAAGATCTTGAGGAAATGACCTCCCCCCCCCCCATTTTCATGGATGGATACATGTTGAATTGGTGCCTGAGCTGTGCAGCTCCATGCATTCGGGACTACTATTTGGCAGTGATTGTCCTTGGTGGCTCTACATTGAGGCAGCCCACCTCCCTGAGTAAGCACTGCCTCTTCTGGGAAAAGCTTTCCCCTTCTTTCCAGTGGCATGCTTTTCTCAGGGCTTTCACTCCTTTCCTTTAACCCTCAACTTTTCATCAAGTCTTACTAAACAGAATACTCCTGCTCCTCTCCACAGTTAGACATGAAGGAAAGCGTCACCAGCCCCACAGGCCATGGTGGAATCACAGCAAGTCTGGAAGGTGTCAGCCTCTGAGCTGTGGCTAACAGGCATTCCACACTCTCCTGATGCCATAGAGGCTCCTTTCGGAAGAAGCTCAGCAGCCTCCAAACCTGGGAAGTCCAGCAGGGGCCTCTTGCTGTCTCTCCTCTCTTGGAATGGCTGGTGCTGCCCTTGCCTCTGCATACCTCCCACCACAAACTTTTCCATTCTGTGGTCAGTAATGGATTTCATTAAGCAAAATTCTGCTTTAATAGGAATGTGTAATGACCACATGATGGGTCCGTCACTGGCCTTTCTCCCGCTTTTCCTCATAGTTATATCTTCCCTATGGATTTCCCTCCAGGATATCCTCTCCAAATACACAAAGGACTCCATCCTAAGACCTAGTTTTAATTCTGTGAGGTCTACTCACACCTCAGATTTTTGTTTGTTTGTTTGTTTTGTTGTTGTTTGAGTTTGCTGGTTTGTTTGTGGGTTGCATTGTTCTCAATATTCATGTGATTTGTCAGGAGATGTTGCAGAAATGTTACACTGTGACTTTCCAACACACACACACATATACATGTACTCACCCACACCCCTGATACACTTTGCCAGGGACCCTTTGAGAAGGCAATAAGCATGTTTCCAAAGTGCTAAAGTGGGAGCTTGAGATGACAAGCCAGAGAAGGTGAGATTTAGTGCCTAATTGCATTGACATTTCTTTTTAAGGGCTATCACTTAATAAATATTTCATGAGAGTAAATATTACTGATAGCACTGGTCCTGATTACTAGGCATTCACCGTTAGTCAGGCCTTGTACAAAATCGGTGATGAGTTTGTATTACTTGATTCTGTCTGTTCTGTGATGATATATTCTACCCTGTCCATTCTTTAAATGAGGAGACTCAGCCTTGGGGACTTACCCAGGATTTCACAGCTCATAAAAGACAGAGGATGAGTTTAGCCCAGGTTCATCTAGCTTAGAGGCTTCTCTTTAATGACTTTGCCTTTTTACTTATGCATTGGTCCTACTTACTCTAAGGAGAATCACTTCATAATGCGACTGAATATGGTACATCCTTTCTGTGCTCTCTGATTGATGCTTATGGCTAAAGAGTCATCTCTGGTGATAAGACAAATATGCTTGTCTCAACCAGTGCCCAGCTTAAGCATGGAGAAGATTCAAAATAAACATTCTATTATCATTGTCTTTGTTTGCTTATTCTTGTTTATGTTACGATGTCAGCCCTCATGCTTGACCACCAATTTCAACCCTCTATGAGTAAGGATGACAGACAAACCTACTCCATATGCTACCCACCTAACTGTATTTTTCATGGCCCTTGCCTAATTATTTGTCTCTCATAATTATCCATGCCTTGCTTTCAAGGATACAACATACAAAATTAAATTGACATTGCTGAAGACATTTCCTCAATCCAGAGTCACAGGAGAATGGATACACAACTACTTTGTTGTGGAATGCTTTTTTGCACTCATGTGTCCTGTGTCCTGCCCTTACATGCGACCAATCAAGCGAATGTTCCTTGTATTAGTTCATTTTTCTGTTGCTATAACAAAGTAACCTGAAGCTGAGCACTTTATAAATAGAAAAGGCTTATTTAGCTCATACCTTTGGAAGCTGAGAGTTCGTGATCAAGTGCCCCTCCTCCCAGATCAGCTTCCAGCCAAGCATCCCTGGCTGTGTCACAAGTGGGAGAAAAGGAAACTGATTTGCACAAGATGCCACATGCAGAGGGGTGGTTTCATTTTTATGACAACCCAATTCTTAAGAGAACTAACCCGTTCCAAGAGAAAAAAATTAAACCCTTCCCATCCTGCACACCTAAGGATGCTAGCCTTCCCCAGACCTCACACCTGAGAATGCTAGCTTGCCCCAGACTGTACGCCTCAGAACACAAGCCTTCTCTTAAAGTCCCTTCAACTTCTAACATGGCCACCAAGATTCCAGCACATGAGCTCTTAGAGGGCAGACTCAACCCTATTCATAGCATCTACGAGAAGAAGGCCATTCTGAGATGGGCTGGCTGCAGGTAACCAGTGTGGGTAAACTCTTGTTGGGTCTTTTGAAACTGCCATTCAGTGTTAAGCCCAGAGTCAAAGCTTTGGTCATTTTTCCACATTGCATTTTATAGAAAACCGAAGCTGTGGCGAAGAGAAAAGGCAGAGTCTGTCTTCTGGGGTAGCAGTTAAGGCACACAGCATGGAAGTACAAGATTAGCAGCAAGAATGCGATTTGAATCTGTGGACTCTCAACTCCCTTCTCTCCACAGAAAGAAGAAAATAGGAGCTCTGGCCAGGTTTTGTGAAATACAGCACGCACGCAGAGATGTCAGGACGGATCTTACTGGAGATGAATATCTAAGCAATAGTTCAAACGCTATTGACTTAACAGGAACCAACTGTGCTTTTTATGAACAAACCTAAATCAGAACAGAAACTTCAGGGCTGACTTTGAAAAGAGGCCCCCAGACCTCTCGTTCTGTGACTGAGCTCCCCCCCCCCCCACCGCCCCAAGCTCCTGCAATCTGCTGGGGCAGAAGTGCAGCCTGTCTGACTAGTTTCTGTCTCTGATATCTGTTCCAAAATGGGTGGCAGGCTTGGGTTAGAGGAGTTCCAAAGCACCTTGGTGACCTGTCTATTGTCCATCCATTCTGCCCATTGGTCCCCACACCCCTACCCTGCCCTTTTCCTCTAGGTAAAGTTTATGTTCATTCCCACAGTTGCCTCGACTGGCTAGGTGGCTGGCTAGGTGGGTCTGAGCTGCAGATATTGGCTGCAGGTTAGTGTGTGTGTGTGTGTGTGTGTGTGTGTGTGATGATCTACTCATCAACAAGCAAAGCCCATGGGAATCCACACCCCTGTGCCCATATCCCTTCCGAATCAGTGTCTGCACCCAATAACAGCAACTGATGACAGTGAACACAGGGTCATGACCTTGGGCATGACTCTGGAGAATGACTATTTATGATGGGGGCAGGGAGAGAGGGGCAGGAGAGGAGGCTCCCCTCAGAAAGCTGCAACCCCAGGAAAGGATCTTGTTTCCTCTGGGATTGTATGGAAGACCTGGAGAAAATTCGAGCACAGGGCCATGCAGGAGTGGGCCTGAGCTTGAGACCATCCTGGGATAAAGGAGAACGCCGACCACATCCCCCAAGAAAGGTTAGGAGATGAGGTGGACAGAAGCACAGTCTTCTTCCTGGTGTGATGCCAGGCCTGGCCCCAGGGCCCCAGGGCCATCCTGACTGGACCCTGTTCTGCCTGCTGTGGGGGCGGGGGAGGCTGCTTCTTACCAAACAATCTGACTGTTGCCAGATGTGGGCTCCTGGCCAGCTTTTACATAATTCAGGCTTTTCTTTTCTCCACACAGTCCAACTTAAAGGAGCCTTAGAAGTTGTGCTTTAATCTTCATTCCGAGCCCTCCCTGCCTCCTTTCATGCTTTTCCTCTTCTCAGCCACTAACCCTCTCACCCAGATGCGTGGTGGACCTTTATTGTGTGTGCTGCACATATGGCTGGAAACAAAAGCCACACATTTCCTTTATGTTTGCTAAAACCGAAGATAAAAATAACCCCAAGCATCTGCCCTCAGCCTCTGGGTATCAAGGACTTCACTTCTAAAGATTCCATCCCTAAACAAGCTTTGGGAGCTCCTGACGTGAGAGGAAGTGTGGCCCATCATAGGAGAAGCAGATCACTTCTGGTCCTGTCATCAAAAGTTGTCTTTTTCTAATTTAAAGTTGTTCTTGTCATGTGAGGAGAGCCAAGCCCCACAGAGGGCTTGGGAGGAACTCTGATCAAGCAGGTCCTAAGTTCTGGGAATTTAAGTTCATTTCAGTTTTCTGTTCCTGTGAGTGTGTTGTGCTGCTTTTCGTCAGGGCTTGAGCCAGTCTTGCTTTGTCATCTGGACCTCATCGACAGGCTAGAGCGTGGAAAGGAGCCTCACTTGGCTTTGGGACGCTGAGGGACCACTATGGATAGTCTTTCTCCAGTCCAGCTTTTGAGTTGAGAAAGAGTAAAGAAGCCACCACATCTTATTGAGAAAAGCCCTTTATAAGACCAGTACACTGTTGTTCTCACACATGCTCCACCCATGTGTGGCAAGATAAAAAGGAGAGATTGAGTTCAGGCTCACTCTGGACAAACTGTCGCTGTGGTCTCTTCCATCCTGTATAAATGTGTTAATTACAAGATCAAGCCAGTCAACATTCCAGGGATGGGGATGGGGCTCACGGGGTCCACCCGTACTTGAGGAGCTATTGGCAATTGATTGTCTAGGGAGAGTCTCTCTTCTCTGAGGTTGTGGACACTGGTCAGGTTGTTCTTGCTCCAACTGTGGGCAGCACCATCCCTAGGCAGGTGGTACCCCATAAGTATGAACTGGCCCATGAACCAGCCCTCAGGCAGCATCCTGATCCTGCTGGTTCGTGTCATACGTCTCTGGCTGTCAAGTGACTTCCTTGGTTGGAGGTAAATGCTGTGTGAAATAGCAGACAGGCCTGCCTTCAACTTTCTCCCTTGGTTTATTTCCTTCCTTCAGCCTAGAAGCTGAAATAAAACTTTCCTCTCCTAGGTTTTATCACAGCAACAGAAACAGGGCCTAGCTAGTATGAAGTGCGGGGGTGGGCCTCGAAGGTGATGAATGCTCTGGTTCTGGCCGGAGTGATCTGCTTCCAGACCCAGTGGGATTCAAGAAGTTGCAGCCACAGGCTCCTGCCATCCTACCAGGAGCCATTGCACCACGCTGTCTGTGTCACGATGGGCTGTATTCCCTAAGCCCACACGAGCTAAAATTAATCTCTTCCCTGAAGCTGCAAAAAGAAAAACTAATATATTTAGCATGCCCTGAGAGTCTTATATAAGCTATAGATTTTTCAAGTTATCTTGCTTTATATAAATAACTGACCTGATAAATAATCATGATCTCTTCCTCATTTTAACCAATATTAAAACCAGCTTAAGTTTTTTTTTATGATGTTTAATTTTATGCATATGAGTATTTGCTATTTTATGCATGCCTGTGCACCACTTGCAAGCCTGGTGCCCAAGGAGGCCACAAGAGGTTGTTGGATCCTTTGGAACTGTTTGGGTGCTGGGCATCCCCACTCCTATGGAAGAACAAGCAGTGTCTTAACCACTGCAAACTCCGTACAGATTTTAGGGCACTAAGAGCCTTCAGAACTGTTAGGACCAATGAAATGATGATGCATGCAGATTTTATATGAAAGAGGTTTATTAGATGGAGATTAAGAGAGGGAGAGAAGGAGAAAGTGAGACATGATAGGGGGAAAGGAGGGGGTGCCCCAAAAGAGAAAGGGGAGAGAGGAGGAGAGGGAGAGAGTAAGAGGGAAAGAGGGCAAGAGAGTGATAAAGTGGTGGGTTGATCCTTTTAAGGAGCAATTTAAACACACCTGCCAGGTGTGGTTACCTGGTGGATGACACATGATGACATCATAGGTTGCTAGGCAGCCCAGAAGCAGGCTGTCAAAATACTAACATTCCTCCTTTTTCTAAAATTAATAAATGAGGAGCTTGGGCTGCTTCTCATATAAGGCACACTTAAGTATATAAATTTAGGCTCATTGGAAGCAGATCTTGGTTGCCATGCAAGGGGGTAAGAGAGAGAAAATAATAGCAACAAAATATCCAGATTACATGGTCAAGAGGAGGAACGGAAGCCCCTGCCCTGGAAAGTTCAGGGTAGAGGGTTTCCAGTAGAGAGTTGCCAGGCACACAAGGCAGCAGGTAGGGACTGAGGAATGCTGGGAGAACCTGGAGCTACTTGTCCTGGGCCTGAAGCACACCATTCCAACCTTTGCTAATAATAAGTGAACAAAGGGAGTAGATTCTCTTCTGGCTACTTCCTGCTGACACTGGAGGTGCTGTAGGGAGGTCAAAAGGCTGAAATGCTGGCCAAGTCCAGGAAGAACAGGCTGCTTTGATGCTGTGCAGGGTCTCTAAGAACATCCATGGCTGGGAGGGAAAGTGCAGGTCCAGCTTGTTGGAAGTCTGTGAGGTCAGACTGAACACTTCTGCAAGCTGCTTTGGTGCTGTTGGGGATGTAGGAAACACCTGGGTCTGGCAGGATACTGAAACATATATAGGCAGAAGACAGAGTTAAGTAGGTTATGGAGAAAAATTCTTTAGGTGTACATTTAAAACTTTTGGGAGAGTGAACAGAGGTGGAAAGTTTGGATCAAAGAGACTTGAACGTGCAAACATCTATTTACCTGAGGGAACCTCCATTTACCCAATCACTGGCAATAATTTAAACATTTTGATTTGGATGTGTCATCTAAGGAAATTGAGGCTAAGTTTGGTTACAGAGTATGTAAGATTAGAGACCCTTAAAGCAGGCACTAGGTGTAGAAATCTGAAATTCTCCAGAAGACATCCCAGAAGAGAAACTGGAGGAATGGCCAAATGGACTATTCCCATTAGGCAGGTAGGAGCCAGTGACCTGTCAAGAAGTCCCAAGAGCAAGGTTTGACTCAGTAGATTGGTACGATCTGATCCAACAGCCTGTTAGTGCTGGCCAGAGCCCAGGAGCACAGTTGCCCATAGCAGACATGGTTTACCTAGTGCTAGGATTGTTGTAGACAAGCAAGAGGGGGAGGGAGAGAAGCCGTATTGGCAGAGGGAAAATCTTAGCCAAGGAAGAAGGAGGTCCTAGATGAAGGGTTTGGATGTAGGCTGGTGAGAGCAGTAGGAAGCGTTTGCACCACCACAAGTGAAGACTCACCAATTGGCTGGTGTTGGGTGTACGAATGTAGCAATCAAGTAGCCAGGAATTGATGCCAACCAGAAGGGAGACTCTCCAATCAGCAAGCGTTGGTTGTGCCAATGTAGCAATCATTCCAAGTACCCAGGAAATGGAAGTCCCAAAACCAGGGAAAGGAATCCCACCCTCTGAGATAGGCAATAGGTGGGAAACTTTTCTGGAACCCAACTGGAATCCAACCTGAGAGGTAGATTCAGGTGGATTTCCTGAAGCTTACAAGAACTCCTTTTAACTTTTACAAAGGAGATAAAACTTTGGACATGTTAGCATCACCATTGTAATCTGCATTGAAATATACACTGTAGAAAAGGCAGTAGGACATACACATTTGTGTTAACAGCATAAGCATTCTTTAAGGTGAGCTCTGAAAAGGCAGAAGCCTTTCATGAAGTAGAAGGGACAAAAGCTCACTTGGTGTTAACCTTTAGTATGATTACACATTATAGAGATTTAAAGGAGATTTAAATTCTTGATCTTGGAACCATGATAGTGGGTGGGATAGTGGGATGTTTTTGTATAATAAATCAGAGCTCTATTGATAAAGGTCAAAGCTCTAGATGGTCAATATAATAGTAGCATTGCAACAGGAGGAAATATTAAACATTTTTACCTGTTTAGGATACCTTAAATCACCTTAGACCTTGCAACTTTTATAACTTGCATTTACCAACCTTAAAACACTTTCCTAGACCCTCAAATATCTATAACTTGTGTTTACCAACCTTAAAATGAAGGGAATCTTAGGAAAGAAGGGGGAGATAGTAAGACCTGGAGAAGACAGGAGCTCCACAAGGATAGCATCAGAACCAAAATATCTGGGCAGAGGGATCTTTTCTGAGACTGATATTCCAACCAAGGACCATTCATGGATATAACCTAGAACCCCTGCTCAGATGTAGCCTATGGCAGCTCAGTATCCAAGTGAGTACCCTAGTAAAGGGAACAGGGACTGTCTCTGAAATGAACTCAGCTCTTTGACCACCTCCCCCGGATTGGGGAGCAGCCTTGCCAGGCTACAGAGGAGGACAATGCAGCCAGTCCTGATGAGACCGGATAAGCTAGTGTCAGATGGAAGGGGAGGAGGACCTTGCCTATCTGTGGACTTGGAGAGGGGCATAGGAGGAGATGAGGAAGGGAGAGTGGGATGGGGGGAGAATTAGGGAGGGGACTACAGCTGGGATACAAAGTGAATAAATGGTAATTAATATAAAAATTAAAAATTAAAAAACCCACTTTCTTAGACCCTCAAACAAGAATTTGCTTAGGCCTTTATATCTAGTTATTTACCATGAGAAATAGTTGAGACTGCTATGAATATCTATTGTTCTTTAGCTAAAGGGAAAGTATGAGGTTACATCTGCAGCCTGTTTCTTGAGTCTGGCAACAAGACATAGTGTGCCTAGGCTTGACAATAGCAACTCTAGGACTCAGGCTTAAGGCCTGGTCTCCTGCATATGAAGAGAACTGAGAAGGCATCTGAAATCTCCTAAGACAGAAGTTGGCAATATGTCCGTGGGGCCTGAGTGTGAGGCCAAAACAGACCTGCAATGTTACCCTGGACTGGGCAATGGTGGTGGAGGTTGCTGAATCTAGGAGCCATTTGTCCTCCACCAGGCCAAGGATCTTGAAGGCTGGAGGTGTCTGTGGCTCTTGTCCTGGTTGAACCTCCATGGCTGGGCACAGAGGACAAGCCTGCATGGGAGCATTTTGATTTCCAAAAGCCAGTCTGCCAGCAGGCAGTATATGGCTTGTTGAAGCAGCTGTGAGACCAGTGTCCCCTTTGGCTGCATTTGAAAGAGCTAGCTGGCAGCATTGACTGCTACACTGCAGTGGGATGGGGCATTTCAGACCTCTTGTTTTCTGTGCAGGAATGCCAAGAGCCTCAGAGCAGCATCTAAGGTCTAGTTTTTGTTGTAGATAAGCCTATCGGAACGACTCCTCTCCTATTATTTTTCCCGATTCCTGTATGGTCACTCAGGAACCATCCTCAGCTGCTTAATTAAGTAAGCAGTGAGACCATATCTGCATATGTAGGACTATAAATATATTTTCGAACATGTTAAAGGACTTGATCATCTATGAGATGACTATCAACTTGCATTTGTTAACCATTAAATATTAGGACTTTAGGTTTTGTTCCTGTTAAGTTGGAGACTTAAAAGTAGTCCACTAAAGTAAGAGCATGACAGTTTCCTGTATGATTTAGTATATAAAAAGTTCATAGCTTATAAAAGTCTAAGGCTATACTATAAATTAATGTGTGTGTGCATAGGTCTGTGAATGTGTGTGTGCACATGTGCCCGTGTGCACATGTGCCCGTGTGCACATGTGCAGGGCATAACTGTGTGAAACTGCATCTTGGAATCTTCCCAATATCTCAATACAATGATCATCACAAATCTCTTAGGCCCTGGTAATG
The DNA here is from genome assembly GCA_028658305.1 of Pachyuromys duprasi. NCBI lineage: Eukaryota > Metazoa > Chordata > Mammalia > Rodentia > Muridae > Pachyuromys > Pachyuromys duprasi. The sequence goes on along the minus strand of JAQQSO010000062.1, from coordinate 24,278 downwards.
GCTTCTACATGGGAAAATAGAATTGAACTGTGTCCTTTGTAATAAACCCATTCCCCATCTGCCCCTGCCCTCTCTCTATTTAACATTCATAGTTGAAAAATACCAAATGGATAAAAATGCATAAATATATGAAATTTTCAAATAATAAATAAAAATATTTAAAGATAAAAATATCAGTTGGGAGAATCGATGCAAAATGGTTTTTATGTGCTGTAGGATGATTAAAAAATGCTTTAAGGGGCTTGGAAATGACTCAGTCAGTAAAACCTTTGCTTCACAAGTGTGAAGATTTGAGTGCAGGCCTTTAGGATGCAACAAAAAGCTGGGATGGTGGGAAAAGCTTGGAATTTTAGCAAAAGAGAAATCGGAGGCAAAGATAAGTGAATCCCTAGGACTTGCTGGTCAGCTGGCCTAGACAGTTTGGGACAGTTCCAGGCCAACAAAAGACTCTGTCTTAAACAAAAGGTGGAAAACACTTGAGGAACAATACCTGAATTTGCCCTCTAACCTCCACATGCAGTTGCACATACACACACACACACACACACACACACACACACACACACACACACACACATACACACCTTTGCACATTTTAAAGAACACCATTCTTTAAAATGTATGTTCCCTCTGCAGATTCTGATTTAAGCCTACCAGATACCAATCAACATTCTAAAAGCCTGTGATCAAAATGGGTGAAAAACATCTTAAAAGCTGAAGACAATACAATGATGGGGCCACAGCCCTTCCAGGAGACCCCACTCTCCCCACTGGCTTCCTCCAGACCAGCTCCAAGGAGCAGGCACTTCTAGGCACAGGTCACCATCTGGACAGTGAGTTTCTTTTCTGGAGGTTGGTAGGGCACTGCAGGGAACCTTGAAGGACAGCCTGGATGTGCAGGCAAGCCACAAACCACAAGGACTCTAGGATTGCCTTTCTCTAGGTACTCGAGGCTTCCTAGCACAACAGAACGTGCTCACTTACCATTGTTACTATGACGGCTCTGCAAAAATCCCAACGTCTTACCAGCTTTCTTGCTCTTTTCCAAGTCCTCTGGTTTCTCCACCATTCTCACTTGTTGGACTGTTCTTCCTTCACTGTGTCCCTGCTATCTAAATTCGTCATGCTTGTCACCAGGACCTCCATCATTCCTTTTCTCTCTCTTGCCTCCTTTGTTCTTTGGGCACAAGGCCATGTTCCCATCCCTGAGGCACACCAACCACAGTAGGAGCTGGCAGCAGCATCCTGCACATCTCTATCAGTGACCAGGAATGCTTCTTTTGATCATGACTTCTTACCATTAGCAAGGATCTTCATTAGGGTATCATGTATTCTAAGAGAAATTCTTTCTGTACATCATGATGACAAATGGCTAATAAACATGTATTGCAACTGGCTGGGCGTGCTGTCATTGCAACCCCGGCACTCAGGAGGCAGAGGCAGGCAGATCTCTGTGAGCTTGAGGCCAACATGGTCCGGATAGGAACAAAGAAGTACTTAGGTCAACAATCTAAAAACACTTAAAGATAGGAAAAGAATGAGTTAGTTGTTCATCTCAACGATCAGAATGAGAAGGCTGTTTTCAAAACCTTAATGAGTCTGAAAGTGAGACTAGAGATGTAGCTCAGGCGGAGAATGCTCACCAAGAATGCATGAGGCTCTCAGTTCAATCATTCCTTCACATACGCACACACACACACACACTCACTCACTCACTAACTCACTCACACAATTCTCTGTAAAAGAAGGAGAGACAGAAGCCTGGAAGATTATAGAAAATATCAAACTGCTTAGAGTCTAAATGTCCTGAGTCCCTTGATTTGCAAGAACAGGACTATAGCAACGTGTCATTTTGGAAATCACTCCTTCCCGCTGGAGACAACCCAGAAGCAGCAAGTGAGAAAATTCAGTCAGAAGCAAGTGAGAAACTTCAGAAGGAGAAAAATTTTCCCCTTCCTCTCAGTGCAATAACCTTAAATTCCCAGAGGGACACAAGACCATATGCTGGTGTTATGAATAAATTATGAAAAGTGTCTGAGGGTGAGTGTTTAATTATGCTTGGCGTGGCTACACCTTTTTGCTCTTAAGACAGGAAATCCCCAACTATTAACAGGATTCAACCTTGGCAGACCAAATACAGCCTTCCTGACTGCCTCTCCTAGACAGTCACCGCCAATGGTCTCTCTGGGACAACAGTAGCGCCTGAGGCCAGAACTTATCGTGTGGGTCCTCATGGTTGGAGGCCAAGTGGGTACCCTGGAGTCTCAATGGAGAAAAAAAGAAGATTCAATGTGCTTCAAGGCAAGTCCTCCAATGTCTGCCTACGACTGTCAGTCAGCTTTCTGTTTCTGTAACACATACTTGAGATAACATATACAAAGAAAGAGTTTATTACGACTCAAGGCTTTACAAGATTTAGCATGCTGTCAGGTGGTCCCATTGCTTTTGGGCTTGGGGTGAGGCAGCTCACCACTGTGAGAGAACAGAGCAAGGGAAACCCATTCTCCTCATCACCAGAACAAAAAGGACATGAGGGGGAGGTGGCCCTCCCTGCAAACTCCTTCAAGGGAATACCTCAAGATCATTCTCACTGGGCCTCATTTTAGAATGAATCTAATGTTTCCTAAAATGCCACCACTTACAGGCTAAGCCATCAACATCTGACCACCTGGGGAATATTTAAGAGAACATTTAAAACCATTCTTGTGATTTCTCTCCTCAGTTTCCTTCCAAACATTCTGGAACTCTTACTTAGGTATCACTGAGGCACATTTTGTCTCGTGTGTAGGATCTTTATTTTAATGATGATAATGAGGAGGAGGAGGAGAACAAGCAGAAGGAGGAGGAGGAGGAGGAGGAGGAGGAGGAAGAAGAAGAAGAAGAAGAAGAAGTGATGGTGGAAGTAAAAAAGGACCAATCTGGGGGAAAGGGAGAACTTTTAAAAATTAAAACAGAGAAAATTTAAAAGGCCTAAGTTTCCATCACCCTGGAAGTTTCCTTGCCTTCCAGTATACACCTATAGAAACCTCAGATCAACTTTTTCTTGGTGTAATTTGCATTTCCTATAAATTTATAGAACTTTGATCGTATATTTTGTGTCTATTTTGTTCCCTGAGCATAATCATTCTGAAATCCATCTCTCTTGTTACACAAATCAATAGTTCCTCAGCAGTTGGCAGGAAGTGACAGCCAGGGCTTTGTGCATGCTAGGCAAGGTGGGTTAGCACTGATCCCCAGCCCCAAAATACATTCTTATATTTCATTAGACAAAAATGTCTCTAAACATCCACCTAGTGGGGGTACTGGGCATAAAAAGAACTTTATTTGCCTGGTTCTGCTGTTGTTTCGGAGGCTTACTGCCTCCTTATGCTATCCTATTTTCAAGTCTTTCTCTGATTCTTCTTTGTTTCTGCCACTCAATTAGACATCATTTTCAAACACGGGTGCTTCCTTATACAAACTAATTTTACTTTCATTGTTTGGGATTAAAGGCATGTACTACCATGCCTGGACCTAAATTTTTCTTTACCTGTTACTTGCTCTATACCAAGCTGGCCTTGACCTCAGAGGTCTGCTTGCCTCTGTCTCCTGGATTAAAGGCATGTCTGTATTCCAGCTGGATCACACAGATCTAGAAGGTCTTTAAATGTGATCTCTTGCCAGAGCAGCCATGTTCTGAATTAAAATTCCTCTACAATTGGAGATGAAGGGCAATCTGGCCTAAGAACAAGATGCCTGACAATATAGTATATTATCTAGTAAGCACTGACATAGGGATGGACAGTCTCCTAAAAGAAAGCAGTCTCTATAGCTGCACCCCTCCCCCCCAAGGGTGTATAAGTACCAAGTACTGCTAAGGAGAGGAGAAACTCCTACTTGTTGACTGCCTATAAGTCACTCAGTGTGCTCCAGGGCTTCAGCTTTTGTGAGCTGTCATCCATACACAGCTGCCTTTAAGATGATGACCATGTTCCAATAAACTCAAGGGTTCACAAAAAAAGAAAGAGAAATAAAGTAAAAGAAAGAAAGCAAGAAAGCAATCTAAAACATTTCATGGAGAAAATAGAAGAAAATCAAGACTTTCTCTTATATTCAGGAGACTAAATGTTTTCTTGCTGTCTCCTATACATTTCCTGCAAGAGAGCTGTGAGCTAATTCCTAAGGTGTGTTTATTTGAACAGACCCAAGAAATACCCTTCCACTGTAAATACTGGAGAGTGGGCTCAGTCCTTACTGATCCATCTTTATTTCAAAGGTCATTACAAGACCCAGACTCACCAGGAAAACACTCTCAGAGAGTGAGAGGAAAGAAAGTGATTTTCTTTACCTTCCCAATGAATGGCTTGCTTTCTGCTTTGGGCTATTCCAAATAAAGCATGTAAGAACAATCACACCCAGCAGTGTCTGGCTTTGTGTATCTGTCTGTTGTGAAAATTTCTTCCCTGGGGAAGATATCAAATACTATCTAGCCCTCCTCCCAAGGCCCTGTCCATAAACTGAGGCAGGATCCCAACGAAGTTCACTCTGATGAACTAATGAGTTTACTGTGTTTCCTTAAAGAGCACAGGTGACAGGTCACAGCGGTATGGGCACTTCTCCCTGAAATGGCCACACCTGTAAAGCTTTTACCCAGCAGTGATGAGGGCTTTCCCAGCACCCCATAGATGGAGCCTCCCTCCCTATCCGCCTCAGCCATGTACTCTAGCCCCTCCCAGGCCATGCTTAATTACCGTGTTGTGTGCAACAGGTAGGGAGAGACTGGATGGGGTCTTGTGACCTCTTGTTCCCCTAATGACGGGATACAAACAATCAACAAGACAATCTGGGGTGATCTTTGGCAAGGGGCACAGCTGAACACCCCAAGATGTCAGTTCCTAGGCTCAGAGGAGAGTCAGTCATAACACTGTCTTTTCTAAGGCCTAGGGGAGGAAAAGCTGGATCGAGTCACTAAGATTTATGTTCAGCTTTAGAGAAATCACCAAAATATTTACACAGTGGCTTTGCCATGCTGCATTTCCAACAGCGTGTAAGAGAGTTGCAACCTCACCACACGCTTACCAAGAGAAGCTTTGCTTGCTTGCTTCTTTTCCTTTGCGAAGAAGCAAATCTAAGACCTTGAAAATAATAAAGCAAGCACTCTACTGCTGATTTATACTCCAGTCCTTGAACTTTAATCCTGGAGCCATCCTTCCTGATAAAAATTCTCTCAAGTGCCTTTTCACGTGCTCATCAGGGATTTGCAAGCACCTACTAGTCTTGCTTGGTGAGTGTGCAAGCCTGCTGCCCAATTTTTCATCTGGTTCTGTTCTCACCATTAAACTATACGAATCTCTAACATATTGGGGGGGCGGGGGAGGGCAGAGGCAGGTGGATCTCTGTGAGTTCAAGGTCACCGTGGTCTATAAAGTAAGTGCCAGAACAGCTGCCAGGATTGTTACACAGAGAAATCCTATCTTCAAACACACACACAGACTACTTGTTTGTAGGCTACTTCCTCTAAGTGTAAGGTCTGGTGTGTTTAGTGGCAATTTTAAAAGAAAAAATATATAAACCCAATTTTGATGAAGTTCAACTTGTAAACACTAAAACTAACCTAAGACCACTGGGCTCCAGATTGTAAAAGAATGGATTTGCTATTCTAAGCCACCAACTCCAACTCCGTGACAACACATTATTCAAACACACCTGTTTCCTTAGTTCAAATCTCCTCCTTTCATTGGTGGTTCGAGGTCTGGGGCAAGAACTGTGTACTGAAATAAACCCTTTCCCCTTTCCTCCCTCTAGTTGCCTTGGGTCATGGTGTTTCTCCCAGCAATAAAAAGCAAAGTAGCGGATACTAGACCTAACAGACAGGATAAACATACCAAAATCTGTACACCCAAAGAAGCTAAACAAGAAAGAGGACCTAAGGTAAGATGATCAATCCTCACCTATTAGAAAGACAAATGGGATGGACATTGGAAGTAGAAGAAAACAAGAAACAGGACAGAAGCCTACCATAGAGGGACTCTGAAAGACTCTACCTAGCAGTGAATCAAAGCAGATATTAAGACTCATAACCAAACCTTCGGCAGAGTGCAGGGAATCATATGAAAGAAGGGGGAGTTAATATGATCTGGAGAGGACAGGAGCTCCACAAGAACCAAATATATCAGGGCACAGGGGTCTTTCCTGAGACTGATTCTCCAACCAAGGACCATGTATGAATATAACCTAGAACCCCTGCTCAGCCATAGCCCATGGTAGCTCAGTATCCAAGTAAGGGAAACAGGGACTCTTTCTGACATGAACTCAATGGCAGGCTCTTTGATCTCCCCACCCCCCCTCCCAAGGGAGGAGCAGCCTTGCTAGGCCACAGAGGAGGACACTGCAGCCAGTCCTGGTGAGACCTGATAAGCTAGGGTCAGATGGAAGGGGAGGAGGTCCTCCCTTATCAGTGGATTTAGAGAGGGTCAGGGAGGCAATGAGGGAGGGATGGTGGGATTGGGAGGGGATGAGGGAGGGGTCTGCAGCTGGGATACAAGGTAAATAAACTGTAATTAATATAAAAAAGTAAAAAAAAAGTAAACTAGCTTTCTCTCACTGTGATAAAATATGTGACATAATCAACTACAAATTATATGGAGGGAAGGTTTGCTTTTGGTTCATGCTCCAGAGATTTTGATCCATGTTTGTTTGGGCCCTGTAGCAGCGGTACCTACCTGGTGGGAGCCAAAGGTAGAGGAAGGTTCTCACCTCAGGGAAGCCAAGAAGAAAGAGGTCAGGGTCCCAGTATCCTGTTACAGGGCTGGATCCCAGCCACTGGGTTTATCTACCAGGCTTCATCTCCTAAAGCTTCCCCCAGTGTGCAAGCACAGCGGACCGGCTTTATACTCCTTTCCCACCTGAGCAGCTTATTCTAGTGGTAACCACTAAAGTGAAAGCAGTACTCAAAGAGTAACTTTGTTTTGCTTTTAATGAAAATTAAAAAAAATATATTATACAACACATTCTGATCACAGTTCCTCCAGCCCATCAATTCCCAGACCCTCCCCACTTTTCTGGTCAATCAACTCCACACCTTCTGTCTCTCTCAGAAAACAAACAGGAAACAAACAAACAAAACCAAAAAACCACAACCAAATAACCACACAAACAACAACAAAGAACATTTTCCCCTTGATCCTCTTTAAAGAATCTTGTGAAGCATGAACTTGTGTTTCTGTCCTAACATATACCCCCAGAGAGCCAAACAACCTTAGAGGTAGACCATTGGGGAGCACTGCCGGCCTGTGGAAGATGCCTACTGAGAACACAGAACTCTCTTTCAAGGTGAATGAATGCACATTAAACAGGGGGCTTATTAGATTGGTTCATGCATGGGGTGCCACGTTATTGAAGTACTTCACCACTTCTTTTTGGAGTATCCAAACAGCCGTCATGACTAGTCTTGTGTCACTATTAAATAGAACAAAGCTGACCTGAATGTGAGCAAGATGCCACCACACTGTCTCATAACGGAGATGACTCTCACTGTATTTCCTCCCTGACATCAGAAACCAGCTTTTTGGACTGCTGATGTGAACTGAAGCCCAGCAGCTCCCTGGAAATTCTCTATGTCCTCAACACCATGATTGGACTTCTGAAGTGCCTAATCTGGTATACTGAGCAACTACGGTGTTCTCAGTTTCTCAGTATTTAATAGCCACTGTTGGACTGCCTAGACTATATCGTAAAAGCCAAAACTTTTTTAAAAAAATTAAAAAGTGCAAGAAACATGCACAAAGCACACACACACACACACACACACCAATGCAATAAAAACATAAAATCAGAAACTATAATATACAAGGACAAGACCACTAAGATAAAAATGCCCATCAAAGCAACATGAAACAACACAAATATATAAAAACGCCATTGAGTGTTTTTTTGTTTGTTTTATTTTATTTCATTTTAATTTTTGATGTTGGCATTCTTCTACTGCTGTAAGTGTGGTTTGTATACCCAGTGAGACTCCAATGGAGAAAACTGAAAGTTTTTTTTTTTTCCTTTGCAAACGATGGTCAATTGGAGACAGCTTCATGGTTAGAGATGAAAGCCCATGTCTACTTTCTCTCTCAGCTCTAGAACTGCCTCTGGCTTAGACCTGTGCAGGCTGTGTACGCTGCCATAGTCCATATGAGTTCATAGGTTCGTTAGTTCTGTTGTGTCTAGAAGACATTGTCTCTTTGGTGTCATCCATTCTCATTGGCTCTTACAATCTTTCTGTTTCCTCTTCCACATAGTTCCCTAACCCTCGAGGGGAGGAATTTGATGAAGAAATCCCACTTAGGACTAAGTGTTCCAAAGTCTCTAATTTTCTGCACATTGTCCACTTGTGGATTGCTATAGCATTTCTCATCTACTGCAAGAGGACTTTTCTCAGATGATGGTTAAGTAAGACACTGATCTATGGTTATAGTAGAATGTCACTAAGAGCCTTTTTTTCTACAGTCCCTGGCCCATCTAGTTTCAGGTTCTTGGACACCCAGGCAGTGTCAGGCATGGATTTCATCTCATCGAGTGGGCCTTAAATCCAATCAGATATGGGTTCGTTATTCTCAGAATTTTTGTGCCACTGTTGGGCCAGCATATCTTGCATGCAGGTCACCATTGTAGATTTCAGAGTTTGTAGCTGGGTTAGTGATTACAGTTCTCCTCTGGCAGCATGCAGAGTAGCTTGTCATACTCTGAGCATTAGTCAATAGAGGTAAAGGCACTAGTTAGGTACCAGATTGACTTCTCCATGTTCAATGAGATATGAAGATATTGTCGTCAGCAATAGGGCTTCAATATCAGCTTGTGGAGACCAACCAATAATTTTGACAATAGCCTGAGTTGTTTGGGAGTTCCCATCAGGTCTTCTTGGCCAACTACTCATTTAGTTGTAACCCACTCCCGGAACTGGAGGTTTTTATTTGGTGGTGAGAGATGTGTACTTGAGGCTTTATCTCCTCTGTTGTTTCTTGATTCCATTTAGATTTCTCTCATATATGTGCACATTTTAAGAAGCTTCTGCTATATTGGGTTTCCATATGACCCCTCAAAAGGCCCTTAGTTTTAGCTGTCCCCTCCTATAGTCCATCCCTCATTCCCTCTTTTCTCTTCCCCTCCCTGTTTAATCCTCCCTTTCCAGTCACCATTCTTCCATAACTATAGCTTCCACTCCCGAGAGAAAATGTGCAGTTCTTGTCTACACTCCTCCTCTGCCTCTCAGTCTGTCTTTGACTTTGTCTTTCTCTGTCTCTCTCTTTCTCTCTGTATCCCTGTCTGTGTCTGTGTCTGTGTCTGTGTCTCTCTCTCTTTCTCTGCCCATACACATAATATACACATTTTTTACCAAAAGGGAAAAATAATTCCCAAGAAAATAGAAAGATAAAGCATTTCTACCGGGCAGAGCAGGTTATACTTACACATATTTGAGGGAACATGGAAGAGCTATATGATAGCAAGAGCAGACTGGCAGAGCATTCTCAGGCCAGATTGAACATGATCTCACTGAGGAGGTTGGGCATATTGTGAGGCCTCAATCAAGGCTAGATAGGCATTGTGGAAGCCCATGTTCTTGTAGTAGAGGTCTACTACTAACAAGAAAAATGGGTGAAAGGGTGATGAGACTTGAGACAGAAATCCCAGCTCTACCTTGTCACAGAGAAGACATTATCAGTATGGTAGGAAAAGTGGACTGATGCAGCAACCTTTACCCCGGGGGTTGTTAATCTACAAATTTTAGGTTCTCTTCCCTTTCTCCTCACCTCTTCTTTCTCTTCCACACTTTTTCCTTCCTTCCTTCCTTCCTTCCTTCCTTCCTTCCTTCCTTCCTTCCTTCCTTCCTTCCCCCATCTTTCCTTCCTTCTCTCGTTCCTTCCTCATTTCCTTCATTCTGCTTTTTAATGTGTAAGATGTAAAGATGAGAAGTGGTTGACACCCAAGAAGAAGGCCACAGTCTTGGTCCCCGTATGTGGGAAGGGTTGACAGCACTGTTCCTTCCTCTCTCCACAGGCAGTGATTAGCTTTGTCTAGATGTCTGAAAAATTCAGGCTATGCTAAGAATTTTCTTTGTTAAGAAATAAGATAGAACAAAAAGATACTATGCACTATGCTTCAGAAGAAACTCCTGGTCAGAAGATATTTAGAAACTTCTCATTGGTTCCGCAGAGTTGTCAAGGCTCAAGAGATGAACATGGAGAAGACAGAAGTGCAATACAGTACAGTTCAGTCTACAATGCCCTCCCTGCTACCTGCTTCCCTTTCATATGTCTTAATTAATAGCATTTAAAAGAAAATATATTTTGTTCTTTGCTAAATAAAGAAAGATGGTTGCTGACATATGATTACAGATCTGGAAGGATTTTTTTTTCTCAGACTAGATCTTTCTAAACCAGATACACATAAAAGAAAATCTGATTTCTGCATTTTTTGAAATGTGGGCGGACATGTGCTGCCTATGGGATGCTGTTTATTTTGCTACAGCTGTTATTTGATTGTTTGTTGTTATTCCAAAGCCCTGCTTAAAGCCCTGGATGGTAATCAACAGATGAGTCAGAACAGAAAAGATCCAGAACAGTTGCTCCTCCCTGAAGACCATTCATGAGCTGAGAACTAGATGATACAGAGGCTGGACTCTTTGTAGCTATTCTTAATGATTTATGGAAATTTGAAGTAATGGAGAAGCACCAGGAAAGTCTGTGTCATGGGAAGAGCTCATAAGTGCTCTGAGCCACTGTTTCAGACACACACTCTGAATATAGTAGTTTAATTCCATAGTCTAACTCCACCAAAACCCAAAGCCCTTAGTTAGACTGTTTGTGTTACTTTGTGTATTTCACAGTTATCAGTAAGGACACTTACAATGTCTTAATGTTTATGTGTGGACCAAGGACACCGCTAATAGTGTACTTGGATGAATAGATGAGTAGATGAATGAGTGAGTGAGTGAGTGAGTGAGTGAGTGAGTGAGTGAATGGATGAATGAATGGTAGGACAAAACTATAGTTCTAACCCAGATCTTTGTCAATGCCAGGTAGAAAGAGTGGGGTCTCACCCAATTAGGTGGAATTTCATATTATATATGCAATGGAGAGCAACATTCATTTGCTGATAGTCCTAAAGCCAGTTCCCACTCCCACTAGGCCCTTTCCTTTTCCTCACCTCTTCTTTCCTTACCTCCTCCCCTTGTTTCATCTGCAACAGTCCCAGACATCCTTTACCTAAAGTAAAACATCATCACCATTTGGGGGAAACACTATCCCCTTTGCTGTTTCCACAGCACGCGCATCCAGCGCAACTGGGATCTTCAGGGTTTGGGCTGTGATGGCTCAAATGTCAGTCACATCATTCAAGCCTCGGGTGCCCTGTGCAGCGCTGATGCAAAGCCCAGTGCAGGACTCAGGGAGTTTCTGTTTGCTAGCGATTTTAGTGCACAAAAATGCTCTAAGCATAGTTCATACTGTTCTAATTCTTTGAAAAATTGGTCAAATTCTCCCTTTGCATGACACTGCTAAATAACCAAGAATTCGCACTACTTTGATCTCTACGCTCTTATTTTAAGCAGATTGAACTCTTTGGCCAAGGACTCTTTCATTTCCCTGTTTTTTGTTTTTTGTTTAAAAAAAAAACCTGCAAGAACTTAGTATCGGAAGGCTCTGACAGTTCCTCTCCATCTGCAGCCTCCCTTCTTACCTACCTTTCTACCTATCACCAGTCGTGATTGGATTGCACAAAGCCAGGAAAGCAGTTTTGGCCCTGCACAACAAGATTTGCTCAATCCTTTCGCCACGGTTAATTTTATGCAGCCCACAAAGCATGCATCTGAGGCCAGAATCAGGAAGAAACTGTGCACACTTCCCTGCTAGTCTTTGATCTGCGCTCTTGGCTCTCTCCCATCTCCACCCCAGGCAGGAGCCACAGCTGGCCACCACGTGCAAAGGGAGAGATGGGGGGAGGGGACTGCTCTTCTTCTGAGCCAAATGTGGATTCCACAGCTGAAGTGGAAAATCCACTCGCTCAGTGTGATGGGCGCACTGCTGGCATCTTCGCAGCAAGTCAAGTCACCCCAGCCCTGGGGAAATTCTGATCTTGGAATCTGGTGGAATCTGGTGTCCTTGATATTTCACCTACCTGCTGCCGTCCTTGGCCAACTTTCTCCAGTGAAAACGGAGCTGCCTTGGATGTTGCTCTAAGCATATATGATGTGATCGCGTTAAAGAGTCCCTGTGACACACCAGTCACAGAAGGACCCTGCTGGGTGATCCTATCATTTACAGCCTTTCCCCTGTCAATGGGAATCATGGAAGGAAAAAATACAAAAATACAAACCAGTTAGCAAGGGCCTCTGCTAATCCTAACTTGTCCGGCAAGAACCTTCTGTCTTAGCAAGCCACATCGGGCCTTTGGCCCTGGGGATGATAATATGCTCCCCAGGGTTGGGAAGGCACCAGCTCTATCTTCTGGGTTCTGCTAGCAGAGATGTCTATAAGAAAATCAGTCAACCCTCATCTCCATTCAGGACATCTCATTCAGGTGGCCCTGGCAGCCTGAGAGCTGAAAGGCCCTTTGACAACTCCACATTCCATTCTGACGTGCACGTCAAATGGCATGCTCCAAACTGTAGCCAAGAGACTGGGAGTGCTGGGAATTTCTTATGAGCCAGTGCCTGATATCTCAATAACAAACGGGGCGCGAGAGCCACTTCAGGACTTTTCGGCCACCTATCAAAGCTGTGGTCATACGGTGGCTGGTCTCTCCCTGCTGGACCCTCTCCTCAGAATGGGTTTAGAGCATGGTGGCAGTTCTGAGAAAGAGCAGGGCACGCAGAACCAACGTGGAAGGTGGAAGGGTGGCTTCTCATTCCTGCGCTGGCTCCCCCCAACAGTACCACAAAGGCCTACGAGGCAGGCAGAAGTTTTGAAAGCAGTGGGCCTTGTAAATCTTTCAGGTCTCTGGAGAGAGTAGAATCCAGGCCTTTCAACACAGGATACTCAAGTTAATCTCCCAGCCTAATCCACTTAGAGCCTTGCTTTTAACTCCCATTTGAAGTGACTGAGAGTTTGTGCTAAGACAGATAAGCCCTGCCCACTTGGTAGGGGTTCAGCCACACTCACACCTCACAAGTTGACTTTCCAGGGACATTACAAGATGTGCTGTGGTTATATTTTAGCTCTGGGGACAAAGCACAGAGCCTGTGTCCCATCTATAAGGTTGGACCCTTTGGCTTTCTCTTCATCCCTGGCAGCCAGAGCTGCTCTCTCTCACCACCATGCCCTTGTCCCAATAGCACCTCTCAGAGGCTCCAAGCCCAGCAAAAGAAACCACGCTGGGTGTGTGCTAGGTCATAATTTATGGATGAGGGTATTCAAAAGTCTCTCAGGTTGCTGTTGACAACACTGTCAGAAAAATAATGAGCCCTTCTCAAAACAGAGAGATGGATCCAAGGCTGTGGGTTTCTGCCAGGTGTCCATTCATATGTAGGAAACAGACATGGCCCTTTCTGCCACAGAGCTTCCTGGGAGCCTCCTCCCTCCGAGCAAGCAAGCATAGCCTAAGAATAAATTGATAATCTGTGATGATTTGGATGAGGATGGCCCCTGAAGGCCCATATCATTGACTGTTCGGTCTCCAGTTGTGGAACTGTTTGGGAAGGATTAGAAGGTGTGGCCTTGCTGGACATGAGTCACTGTGGATAGGCTTTGGGGTTTCAAGGAGACTTGATTTATTCCCAGCATGTGTGTCTCTCTTTCTAGACCTCAAGGCTGTGTCTCAGGATGAGAGCTTTCAGCTACTGGTCCAGCACCATGTCTGCTACCATGATCCCTGCCATGGTGATCATGCTTACCTCCTAGAACTGTAAGCCCCAAATTATATGCTTTCTTTTTGAAGCTGCCTTTGTTGTAGTGTTTTTATCATAAAAATAGAAAAGTAACTAAGACACCCTGACACGTGATTGCATTCATAACTTGCATATATGTGAACATGTGCATAGCCACCAGCATGTGACCACATTTAGGACTTGTATGTGTGTGAATACATGCCTATGCACCAACATATGACCTTGCTTGGAAATGCACACATGTCTATGTGCACACATTCAACAACATGTGAACATGCTTAGAAATTACACAACTATAACCATACACATACATGCTAACATGAGAAAGCACTTGGAGTTTGCATGTGTCTTAACATGTACATATGCACCAACATTTGACCATACTCAGAACTGCATGAACATGTACCCTTGCTCAGAACTACACACTTATGTGCTGATATGGTACTCATATGTGACCATGCTCAGAACTTACATGCATTGCACATGTGTATATGCACCAACATGTGACCATATTTGGAAATAGCACATGTATGAACACATGCATATGTGTCAACATGTGACCATGCTTGGAACTTATATATAAATGAATATATGGATTTGCACTGACACATGACCATGTTCACAACTGCACTTGTATGAATGTACACATAGTCACCAACATGTGACCACTCTCATAACTGCATGAGAGCAAGTCCACATATATGAACTGGCATGTGACCATGCTTTGAACTTGCATGCATGTTAAGATCAGTACATGCCCTGAAATAAGAGAGTTTTAGGAAGTTTCATGTGTTAATAGGTGTGTATGTGACAATACATGACCATAAACAGAACCTGCACACATGTCAACATGAACATATATGCTGACATTTGACCAGACTTGGCACTTGCACACATTTAAACTCAAAGACATGCACTGGCATGTATCTACACACAGAAGTTGCACACATGTCAAAACATACATATGCTCCAACCTGCAATCAAGCTCAGAACTTGCACATATGTGAACAAAAACATTTGCACCATCCTATAACCAAACTCATAACTTGTCTATGTGTGAACACCTGCATAAATCCTTACATGTGACTGCACTCAAACAGCACACATCTAAACAAGTGCATTTACACAGATACACAACTGTGCTTAGAACGTCATATCTGTGAATGAATGCCTGGTGTGTCCACATATGACACTGCTCAGAAAGTGCATAACTGTGGAAGTGTGTATATAGTACTACATGTGACAGTACTGAGAAAACGCATGTGTGCCTACATATGCATAAATGCCTACATATGACAGTGCCTGGAAATTGCATGCATATGAACATGCATGTGAGTGCCTAAATATGACAATGCTTAGAAACTGGGTAATTGAAAATTACTTACATGTGAAGATGCTCATGCATGCCTACATATAACAATATTCAGAAATTGCATGTATGTAAACATGCACATACATGATACATAAAGGAGTATGTAAAAATTGCATACATTCATAGGCACACCTACTTACAACAGCTTTCAGAAACTGCATTATATGAACATGTTCATGAATGCCTACATAAGACAGCACTCAGAAAATGCTTATGAGGGAACATGTACATACATGACTACACATGACAGATCTCTAAAACGGCACAATATGAACTTGCATAAGTATAGCTATATGTGACAGCATTCAGGAAGTATACGTGTGTGAGTATGTCTGTACATGTCTACAAATGGCAGTGCTCAGAAATTTTATGACTGCAAAGCTACATATGACAGTAAAACCACATATGACAGTGCTAGAAAATTACATGCCAGTGAGTATATATGCCTACATGTGACAGTTCTCAGAAATTGAGTGTATTAATATGTACATATGTTAATGCGTATAAATTACATACATATGAATATGTTAATGACACCTACGTGTGACAGCGTTGTGAAATTTGTATACAAACTTGCATATAGTAAGTTAACATGCATGCATACAATTACATGTGAGAGCCCTTGGAAGTTGCAAGTGTGCAAACATAGATATACATGATGACATGTAAGAGTGCTAGGAATTTGCATGTGTGTGCAACCATGAGCAGATACACCTACATATGACAATGCTCAGAAACTGCATGTGTGTGAACATGTACATACATGCCTACATATGACAGTCTTTAGAGATTGCACGCATATGAACTTGTACATGAATACTGATGTGGCAGCATTTGAAAGTCACATGTGTGAACATGTACCTGGACTCCTACAACCATCACTGGTGGAACTTGCATGGGTATGAACAAGTGTGTACACATCTACATAAAGCAGTACTCAGAAGTTGGATGCTTGGGAACATGCATGTAAATTGCATGTGTTTCGACCAGTGCATCCATGCCTATATGATACAGTGCTCAATAATTGACACTGTAGAAGGCTGACAATTTAATTTGTGTTGTAACTCAGTTAACTATAGGAGATCTTGGGTTTGCTTTTCCGCGACTTCAACTCTATGGCTGCAGGAGAGAAGAGTCTCTTCCAGTGCACACTCGAAAACCTTTAGACTGTTTACATGCACCTGGAGCCAGTCAATTTTATTACTCAGCTCACTTTTTCTGTGACTTTGTTCAAAGATGCTAAAAGAACCAACCATCATAACAATGGCTGGAAATAACAATCTTCCTACAAATGTGTTCAAAGATTTCACAGTCACTGAATTCCTTACACAGAAGGTGAATCTGATCATCAGATTTATCTGTTGAGATAAATAGATAGTGACAAGCTCTTTAAATAGTGCACACTGTGGATTTTCAGTGCTCTGCAGACTAACTGAAGGTCTGTAGTGACTTTAGGTTCCAAGCAGCTGAAGAGCCAGGTCCAGGTCCCACTAAGCTCACTGGACAACCCAGTCCTTACAAGGGCCACTCCTGGTGCCATAATTGATTTAGTAAGGGTCTCCAGAGGAACAGAACAGAGAGAAAGGAGACTTATCATGAGAGCTTTAAAATGATGAGAGCCCAACTACATCGGAGACCCTGAGAACCTGGTATTCCGTCTGTGAGACTGGATGGCTGTGTCAGCACTTGGAGTGATCCCAGGATAACTGCGGCTCACTGAAGCCATGGCCCATAATCAGGATGTGGGGGCCTTCCCAAGTCCATAAAGACGATCAGGACAATTCTTCAGGTAAGGCTACCTATTGGGGTGATTCTAATTTGTAGCAACTTAACCCAGTAGTGGTCTTCAGCTACGTCACAACTTAGAGGCTAGGTTAAGCTACATGATGAACCTCAAAACAGAGAGATGAGAGACAAATTTGAATACAGTCGCTTATTTTCACTAAAGAAAGAAGTGACTCAGTGCACTATAACCTCAAAAGAACACAGGCAAGTGTGCAGAGGGTCGGTGCTCCCTCGCTTCCTCACACCCTGCACAGGGGCACAGACGATAGCTACAGGAAGAGCAGTCAGGATATCCTGAAGCCACCAGTCAAGAAGACTAAGTGCTGGCCAGCTACCTCAGGCTGACACAAATCAGCTGTCTCAAACCTCTCTTGGTCTTTAAGATGTTTGGTACAGAGCAGCAGTTCTCAAACCATGGGTCATGAACTTTGGGGGCGGGTGTTGAATATCAGGTATTTATAATGTGATTCATAACAGCAGCAAAATTATAGTTGTAAGGTAGCAACGAAATAGTTTTACGGTTGTTGGGCATCACGACATGAGGAACTGTAGTAAAAGATCGCAGCCTTAGGAAGGTTGAGAATGAGTGGTGTAGAGCAAAGCAAAAAAGGCCTGGGCTCTGTAGCCCAGAGCCCCATCCAGGATCATAGTGAACCTCAGACATCAGGTAACCCACCCACTTTCCCAACTCTGAAATGGGGGCTGGGATGTATAGCCTCCAATATGTTATAATCCTACAACCTATGCACATCCATAAGAGTCACACTCAGGTCAAGTTTCTCAGATCGGTCAAAGCTCCCAGGTGTGTATTTCTTCGTAAAGGAACAAAATGCCTTATTATGTCATCACACAGAGTTGCATCTAGTATCTGTTCTGCTCAGACTGTCTCTCAACTTCTACTGTGGTCCAGGCTGTCTTCAAACATATGCTTTCCAGCCTCAGCCTTCTTATACCTTGTTTTAAAATCTTTATTCTTTTGTTTTGTTTTTTGAGACACAGTCCCTCTGTCTAGCTTTGGCTGTCCTAGAACTCCCTCTGAGCCTCAGCTTCTTACCAGTGGTATTACAGATATACTAGACCACATCTAGATGGGGATTTTTCTCATTAGTGTAGGGGAAGGCTTCAGTTTACCAGGCCCTTGGAACTGATATTTTGATATTTCTGATTTTTTTCAACGAGTTTTAAATGCACAGGTTTCATTATGGCATCGTTCCAAACAAAAGTTCTTCAGTGTTTTTCTCCACTTTTCTTCTCCAACCCCTTTACTCCCTCGAGCTCTCTCTCCTTCTGGTAGACCCCTTCCCAGTTTCATGTCACATGAGATCTCCCACCAAAAACTCTGCCTCCTCTCATTGCTTCCTGTCTCGTTTATAGTTTATACTCAGTCCCATATATGTGTTTATATGTGTGTGTTCATACACATGTAAATATGAAATGTAGAATATACATAGAAGAAAGAAAATGCAATGTCTTTCTCTTGAGACTGGTTCGTATCACTTAACACACTTGGGATTCATTCATTTTCTGTGAATTTCATTTTACTTAAATGCTGAGAAAAATTGCAGTGTTTATATTCTAATGTCTAAGTAAGACCTATTTCAGACCATGTCCTTGATAGTTCTTAGATGTAGGATTCAAGAAGAACTCTGTTGGAAGGGTTACTAACACTGTGGGCAGACAGACACACTACAGCATGCCAGGGACCCGAGGAGATATCAGGCCACAACACCATCACTGAGGATGGCGGCTCTGAAAACGGGTCCATTCCTATAGGTCTCAGGGGGAAGAGTGGTTTCCCAACAAGAGCCTGTAGCTAGGTGTTGTGATTCCTCTGCAGGCAGCAGGAAAGGAGAGTGGCAGAGGATGTGTGGTCACCAGTATCTCTTTGATGTGTCTGAGCCTATAAACTCACTTCCCCAGGGGAGGCATACAGTGCCAAAAAATAGGAGCTCCTGGAAATCTATCATCTGGAGATTCAGACAGTGCTCTCTGTCGGGTGCCCATCAGTATCTGTGATGGGCGAGGGCTGCAGCAGGTGTTGTGGCGCAAGTTGCCTTCTGGTCTGGATTGTAGCAATCCCCAGAGTCCCATTCTTTCCATTGAATTCTCGGTGGCACATGGGAATCTTCTGCCCTTCCAGTCATCCCTTCTATCTTTCACTATTTCCTCTGTGTGTTTTTAAATCACCTATTAATATCTGGAGGCACTGATTTTTTCCTCTGGCTTTATGCCTGTGTAGTAGCAGGAGTCCTGGTGCCCTAAAAACTGGAGAGAGAGAGAGAGAGAGAGAGAGAGAGAGAGAGAGAGAGAGAGAGAGAGAGAGAGAGAGAGAGAGAGAGAGAGAGAGAGAGAGAGAGAACTGTAGTAGGTAGCTCCAGCTTGGCCAAATACTCAAGGTACCTATCACTCTAGAATCCCTAGGAGGAGGTTCCTGGAATCCAGATAGGAGAGGGCCATACCAAGAACAGAAGAGAATTAGCCTGGAAGCTTCAGAGTATCTGTCTGCAGAGCTGCCCAGCTCAAGGACCTGGCATCCTTATCCAGTCCCACAGCATCTGGGCATCTAGAGAAACAGCTCTCAGAATATGTATGGTCTTGGCTAAAGCAGAAAGGCAGACAGACTTCTGGATTTCTCAGGTGGAACAGAGACAACTGAAAGCAGATACCCTGCCTAACACAGTCCTTTTTTTCATTAGAAAGAGAGAGAAAAAAAGAAAATGAAGGGCACAAAAAAAGAAATGAAGAAGGGAGAGGAGTGTGGAAGGGTACATGGAGAGCCAGGGTGCACCAGAGAGCAAAAAAGAGATAGAACTTGAGTCCTTCCTAGGCTATTCTTAGTCTCCTCAGTCCTGGACACATCATGAGATCCCAAAGAAATAGTTGATTGGTACACAAAGGAGAGCAGGTTTGGGACAGCTTTAAGATGACACCAGCCAACCTACCAGTGCTCATTAGAGGCCTTTCCCTACAAGTCTCTCACCATCCCTGTCTTTTGCATTAAAGGTCATCCAATAGCTTTAAATTGGGTGCCAGAATCTTCGACACAGCTGCATGGATCATCTCTTTCTCCTCCTGGTCAGCAAATATTCACTGCTTGACTAAAGCCACATCATCCTGTGGGGGCAAGCACATGTTCAGAGAAGAAGATGATCCCTTTGAATAGGTCAGGATGATCCACTGTTGTCCAGCTATGAAGGACTGAGGCATTTTTGAAGCTACAGTGGCAGAAGTCTGTGGAGCTGCTTGGTGGCCAGCTCTGTGCCACGAGCACAGATAGCAAAAATATCTGCACTTCCTTGTACAGTTTGGCAGCAGGCTAGGGCAACAGACTTTCAGTCAACACAACTACAATCTAATACCCAAAGAACCCCAGTCACGATCTAAAATACAATCCCAGGACTCAGAGAATTTGGTACACAGGCATAATGGAATTTTATTCATCCAGAAACTGAACTTAAGATATTTGCACAACAGTGGATGGAAACAGAAAGTATATAAGTGAGATAATCCAGGCTCAGAAAGACAGATACAGTGCATTCTCTGCTATGAGAAGGGAAGTGGAAAGGGAGGGACGTGGAGAACACAGGTGGCTTGAAAGTGGGAAGGGGAAAGTGAGGGCAGAGGGGTAACAGTGGGGAGAGGCGCAGGGAGGTGGGAGAGAGGAGGGAGGTGCAGGATCAACCAATACAAAGTGCTTGGAAATATGGTGAGGGAGCCAGGGGTGGTGATTCCAGAACTCTGGGGGGCAGAGGCAGGAAGATCTCTGTGAGTTCGAGACCAGCCTGGTCTACAAAGCTAGTCCAGGACAGCCAAGTCTACACAGAGAAACCCTCTCTTGAAAGAAAAAAAAGAAAAAAAATGTGGAGAGGTGGACCAGCAGTAACAGAACTCACTAAGCTTGCGGAAGCTCCAGGTCCAGTTCCCAGGGCCTACATGGTGACTCACAACTTCCCGTACCTCCAGGGCCATGGGGCCAGTCACCCTCTTCTAGCCTCTGAGGGCTCCTTCAGGCACATGGCGTGCACATCTCTATACAATAAATAACTATATTGGTTTTTGAAGAAAGGGGCAGAAGGCAACCTGTTACTTTCTATCCTTTTAAAAGCTTAAAAGGAAAACAATGTTAACAAAATAATAATAAAAGAAGAAGAAGCTACAGCGGGACTTTAAAAAGTATTTTTTGGCTTGCATATAAGTGGTCATATACATAGGCATGCACACTGTGCTCACGGACATGTATATATGCACAGATTTCTATGTAGCTATAATTTTATATTTTCATTTCTCTTTGCATTTTTATTTATGTTTTCCTTTAACTGCTTGCTCTTGGTGCTTGGGATGGACCCGTGAGCGTCTCAGATACCCCCCCCCCAACTGAGTCTGCACTGCACTGAGTCCCCCAGCCCAGTCTTTTTCACTTCATGCCTGAGTCTGATGCCTTCTTTTTCTTTCTGCAAATGTTTACTTCTCATGTCCTCTTTCTTTATTGATTATTCCTCCATATTTTTTATCATTATAGCCCTTGTAAATTCTCTATTGCCTTTTCTACCTTTTGTGAATGATGGTAGTTTGTATCATTTGCTTCTGGTTTTGCAGGGTCTTTACTTCAGCCGTCTGGTTTGCTTTGAATCATCATTGCTGCTGTTCTTTGTCATCCCCTTTTAAAGTGTCAAGCTCACAATTCTGGCTGGACAGATCTGATTGGCAGCTCCATCCGTGGGGCTATATATACCACAAGCTTGCAGAAAGGTGATTTCATTGGCTCTACAAGGGTGATGCTCAATTGTCTTGGCACAGACAACACAGACGTGGCGCAAAATACATCCAGGCATTGGCCACACATATGCTCAAGCTGGAAAAGTGATCCTATGCCCCACTCTTGCTTAAGAGAACGTCCTGGGGAGTGGAGCTGAGTGTGGACAGCCCAGACCTTAGCTGCCTGGTGGGAAGGCCTGTTCTACCTACAGTTCTACTTACTCCTCATCACATTCTGCCTGCTTTACCCTGTAGCATACTTGCAGATGAGCCCTCACGGGGCTTTCGGCTCTAGGCAGACAGAAGTCCAGGGGCTGCAGAGAAGCTGAACTCTGGACCACCTTGAGCAGAAGCAGGGGGGGGAGGGGATCGTTGGTGCCGGAACTACTGCATTCCCTCCTCTGCTCTCGCCTGGCCCCCTGCTGGAATCTCTCAAGGAAGTGCCACAGCCCTGACTCATTGGCACTCCTGCCTGCCTGGTCAGCCTTACTATAACACTGATCCGGTTGGGGACCATCCTGGAAACTTTTTTTTTTAGTAGTTTTCCTTATGTAAAAAATTCTCACAGAGACGAATGGAGTGCTTTCAGTGTGGTGTGGTAGGGGAAGAATGAACCTGCGAGATTAGAGAATTTCGTGTTTTATAACCTTTGTCTAGGACATTTTGAGAAACTTGGCAAATAAGGACACCGTGATAAATGTGATTCCGACGTCACTCTCAGCTGCGGCCCAGTAGATGCGCAGCTCCAGGCTGTGGCCCACAGCAGCTTCTATGGATCTGGACTCAGATCAAACCATATCCTTGACTTTGATACAAATCATTTCAGTGAGCGCCAGTAGGAAGCAGAGTTGGTGTTTACCAGGATGCTTGCCTGAGGGCCTGGCTGTGGCCTCTGGAAGAAGAGGCTGAGGCTGTTTGTTTAGCATTAGCCAAGTAGGACACTTCTAAGGCACTCAAGTTAACATTTCTAAGGGTTGCTAAGAGATTTCTCCCCCCTTCCCCTCCTTTTGATAAATGAGATCACAGGGTGGCTCTGGGTGTGCCTTGGGTGGGAGTACAGTGGCATCAGATAAAACCTGGATCCATGATGGCTGCACAAGAGGATGGTGACATGGAAACGCAATTATCCTCTCAAACGGGCAACAGACAGTTCATCCTGGAGCCGAACATGAGAGATTGTAGCCACAAACCACAGATTTAGGCTACCTCAAATTCCATGTTCCAACGTGAATGCAGTTTTCTGGTGTTTTTATGGTAGCAAGACAAAGGAAGCCACAAATCAAGACTTTTTCTAAAATATATTGGTGGGCATATTAGATTGGCAGTTATAGCAAAACAGGAAACTGCAAAGGGCTCCCTGACCACATTCTAGCCCTTTAATGTGTGGACATTAGATTTCTGTTCATACACTACAAAAGATTGATATCTGTTAGCCTGTGTGTGATGTATTCGTATGTGTGTTGTATGCATGTATGCGCGGTGTGTGCATGTGTGTGTATGTGTGTGTGTGAGTACATGGTGCATGCATGTGTGTTTGGGTGTGGGTAGAATGTGTGTGTGGTGTGTATATATATGTGTGTGTGTGTGTGGTGTTTTGTGCTTCTTTTCAAGTTCTTTTTCTATCCGTTCAATCCTCCATTACTCATTCACCTACATGATCAAATGGCAGCCTCATCAACTCTAGTACCCCGTCCAGTTTGAGACAGAATCCTAAAAAGCCAGAGGTTTGGACTTGTGAGCTCCTCTTCTCATCGACTCTCATGGGGCAAACAGATTCTCCTGTGGCACCAAACTATGCTCACAAATAGAGCGCACACAGGAGCACTGCTCTTCTTTGGCTGTAGCCCTCTTGTGCTATTATTGTTGTTGTAGGTGCTGTTTTCTGTGACGTGTGTGTATGCGCGCGTGCATGCACACACATGAACATGCATGTGAGTGCAGGTTCCTGAGGGGGCCAGAGGCTTTGGAGCACACTGGAGCTTGCAGAGCTTGTTGGGAGTCGTCCGACACCAGGGCTGGAAAGCAAACTCCTGCTTTCTGCCAGAGCGGCAGGTGCTCTGACAGGCTGAGCCTTCTCTGCAGCTGCCACAGGCCTTCTTTTTGCATAGGGCTGGCTGACTGTGTCTTGGGGAGTGTGGCTGAGGAATGAGAGAGGGGATTGTGTTTGGAATCTGTCGGTTGGCCTGGATTCTCAGCAGCTCTAGGGTGTTGGAGAGTTGGAATGAGAAGTACTTGCTGTTCAGGGAGACTGGGCCTTAACGCTCAGGCAGTGTTGCTTTTGAAAGCGAACAGAGATGTTTTTGAAATGTCTCACACAGAGCCTCTACCCGGTCAGCACATCACCTTTACCAGGACCCTGAAAAAACAAAAGCATTTTTTTCTGGAAATGTTTTAGATTTTCCTAACATATACTTTGCAATTAAAGATTGGATTTAATTAAGAGACGGGGCTTTCTCTTTTTTTTTTTTTTTTTTTTACTTAACCTTTTTTTTTAATTTATTTATTTTTATCTCAATC
>JAQQSO010000061.1:16398-42623 GCA_028658305.1 Pachyuromys duprasi | reverse complement strand
CCAGTCTCTACTGGGTAGCTGCTGATAATGATGGGTGGGAAAGAAGATGAAGGGGACCAACATGCAGCCAGGGATGCTAGGTTTCTTCTAGGGCATTTCTTGGCTGGCTCCTGAGGTGTGCAGATGGTAGACAAGGGGCTCCTTGTGCTGGGAAAACAGTAGTGTGTGTGTGTGATGGGGCCTTGTCAACTCTCCAGAGCAAACAGAAGAAACGGCTGGCCTTTACTCTAGGACACTGATGGATCCATACATGGTTTCCTGTGTCCATGAACGGGCTTCTCCTGCCAGCTGTCCTCATTGGTGTCCACCACAGTCCACCTGAGAGGGTCTGTCCATGTGGAACCCCCAGGAAGTGGCTTCAGGCCCCCCAAGTCTTCTTTCTGGAGTCTTCTTTGCCCTGATGCAGATTTGGAAGAGACTGGAAGGAGCGGCCTTTTCTAAAGCCAAGAAACTGTCCAGTTGAGCCTGTCTTCGGGGTCACGGGGACTTTCTTCTACATCTACATGACCAAAAGGGACTTTTAAAAACCCTTTCCAAGAACAAAATGATTTCTCAGAACATGACTTTCTGGCATTCTCTTTAGAGATAGAGGCCGTCAACAACTAGATAACAGCTACCCTTGCTGAAAAGCAGACTGTGATGTTCTCCCCCCCTGATAAACACATCCAGAACGGGGCAGGCTTAGTGTGAGCCTAAGATCTGACACCCAGGCCTGGAGCAGTTGAGCAACTTTGTCTAAGCCTAGGTTTAGAAAGTAGGCTATGAACTTCAGACCCAGTGACATTTCTTTGCTCTCCAAGTGTCATGTTACATCTGAGATGGTAGCTCGCCAATCCCTAGCTCTTCACTGTGTTTCTGGAATAAAGAGTAGAGCCTGTCCTGTGAACCACACTGCTCCATATTATATGAAACATCTTAAGTCTGGGGCATATTGTGAGCAGTGTTTAACATTCCTGAACTTGAGGTCTGGCCCCCTTGGCCTGTTCTCTTTGATGCTAAGTTAAACATCAAGGCTGTAATGATAGACTAAGCATGTCTTAATAGAGAATAAAAGCTGGTCATTTTGCACGTGCACAGGGAATTCCTTTAAAATAACCAAATATTAGGAGTTTATTTTTCCTCCTTAAAATAAGAAATTGATTTATCTTCAAAAGGTCCCCTCCAGAGTTCATCTTAAACAGAGGGTTTTTCAGATGACCAGAATGTTAGTGTCTGTTCATTCAGCGTGAATGAGACACAGAGCCCCCAGCTGCCCTGGGAACAGGCACACTCTTTTTTTCTGGACCACTGCAGGAACCTCTTAGCTCAGCTTCTGCCCATTTTCATCTCCTTCCTCTCTATCCCTAGCTTTGGCTATGAGCTTTTCAAGATACACGTCAGAAGAGGTTACCTCTTTCCAGTTTAATTTTGTGTCCAGAGCTCTTCTTCCTTCAGCAGAGATTGTCTGACACATTACCGAGTGCCAAGCACTGTGAATATAGCAGGAATCAAACAAGATTGCAGCCTTTGCTGTGTTGGCACAGGGCCCAGAGAATAATAAAGATAGCGGAGATGGAGAAGGAAGCAACATTTCAGAGTGAACATAAGCATGGGAGGGAGAAGACCAGAGTGTGAGCCTTGGGAACAGAGCTGGAAGAGAGCCATTACGGGTGTCAAGAAAGTGTGGTCAGCTTACACTACGTTGGAAAGGATCTTTGAGCCCCAGCCTGTCTCACTCAGGGTTAAAACCAGAAGGCTCACCTATTAAAGCCTGCAAGATCTAGATACCTCCACCTCCCTGATGTCATCTCCTGGTGCCACCCTTCAAGTTAGTGTTCCCTAAACTTTCTTGGACATCAAATCACCGGAGGGGTTTGTTTACCCACAGAGGGCTAAGTCTGGAGAAACCTGAATAGTTTTCCATTTAGTCAGTAGTCAAGGTTAATGTATGAGTATAGAAATATACGGATTATGTTGATGGCTAACATCAGGGGACCCTGAGCTGAGAGAAATTTCTATACTATCTTTATAATTCTCTGACAACCTGGATTTTATTTTTAAGTAAGTCTCTCAGGGCTGGAGTGATAGCTCAGGGGTTATAAGAGCACTGACTGCTTTTCCAGAGGATCTGGGCTAAATTCCCAGCACTCACATGGCAGCTCACAACTGTCTATGACTCCAGGACCTGACACCCTCACACAGACGTACATGCAGGCAAAATACCAATGCACATAAAACAGAAATAAACAAATTTTAAAAGCCTCTCTCCTTCTTCCTCTCCTCTCTCTCTCTCTCTCTCTCTCTCTCTCTCTCACACACACACACACACACACACACACACACACACACAGAGCTTCAAGTTTCTATGTCTTTAGATGGAATGTTATTTAAGAATGTCCATTTCCAATTGGTCCCCAGGTGATGCTGATGTTGTTGGTCCGAAGACTCTGGTGGGAGGCCCATATCTCCTTTTCTTTGTTCCATCCATGGTTACTTCTCTGGAAGCACAATGACTTAGAAGGCTCACATCTGAAATGTTCTCTTGGCATGAAGAGCAATTTCCTTAAGAAGGATCCATGTTGTCTTCACTTCCACACCCTTTCCAGGTCTTCGTTCAACAGGGCCTACTTCTCTTTCCCTTCAATTCATTTTGCCTGCCCATTGTTCTTGCTTTATTTTTTTTCTCCCTAGCACCATGGAATAAGAAACTAGATATTCACTATTTTTTGCACTTGTCTGTCTCCTACCAATTCTTGTCTCAAAGAAACACATGCTTTGAGGGCCTCTCGACCTCAGTCACTCAATCACTGGACACTTTGACTAGTTCCACCATGGTTAATTGCTCACTAAATATAAGTGCCCTGAATGGGTGACAGGAAACTCAGTACAACTGTCCATAATATTTGGTATAGAAGTATGTTAAGAGCTCAAATTCAAGACTCAGAAACATCCTTTCCAACCACATGTTCCTTACCTAACCAAATACCTTTCCTCAACTAAACTGAGGAGTTGGGTTATACTGGGTCAGAAGGGAATGAGAAGAGCCAAAGAGTAGTGATGCAGACAGAGGCCCTAGCACAGAGCTGGGCACTCTGCAATCTCTGTCAGCAGATAGTTTCACTCTACAGACTTGGTCTCTATGAAAATGCTAATCAGGGTCTTGGTTAAGACTCAGTTTTAAACAGGAAAGCCTTTCTTTAGGGCTTTTGGGGAATGGATAACACTATGAATGATCTTCAAGCAACAAGGAGAAGAGACTTTCCATTCTCTGAGATACTTCCAACATGTTTGGTTAATGTCCATGTTCTCTCTACATTTGCTGATAATCAATCTATATAGCCATGAAGTCAGAACCTCTCAGGATGACTCCAAACCATATCAATGAACTTATTGAACCACCCTGAAATTAAATAAGAAAATGTACAACTGTATACTTTATCTATAAGTATATTAAATATATTTTGGTCCATTTCATTTGTTATAAAATACCTATACAGGCAATATACAACATGAACATAGATATGCCTTTGTATTACATATTAATATAATTATAAATGTGCTTTCAAAATATTTATATTTTTATAATAAATGTAAACGCACTGATATGTATTCATTTATATTTGAGAAAGTGAGGATTCATGGTTTTAAAATGCAGGCAGAATTCACTGACAGAATACATACTGATACAGGTTTTTGGGTGAATCCATGCTCTGCCACGGCAGATTTTTGCATAAGCTCTTGCACACTATTCCATAGTATCAACCAGGTACAGAAGATGATAAGTTTGACATGTGGCAGTTGTCTTAAAATAGAAGCTTCTTTATCTTCCTCTGTTACGCTCTTCGCAACAGTCTCTTCTTACATGTGTTTCCAGCTGGCCTCTAACTTACAGGCCTCTTACTTGTGCCTCCCCAGAGCCACACTTCCATGCACATACCTGGCATGGCAAGCATTTAATGAAAGCTTCATGCATGGGCAGCATCATGGCCAACAACTTCAGTGGTGAAGAAGATGAATATGAAACTGCTTGCATCTGGCTTCAAAACCATGAACGGGTGAAAGGGTTCAGGAAGGAAGGAGATTGGCAACACACACAAAGGAAGCTGACTTCAAAAAGACCTGATTATTATTCTTTTAAAGTGTTCAAAGAATGAAAGGCAAGATGGGCAGAGCTACCAAAGGCAGGTTAGAGACGAGTGGGAGAGAAAAAACTTCTTCCACAGTTACCATCTGCATGCTGTTGCAGAAATCAGGAAAACAGCTGTTCAGCCTGGGGCATGTTATTGGGACACACATATCTCATTTACTTGGGGAACAGAACCAAAGAGAGCATATTATCTACTATTCACAACTTATATTCTCTCTGTGTGTTCCCTGTCCTGAGACTGGATTCTGTCTGTCTGTCCCTTGTCCCCACACTGAAGAAAGCAGTATGTATTTATTAGTAACACTCGTGGAATATACCCCTTTTGTTTTACAGTATTTCCTTGGTCACAAAGTGCAGCTTTTGCTCAGAGTAGAGACATTGCTGCTGCTGTTCCTAATGAGTTTTCTGTTCCCCTCAACCAACCACACACTTAAGAAACAGTAGCTACTATTCACTGAGTGCTCAAGCATAAGCCAGTGGGGGAGCTGGGCCTGTGTGAGATCCTAGCTAATGTTTATTGCACTTTCCTCTGCTCCCAGATCTCCTATTCTTAGCTCTCTGCTTCTGTTCAGTCATTCGGTTGTGCAGCCACCAAAGACACAAGTGTCCTTGTCATCTCCATCCTCCACACGCTGACACCAAAGCCCAGGAGCTTTCCTGGTTATCACAGAGCCGGTGAGCAGAGGAGCCAAGCTTTACACCGAACCCATAGTCCCAGAAACACTTGCTGGTCATGCTGTATGTTCATATTTGTTCATAGCCTCACAACCTGGTAAGGTGGGCATTACTGCTCCCATGATGCTAATGGAGTCTACAGAGCAAACTTAGTAAAACTATACAAAATGCTGCAGAATGAACATTTAAATCTGGAATGTTGTGCCTCCCAGATTTTATAATGTGCCATCCAGCTGACTGTCAGACAGACTGGTTCTCACTGGCCACTCTACTGGTTTAGGTGAGAATGTTCATCATAAGTTTGTGTATTTGAACACTTGGTCCCCAGATGGAGGCACTGTTTGAGGAGGCTTAGGAGGTGTAGTCTTGCTGGATTACAAATGTCATTACAGGTGGACTTGAATGTCAAAGCTTTGTGGCATTCCCAGTACACGTTCTCTCTTGATATACTTGTAATTAAATATGAGCTCCTAGCTTCCTGCTCTGGCTGTCATGCTGTTTGATGGCCATGCCTCCTCAGAGATTGGTGAAGGGTTAGTTGCCCTACTGGGCCTTCACCAGGACAACCAGAAGAAGAACCCTGATGGTTAAACACTACGGATAAGGACATGCCATGGTTAGTCCTTGGTTCCCATCAAAGACAAGGACAGGACCCAGGCACTGAGGTGCCCACCAGACCTGACAATCTGGGGATGGAAGTGAGGGCAAGTTGGTCCTGTTCTGACAATTCTGACACCCCCTGGGAGATCCCTGGTAGATAAGTAAGTTTTGTTTCATAAACTGTGTGCCAGATATATCTTATGCTTGGGACTCGAATGCAAGCCTGACCTTCACTGGGATCACACTTTTTAGTTAGTGCAGATGGTCAAGGAGAAAATTGCAATTTCCAGTGTCATGTTTCCTCCGTGCAACTATGTCCAGCTCCTACCTGGTGTATGCCATCGCTTTCAGAGCAGGCAGCTGGAGGGGCACAGTGCCTGCTTCAGCATAGGCACCTGTGCTTGTAGGCTCTGTGTTTCCACAGCCCTGCAGGCGGCAGACTTACCTAGGGGCATGGCTGCGCCATCAAAGCATGCCGCTCACACTTATCATTCATTCCTGAGCATGCACTTGTAGTTAGATAACAAGTTAGATACAGCACAGCGAGAGGGTTCTTCTGTGTGTTATGTATTGAAACTCTATCAGCCTGCTGGAGCAGACTGAATAACCCGCATTGCAGAATGCTGAGCTAATTAATGGTGGCAACAAAATTGTTATTGTTAAATACAAAACAATTCCAGGACCTTTCAAACAGTTAATAAAGAAAGAGATATTCTAGATAATCATAGCTAGTGTAGTTATTTTTAAGGCAACAATTGAACTAGATTACTTTAATAGCAGATTAATTGCTCTTCGACCATGGCATGTTTATGAAGTTAGAACTGTACTGCCTGACAGAAAACAGAGGTTAGTGTAGATGGGAATGCTTGTACAACCATTTGGTGTATTAGCATTTATACAATTATTCAATGGCCTTAAAGAATTATATTTGTTTTCTAGAGATTTATTTCCCATTTATGCCTTGCATCTTTAGACACAAAGTTTTCTTTGGATTGCCTTAGTTTTGTGAGAATGAACCATGAAAATAAAGATGCCTCTTCAAAGGGGAAAAATGTCTCTAAAATCATGAGCAAGAACATCTGTAATTGATCCATATAATCGAGACACAAAAGGTAAGGGGGGGAAAGGAGGAAGAGGAAGAGGGGGAGGAAAGGAAGATGGAAGAAGAAAAAGAAGGAGGAGGGAAGAACAGGAGAGAGGAGAGGGAGGACACGAGGGAAGAGGAAGAGGAAAAGGGAGGAGGGATTGAGGAGGGGGGAAGGAAGAGGAAAAGGGAGGAGGGGAGAACAGGATGGAGGAGGGGGAAGGAAGAGGAATAGGGAGGAGGGGAGAACAGGATGGAGGAGGGGGAAGGAAGAGGAAAAGGGAGGAGGGGAGAACCTTAGGGAAGAGAAGGAGAGTGAGTCAGAGAACAGTCAAACTTCTTCTGGTGGATCAAACAAACTTCATCATAACCCAACAGAAACCTCACTTAGACGAGTCCTGTCAACAAGGCGGACAGTTTTCTGACACAGGACAGCCAGAAACTGCCTTTTTACTTCCTCCCTCCTGTCCTCAGGTGCCAAAGTGTCAGATAATCACCAGAGTGACCAGTGCTGGCTGGAGTGGATGGTGATGAGACATTGCTAGGTCAGCATTCTCACACCACTAGACAGTTACCACAGTAAGGTTGTGACAGAGATCAGTTGTTGGATGCATCTTCACCTTAGGTCCTCAGCTCACCTCTGTGTTGCAATACTCAGCGGCCGCTGCCTCTATCAGCCCCAAGCCACTGGGCCTCAGACCCACCATGAACTACTCCTGCCTGGGCTTCTCTGATATCCCAAGGACCTCACTGGTGCTCTGTTTGTGTCGTCCATATCCCAGGACAGTCCACATCCCTTCCTGCTGAATGACTGAAGACAGGATCTGATGAGCAAGTTCTCTCCCTTTCCCCTGACCGTGGAAAGCCCTGAGGTGTAGTTTATTCCTCAGGGGGTGGTTCCCCAGTATCCAACAGCTAGTCAGTCACATCTAACCATGGCCATCTCACCAGTGCATTCTCCTCTCTGTGTTCCCTCTTCGGTAAATTGCTCACTATTCCTGGATACATACTCCTCGGTAGGTGGGACTCACGGTCTTCTTGCTCCCCTGGATGGGCAGAACTCCACTGTTTCCTTGGACCACTTGGGCACAACTTCACTGTCTCCTTTTGCTTATAGGTTGGACTTGGGGACTCAACTGTAGATGAGGGGTTCTGCAGGGATAGCCTGACACTCCCAAGATCGTGTGATAAGATCTTAGGTTGTTTTTCTTTGTGGCCTAAATTGTGTCCCCTCAAAGTTCACACCCTGGGTACCTCAGGATGTGTATCTGGAGACAGGTATTTACAGGGGATAAAGTGAAGCTCTTAAGGCAGTTTTCAAGCCTCTTTGACTACTTTCCTTATGAGAAGTGGAAATGTGGACACACATGGGGACATCTGTGCAGGACAGACCCTGCCAGATACACAGAGGAAGCTGCCATGTCACCAGCAAGGCCAGAGCATCAATGACACCAGCTCTGCTGACATGTTGGTCCCTAGCTTCCAGAATTGGGAGAAAATAAACTGTTGGCCAGTCTGAGCTGTTTTGTTATGCTACCCTCCTTTTTCCATCCCCTTTCCTCCCTTCCTTCTAAAAAGCCGCTGTGTGTCCTGTGGGCAGCCCTTTGTGGAACGCAGATGGCAGGAACTGAAGTCTCCGGATAGCAGTCATGTGAACGAGGGTGGGAAGCATGGCTGGGACTTGACGTGAAGACCTAAGGCAGAGTCATTTCTAAGCTGCCTCTGGCCCCTGACCCCCAAGCTTCATGAGATGACAAATGTGGCTTGATTTAAGCCACTGAATTTGAAGGGATCTGTTGCATAGCAATGGTTAGTTCCTCCTCGTATTTCTTCTCTTGTACCCTTGTTTTTAGCCTTGTAGCCAGACATGGAGTTGGCATGATTTTCATGAACCCTCTGGCTGGGACTGGCTTCTGAGGGACTCACAGAGCCCAAACTCCACCTGTGGTGGTTGTAGTCTATGCTGACCTTCACTTGGGCTAGCATTGTCCATTAGCAGTCACCTATTCAGGGAGTTGGTCAAAATGGATAATTGGTATACTTCAAAGTCATTTTATGGATCCAAATAGTATTTCTGAGATACTTGGCAGTCAAGCAAACCAATGAACCTCCTTCATTATGGCACTCAAGAGTTGAAAGGCTTCATCAATCAGATATTTGTTATCTGGTTCCAAATTCCCTAACGCCCAGCCTTCCCTTGTACTGTGGAAGAAGTCCCTAGCTGGAAAAGGTAAGGGGTATTCCCCTATATCGGTCAGAAGGATTCAGCCCAGCCATTACTTTTAGCCCTGGAAAACTCATTTAAATTTCTTACCTTCAGAGCTGTTAAGATTAATTGGTATCATTTAAAACTTGTAAGTGGCTGGGGAGATGGCTCAGTGAATAAAGTACTTATTAAGTAAGCATGAAGCCATGAGTTTGGATCCCTAGTATCTTCAGGGGGAAAAAAAAGAAGCCAAGGGTTGGACAGCTGACTCAATGGTTAAGAACATTTTGTACTCTTCCAGAGGACCAGCATTTGGTTCCCCGTGCCCACAATAGGCTGCTCACAACCACTTGTAGATTTAGCTTCAAGAGATATGATACACACACACAAACACAAACACACACACACAAGAAGACTGAAAGAAAAAAACAGATATGACAATTGTGCTTGTAACCCCAGTATTGAGTAAGGGGAGAAGGTAGATCTAGGTTCACTGGCCAAAGTGATGAAATCCAGGTTTAGTGAGAGACCCTATCTCAGCAAGAAAATGGAAGCCTCATCCCTGTGTTCTCTGGAAAGTAGATTCCCCTTACAGAGGAACTTCAGTTATTCTGCCTCTTCAGGAGGCCCAGACAGATGCTAACTCAACGAGCTTAGGAGTGGCTGTGGGGCCTGAACTCATTTAGATGTGGCTTAATTTTTGCCCCTCAGCCTGAGCTGCAAGCCTCGGGAGCTCCATGGACAGCAAAGCCACTCAGCGGATTTGTTTGTTTTTTTTTTTTCCTGGACCAGCAAATGGTTTTCAGTGTGTCTGTTCCAGGTGGCTCAGATATCTGAATCCAAACGGCAGGGCAGAGATGACAGAAGCCTCTTTTGAACACGAGGATTCCTTGGTTGCAAACACAGTTCTCAATGAGACGGAGGCCAGTCACCTCAGGAATGCACGGCCTTTGCTCCATGTGTCGGGTGGGCCTGGCACATTGAACATCAGTTTTCTTTTAGTTTAACTGAAGAATTTGTTGGGGTTTCTGAGCAACACATAGCCCCAGGTGTGCTAGTGATTGATTGGACCAAACATAATGGGCTGAAGGGTGCTGGCTCCCTACAAGTGTCATGGTATTCACCAGCGCTCCTCTGATTGGGTTCCAGGTGCTGTCCCCGTACATCAGCCCTGAAGTCAAGACATGTGTCACTCTCTAAGGTTGGCATATACTTTGCTCATCAGTTCTTTCTTTCCCAAGGTTTCTGGGGAAGAGCCTGAGCTCTTGCCACTGTCACCTGTGATAGAGAGGATGGCAGGAGAAAGCTCCCACCTCATTAAGGGCACAGGTTAACTGGGCGGAATGGATTTTCCATCGCCCCGAGTGAGCCTGTAGACCCTTTGTGCAAACACTAGCTTGATGGTGGTGAGGTTTTCCCTTCTTCTGGGAAGGGCAGCAGACAGAGCAAATATTGACAGAAGGGAAGCTCTACTTTCCAAAGGGGACCTGGGTTGCTAATGGAGCAGGAGAAAAATTCTTTGAGGCCTTCCTTATCAGCCAAGGGAAATCCATTCTCCCTGGACACCATGTTTGGTATGACTAGTACTTTATGAGATAAAGAACAGATTAGACCTTGCAGGACAAGAAGGTTCCAGATGGACCAGACAGCAAAGTTCTTGTGGGCTCAACGCTACTCATCCCTGTATTCTGCTATAGGCGGCAAGGTGAGCCCGTCATCTGTTTGTTCCTGGAGGCCCTGGCAGCCACTCATCTGTTGACAAAGTGGCTTTGATGGTGACCAGTGTGGGAAATCTCTCTCAAGAGTAAAGAACAGTTGAATTTGCTATTACCCCCAGCTACTTTTCAAATATGCTGTCTGGTTCAGAGAGCTTGGGGACTGTGCATAATACTTCAACCTACAGCATTTATGACGTACAGCTTGCCTCTTTCTATGGATGTTTTCTTCTAAGGAAGAATATTCATTAGATGGAGGAAGATGCCTGAATTGAATCCCCAAATCCTCAGAATAAGCTCCAAGCTTAGCCTGTCCTACCTGCCTACCTTCCCCACTAAGGCTCCTGTTCAATCTTGCTACACAGAAATTTCAGGCCAATGCCCTGTGTTCTCAGATACCCTCCATGATTCCTTTCCCTAGCCTGGGGTCTCTGACCTGCTCTTTGTTAAGACCAATGCTAAATTACCCTCTGTACCTACAACGTGTGTTCGTCTATTCTGTTCTCCCTGTGGACACTGTGCTGGCGTCTTATGAACAGGGCTGGCTTCTTGTTTGCTATTTATCTTCTTTACGAGACTACAAGTTCCCTGACAACAGAGGCTTCACTGATATCAGCCACGTCTGTATCTTGGGTTCCAGAGGACTTCTCACCTATTGTAGGTTTATTAGGCTAAATGAATCTATGCAGTTGAGATAGCTCACCTCCACCCTCCAAAGGGCCTGGAGCCCACTGATGTTTCAAGTGTTGAAGCTCCTTTACTTTAGATAGATAGGTAGGTAGGTAGATAGATAGATAGATAGGTAGGTAGGTAGGTCGGTCGGTCGGTCGGTAGGTAGGTAGGTAGGTAGGTAGGTAGGTAGGTAGGTAGGTAGGTAGATTTGAGGCCAGGTTCACTGCCTTTTCTGTCAGTGATCTCAGAGTTGCTCGGCTGCTTCTTCGTCGTCGTCTTCTTCTTCTTCTTCTTCTTCTTCTTCTTCTTCTTCTTCTTCTTCTTCTTCTTCTTCTTCTGCACCAGTCAACTCTTTTGTAGTCCATCCTAGCTTTTTATCCTTCCCCCTCACTTGAGACATGTGGCTGTTTCTCTTTTGAAGGAAGTTGGTCAAAAGCCACCAGGAGGGCCACTCTTTCTCCTTTTGCTTTCCTATCAAATATGTCTGTGTCCCTCCCCTTCCTTCCCTACTCACTGCTTTCTCAGAAAGTGAGCCCTGGCTAAAGAATCACCAAGGCCACCTTGGGCCTAAAAGAACCTGCAACCTCTGGGAGTTGCTGCTGCCTTTAGCAGCCTCAGCCTCTGAACTGGCCTTCTCAGGAGACCAGGGCCCCGTTGCTTGCAGGGGACACCATGGGTCATCCTTTCTCAACAAATCATCCCCCATCTCCTTTGCCACCAAGCTGTAAGGTACAGGTGAGGTATTTTCATTTTGTGTTACTTAATGCCAACAAACCATAATCATTTTTTTAAAATTCTCTCTCTCTCTCTCTCTGTCTCTCTCTCTCTCTCTCTCTGTGTGTGTGTGTGTGTGTGTGTGCCTGTGTGTGCATGTAACAGGGAGGGGGATGTGCTGTGTTACAAATGGGGAGGTCAGGAGACAACTTTGTAGTTGGTCTCCTTTCATGTTCATTTGAGTTCCAGGAATCAAACTCAGATTGCCAGGATTCTGACAGACTGACATGGGGTGGGGTAGGGATGGGGTGGAGATAAAACCAAGGAAAGTCAGATTCCACTCTACTGTTACATTAAAATAAATTAAGTGCAAATGTAGTTAAGTCGACCTTTACATTATATTCCACTATATGGACATGGCTTTTATTCTGTTCTTTTTTTAACTTTGTATTGATTCTTCGTGTCATATCATGCACCCCAGGCCCACTCTTCTCCATGTCCTCTCACATCCACCCTCACCCTCTGCCTTTCCAACTTTCTCCAATAAAAAGAACACATACAAACAAATAAGCCAAACAAAGCAAAGAAAAAACATCTTGTTGTGGAAGTTGTAGTGTGTCACAGTCATGTATCAGAGCCACAGGATATGGATTTTAATTGACAAATTAAGTTAGCACCTAAGACACAGCTAAGATAATAGTAAGAAAGATGTGTGGCTAAATTACAGTTTGGAGGACTGAGCTGTTTCATGTTTCTGTCATGATACCACCGTGAAACCATGATGCTCCCCATACTTTGTGCAAATTTTCTAATCTATAAGACTTAGAACTAAAACCTAAACTCAGATCTCTTGGAACCTGTTGGGTCTCAGGCAGTCCATGGATCCAGAAATGAGCTCAAGCTGGACTAAAGGAGGATTTCTGGTAATCAGATAAAAACCAGTATTCTTCAGGAACTTGTAAAACTGAGTTTCAACTGCCAAAAGAAGTCATTTCCCTTGCATCTGGCACAAGGCATAAGGCAGCTGGCTGTGGCATCCATCAGCATATCAAAGCCCCTGCTGGTCTCCTGGATCCTCAGCATCACAAGTATCTTTTACACATTTCAAGTACACAGTATCCTTCTGCCCCTTTCCTCCCCCAGCCACTTGTCCTCCACATATGTCCACCCCATGCTCTCTTGGACTTTCTCACCTCTCTTGCAAAAGCCCTGGTCCAGTCTCCTGGTCATGTCTGGTATATTTCTCTTTTTTTTTCTTTCTGCTCTGGACTCTTCCAGATGCCTCTGGATATTGTCTTTCTCTCATTCACAATAAACACCTTCCTTGTAATAACAAAGAAGCCATGGTCAGCAGTTTCTTTACCATGTTCCCTCATATATAGACCCAAGTACACCACATCCCATGTGGTCACTTATGGCCTTTGAAGCCTAATATCAAAGGATAAAGCATTTGTCTTCCTGAGGGGATTAGAGTCAGATAGGTTTCAAAGCTTTTGTTTCTTGTTGCCATGCTGCTTGAAATCCAGGCTACCTTGGGGGCACCACTGGGCTGGCAAGGAATGCTACATCATAGAATTCCAGGGGCTGTGATATGTTACTAGTGCCCTGTCTGTTAACTGTCAGCTTTGTCTGTGTGTGTATGTGTCTCATGGGGTGGGCAATGCATATAAGTGCTATAGGTACATAGATGGATGACGTATATTAGTGCTGCACGAAGACCCAAGGGAAGACAGCAGGTGTCCTGCTTTATTTTATTCCACTGGTCAGAGTCTTCCAGTGATCCAGAAGCTAGGCTAGCACCTACCAAGCCCCACCAGTGGGATTACATATATGTGAGGAGCCATGCTCTGCTTTTTATATAGGGACTGTGCATTTGAACTTAGAGCCTTCTGTGTGTGTAGCAAATGTTCTTATCTTCTGAGCTATCTCCATAGCCTCCACTGTACACTTTTGTGAAGAAGACATTATTGCAGGTCAGCCCTTATGCACTATCTTAGGCTAGAAAGAGAGCTATGAAGTATCCTACATTTTGTCCTATAGCTTGGCATAACTGCAGAATCAAGCCACTGGGACAGACTGACTTGCAAGGCCAGAAGTACTTGCTATCTGGTCCATTTGTAAAAACAAGTCTGTCCACTACTCAGAAATGCAACCGAAGAATATAGAGTTGGGGGCGGGGGAAGGCAGTTTCTAACAGGTCACTGTCTGGACAGAGCAAGGCTGTGTTAAACTGTGGAGTCCACACAAATGCATTTCAGTGTTTGCTTCTCTTTGAGGATCTGGACTGAGGTTGTATGAACAAGGGAAGCAGAAATCTCCCTCCTAGGATCTATCTTGCAACTGTCTCCCAGAATTGCCCCCATTACCCAGCTCCTGGCTTCCCTCATCACCACCAATACTCTTCCCAAAGTTCCGGCCCTGGAGGACATATGAATGGAAGCCTTTGACACATTATATAGTAAACACCAAGTAATCTCCATAAGTGGAAGAGAGAAGTTTAGGAATAATGTGAAAAAAAAACTGTGAAATTCTCTCATTAGCAAGAAAGAGGCCCAGCCCAGTTTTAGACAGTGAATCATGGCCTTGGCCATGATGCTCTCATTCCAATCTCTGCTGGCCCTCTCAGAGAAGCTGTTGCCACAAACTCAGTGGCTTCTCAGCCTCCCCAACAGCCCTGACTCACTCCCTTTGTTCTTATCCTGTGTGTCCTTTTCACTTCTCTATCTTTGTCCTACCAGATCTCACATGATGGGGACAAGGGCCTGCTCCTAGGTCTGCGATGTATCATAACTTGAACGGTAGAAGCACTGAAGTGAATTCTTTTCCATCTGAATTCCCTTGCCATTGCTTTGATGGTGTAGTTCTGAATTCATATCATGTCTGCGATGGTGTGTTTGACCCTGGGCCCCGTGTTAGTGTTGAATGCCAACAGCTCAGGTGGTTTAGAAGATGCCTGCAGAGGCGCCAGCTGCTGTTGCTTGTGGAACACTAATGTCTATGTTCACACCTAGGTCCTTCATTGTCTACTTGAGACCAAGGTGTGTGAAGGAAGGTCACTGAAAGTGACAAAGCATGTGTCATAGGTGAAACTGGATGGGATAATCAGTCTTTCAACATCTCCATGAGGTGAAACTCACAGCCTTTCTTTCCCACTTCTAGCTTTAACATTGTTGGTTTGATACCATTTACCAAGTACCCCAGCCTTTGAGGCAAGCTCTTCACACATACGCATATTTACTTACTTAAACATTTCAACAACCCCATGATGAAGGGATCTTTTTATAGTGTTGGAAATGAAGACATCGAGAAGTTAAATCACACAGACCAGCCATGGGACCAAAAATGGTATTTGTGGGGTGCATGCGTGTGTGTGTGTGTGTGTGTGTGTGTGTGTGTGTGTGTGTGTGTGTGTGTGTGTGTGTGTTGTATGTCTGCACAGATTCTGTGCCTAGAATCTGAGACAGAATAGGTACTAAACAAATGTTCATGGGATGGAGTCATGAAGACACCAAAGCTGCCACTCTTGTTCATTGTTTTCATTTTGGTTCATCATATAAAATCCTTCCAGAGCTCTCCAGAATACAACTGCTCCAGGCCTCAGAGACTGTGTGGTGACACCCAGGAATCTGATTTTCATATACTTCCCAGAAGATTCTGACGAAACCAGCTCAACTGTCAACAGCAGACTGCAGACTGTGGAATATATAACAACACTATTCTGCTTGGTGAAGACTTCCCAATGTTTAAAGTTTCTGCGAAGCAAGTAAAACCACAATGTATGTGTCACAATTTATGTAGCTCATGACAGTCCTTTTGAAATAACCCAGGTGTCACAATGCTTCCCACAGAAAGGTTAGATCTTGGGAGTCAAGTGGTTCTCCCTAACATATAGAGTCTCCCCCAAATCACTAGTTCTCAGCCTGACTGTCCTTTCTACTGAAGAAAGCAACTCTCTTGATTACTCTAGGGAGCAATCCAAGTTGTCTTAGATATCAATTTTGTTTTGTTTTTAAGGATGGGACCAGAATTGGCCTAGCTGACCCTGAGATAATCTTATGTCTTGTTTCAGTAGGAGAGTTCCAGCTTATCCTCAATGTCAGGGTATACTTAACGTAAACCATGAAGTCAGGTGAGAATAATAGACAACACAGTCATTCTAAGACCAGGAAGCAAAGCGCTCCAAGAAGATGAGTTTTGTTCATATGACTATTGAGGAGTTCTTGGGCCATGAAAAAGAAATACAATGATAAGTGAGCAGGTTAGGAATCATTTCTTGGGCCCATAGTTATTTATTTAGGAAGGTGGAAAAAGGCTCAATTATCCAGTGAGTTATTGGGGGTAGTTGGGTGAGGGGGCTTATTCTAAGAGACCAAAATCACAACAAGATAGCACACTCAGGTGGCTATGTTTTCCCCTCTAGGGCGGAGACCATCTCAGAGTCAACAAACATAAAATGTTTCCCACTACCATAGAATTAGAGCAGGCACAGTGGACTTAGGATTCAGGTCTTAACATTACACCCGAGGTCCAGTGGCCTCTGCTGAGCAAGCTTGGCAACTCCTCAGGATATGAGAATTGTAGGCTAGCCTTGCTTTCTTGGAGCAAGAGACAGCTGCTTCAGTGTGTGTTTAGGCCACCCTCTTTTCTCTTCCCTTGACAACTTCAAGTCACCGGGCAAAAGTCCACTTGGTCTTTGGTGGAGTTTGGCCCGGACTCATAGAGTGTCCCAGAGCTGTCAGGGAGTTTCCTAACATTCTTCAGGGAAGTTATCACTTCCAGCCCTGCCCTGTATTAGATTCCCTTACATAGTTAGACGTTGGGGAATTGATCTCAGTGAACTTCCCCCAAGATCATCCAGTGCATGGGTAGCAGAACAGGGGTCCAAACTTGACATATCCTAGTAGAAGACTTAGTACAGTGACACACAAGTTCCCAGCTAGATACTGAAGGGCAGAGGAAAACTGCACAAATCCCAAGGCTGGGGATGGATTTGTGTTCCTGAAGACTTTCCTGATTATACCTCAAGAGTGAAATATGAAAGGCAGAAGTGGGGATCAGTAAGCAAAGTGCTTGTCTAGCATGTGTAAGACACTGGGGTTTGGTCCCAAGGAGCATACCAAGAGAGCAGATGGTAAACAGTGTAGGGAAGAGAAGGATAGAGAGGAGGGGTAGATGCTTGAGCACTTGGGGGTTAATATGACCGGGACACAACATATGAAATTCTCAAATAATTAATAAAATATAGTTACAAAAAATAGTTACTTTAAAACAACTCTCCAAGTAATTTTTGTCTTTTAAATGACCTTAAAAAGTATCTTATGGTTGTTCTTAATGATTAAAAGCCTGATATTAGTCTTATTCTACGTTTTTCCTGAGTGAAGGAAAACATTTAGTACTTCTCAGCTCTTTGCCTCTTCTTTACATCCACACCATTGTTGTTGTTCATTTAAGTTACCATTAAACTGTATTGTAAAACTGACAAGAGACTGTTTTCTTTTATAGCCAGTCATTCATTCAAATACAATCATTTGTCTAGATTCAGATCCACTTTCATCCCTTTGCCAGTTCACCGAATTTTCTACATCTTCAGTTTTATTCTGTCTGAATAAAATACTTCAGAATAATTTTAAAGTGCAGGTCCATTGGCTCAAATTCAGTGTAGGTGTGAGCGTGGCTTTATGTTATACCTTGCTGTGTGGAGAACACTCAGTTGGCCACCATCTCCTCTCTGGTCCGGCTGAGTTGGTCTCTTGAGGCTATTGTCACATGTTCCCCAGTTTCCCTCAGTGCTATTGAGTTGTTTTGCATTCTTAGTTGCTGTCAATCTAACAGATGAGTCTTTGGAAATCACCTTGATTTGGTGTGCTTGTTTTACTGAAATTTCATTATGACTGTGTCTGGATTTCTTATTAACCATGATTGGGATAGTGTGTGTGTGTGTGTGTGTGTGTGTTTATGTGTGTGTTTGTGTTCTGTGTATTAATATCTCATCATTACTTTCCATCTAGGTGATTTAGAAAACTGTCAGCCTTAAAGTCTTCAAATATTTTTATGTTATTCTTCCTTCACTTAGGAGATTTTAATTATGTGCATAGTTTGTCTTCTCCCAATGTCCTCTGCCATTACACACAAACATATACATATTCAT
Organism: Pachyuromys duprasi; assembly: GCA_028658305.1. Classification (NCBI taxonomy): domain Eukaryota; kingdom Metazoa; phylum Chordata; class Mammalia; order Rodentia; family Muridae; genus Pachyuromys; species Pachyuromys duprasi. Next base: position 24,683 of record JAQQSO010000061.1, on the reverse strand, counting down.
CTCTTCCTATGTGATCCATTCGATATTACATGTCTTTCAATTGTGCCTCTTATGCCTACCTTGCCTGCTTTCCTTGTGGCATGTCTGCGGCAAGTGTCATGCTAATCTTTACAGGACTCTTGGTTAAATACCTTTCTTAGAGTTCCATCTATGAATAGATATAGAACATGGATTTTAATTTGGGCACAGGGGAAAGAAAAGAGCATGGTGGTGACTAGCATCTCTCAAGGCATCAAGCAAAGGGATCCTTTTTGTTTAGAATGGCTTTATGTAACATGTATATTTTACTTAGTCCTGAGAACATGATTTATGCTGAACACTTCAGAAATATTATTTGCATGGGTGCTTTTTTTTCTTTGATGCTTAGTTATCCCCAGTGCAGTTAAATCCAGCTTTAGTCTCTGCAGGCACCCAAAAGGTTTTCTTTAAGATCTCTGATGCACTTCACCTCACTTAATCTAATAGCAAACTTCTGTCCCCATTTGACTTGACCTTCTAGAAATATTCACATATATTCTCTGTGCTTTGGGGCAATTTATTTCACCTGTAATCTTATTTGTATTTTGTGGTTCTGGGGATTAGACCCAGGGTTTTACAAGTGCTCTACTGCTAAACTACCCCTCCATCCTCTAAAAATCTTAATTCGCTAATATGTAAAATAGGATTGAGACTCTCTCTCCTAAGGTTATGATGAGAATTATGAAAAGTGTGTAGTAGAGTGACCTGCACATGATATGTGCTCCATAATGGTTAACTACTCTTATCAGCAGAAATCCTTCTATCTTTAAATGCAAGTATTTGATAAGTCCACTCATAGTAGTTGAGAAAATAAAGAGTGCTTATCAGCCCATCCAACTGAAGAGCTTCTGAATTATGCAATGGCCTTTAGATGTTGCTTATAGTGCCTGAACCAAAGCACAAAACCACAGTGACCTTTCCTTTCTGTTTTCAATCTTCAGTGACATCTTCTCCCATAAGTTTCTCCTATAAAGCAAAGAATTCCAAGAGAATGATCAACTGGCTGGAACGAGAGCTGATTTTCTCAGAACTTCTCTTTAGAAATCAAATGAGCTTCTGCCTTCAAAGCCTCCAGCCACCCCTGTCCTGAATCACACAGATTTGAACCCTGAATGGCTCTGATCAGTAGAACAGGGGAATGCCATAATGAGCTTCGATCAATCTGGGCTGTTTCCTGGCTTAGGGATACAGACAAGTGCTTGTAAAAGAGGTAAACACCCAAGTAAAAAGTGAAGCAATGTTATCAAGAGGAAAAGAAAATGGACTCTGTCAGCCTCAAATAGCAAATGTCCAGTACATCACTTATTGGCCTCCACACTCCCCGAGTTTCTTCCCAAGCCCTTTTGGATATTTCTCTATTCTCAGAGATGTTACAGGGCTCTGCCAGTTGTTGCTAACTGCTTCTTCTCATTGCAGAGTAAATTTCTTGACCATGGGGTCCCTACCTTATTCATGTTTGGTCTCAGCCCCTAACACAGACAGTGACATTCAGTATGTATGCATCCAATGCCTAAATAAGCATAGTTGAGTGGAGATGGATTGCTTCTTGTTTAATGGAAAAGTCTATTCCCATAGCAGCAGAAATGGGATCCCAGCATGAGACTGGAAGTCAATCTGTCTCTATAAATTCCAATCCTCATGCCCAGGACTTCCACCCAACAGATGCTTTTTGCATTGTGAAACACCCAAGCATGTGGGCTGCCTGCAGTCACGTGTCTGCTTCATCCCTCATCACTCCATTTCCTGGGAAGGAGCAGAGTCTGTGGGGGCCCTGTGCTCACTGCATATGTTTTCCGTTTCATGTTTCAGCCAATAAATGAGAAGGCGCTCTCACAGACCACTTAACATGTATTACAGACATTTCCTTGGACAAGTGGACTCTTCTCCCTCTGGGAGTCCAAAGCCTGGATGATCTGCAGACCCGACAGAGCCACACTCAGAAAACCCAGCAGCTGAGAAAGATTGCTTTTGGCTTTACAGTGTGACTTGAAGGCAAACTGCTTGACCTCAAAATACATCAGGGTCTCCCAGGTGGGTCTGTCTCGAGCTGGGAGAGCCTGCACATCTGGAGGAGTGAACATCTGGATGACCACACCCATGATGACACAGTCATCAGCTGGGACTGGGGCATTGGGTCATTCCTTTCCTCCAAACTCCTTTCATTTTTTTTAACTTCAATTTTAGCTCTTTTTGAAAGTGAACAAGGAGAACTTTTTGCAGGGATGGAAGGAAGAATTGGCCCCAAATCTAGTTTTCAATTCTAGACTCATCATTACTAGGCAAAGCACTATGAAATTAAAAACTCGGGCTTGGCTATCCGGTGCAACAAGCTGAAATCTAAGGCTATAATACATAAAACATAGCCTCTTGCAAAACTAAAAATCCCTGCAAAGCCACAGAGCTCAAAAAATAGCATCTAGTACTTCTGCAAAAGTAACCATTTCCTCCATGCCAGATCCAGCCCAAGAGATCTGAGAGCTGCTTGCTACTGTCCACCTAATTGGAGAAAGAAGGCAACAATAAAACAAAGAAAGTGAGATTGATGCTCTAAGAATGGAAAATGCAAAGGTTAGAATGGGGGAAGGCAGGAATGTTCTATTTAGAAGAGAGGAATCTGGGAGGGGGAACAGTGTCAAAACCACCAAGGCGCCAGGTTCCTCTGGCAGTACAGCCTCTCCCAGGGGACACGTGCTTACAGACCATAACACTGACCACGCTCCGCTCCCCAAATTCTTTTTTCTATTCTAAAATGGAAATTGTAAAAAGACTTTTATGTGGTTGTTTTTCCAAACTCTCTTTTTCTCCAAGTGATGAATCTCAAACATTTTCCTCTAAGCAGCACAATGCTCAAGTGTTACTGGCCTGTTTATAATATCCAATAACCTTCCAAGCCCCTAATGTTTATGATAAGTGAATTGAGAATATCCGAGAACAGTTTGTCTATCTGGTAGAATTTCAACTTTTCCATTTTCTGCTTGACACTTGAAGCACCAATAAAATGAGACTATGTCAACTCATATTCCATTGGATTTAAAAAGAAGTCAAGACTTAGGATGGTGCTGGCAATCAGAAATAGGATTCAGGCATGGTTTGATGGTTGTTGAACGTACTTATCAACACATGTGAAGATTTGAGCAAGTAGCAAATGTAAAGGCCCAGAGTGCTTTGCAAAAACCAGGGCATCTGCTACTATTAGCTACTCATTTGTAAAGCTATTACAGTTGGGCATCTAGCACCCAAACATCCAAAATCTTAAATACTCCATGATCTAAAGCTTCTGGATGCTGATAGGACACCACAAGTGGAAAATTCCACTCCCGACTTCACGAGAAGGGTAACTGGAGATACCCATTAAAAGCAATGTACACACCAGGTGTGGAGGTGCACACCTTTGATCCCAGCATCTGGGGAGGCAGAGAACTTGGATCACTGCAAGTTCCAGGCCAGCCTGGTCTACAAAGCTAGGCCAGGACAGCCAAGGCTAAACAAAGAAACCCTGTCTTAAAAAAAACCTAAAAGAAACTAAACCAAAACAATAGACAAACAAAAACCAGTGTGCAAGATTACTTTCAGTCTATGCATTATGATTTAAATGTGAAATGTCCTCTTCAGGCTCATGCCTTTGAATGCTTGGTCCTCAGTTGGTGGCTCTGTTTTGGGCGGTTGTGGAACCTTTGAGAATTGGGGTGTCTTGAGAAATAGTGGGATACTTGGGAAACAGAGGATTTATGTCCCTTGAAAGTTACATACCAGCCCTAATTTCTGCCTTGTTTCTGCTTCCTGGTCCATGGAGATGTGAGCAAGCAGCTTTGTTCTCCTCTTGCCATAGCTTTGAACCATTCCCTCCATGACACCTTACCCACTGTGATGGGCTGTACCTATCCCCCCAAACCCTGAGTCAAAGCCACCCCTTCTTCCCTTAAATTATTGCATATACATTTGGTCACAGTGAAAAGAAACTAACGCAGAGAAGTTTTATTGAAAAGTGAGGCTGTTGCTATGACTATGTGGTTAGGTGTTCCTCAGTGGCCTTTGGGACTGGTATGTAGGAGGAATGTGGAAGAATTTAGAGTCGTGGACCAGTGAAACCCTGGAATACTGCAGGAAGACCCTAGTGACGTTCTATCAGGAGTTCATAAGACTGCTGATGGATGAGGAGTGAAAGTCAGACTCATAAGGTTTCAGAGGGGAAAAAAAACTATTTGGGAAATGGGCATGTTATAATCTGGTGAAGACCACGACTGCTTTCTGACCATGTTCTGAAAGTCTGGGTAAGGCTGAATTCACACGTAATGGACTAAACTGTTGAAACTGATATTGCGATTTGAATGAGAAATTTCTCCCATAGGTTTATGTCTTTTAACCCTTAGCAACCTTTGGAAAGGTTGTAGAATCTTTTAGGAAGTAGAGCTTCAGTGGAACAAGTAAGGGCACTGAGGGCAGGTCTTGAGGCTTTATAGTCCAATCCTACTTCCTGTTTATGCTCTGCCTCCTATGGATGCAATGTGATCACCCAGCCCACTTCTCTGACCAGCATGCCTTCCCTGCCTGCTGCCATGGTTTCCCTTCTGTATCTTCCCTGAATCACCTATGGCATCAATTAAGCACACTATTGGTGTGTAGGGAAACAGGAAGATGACAGGCATTTCCAAAGAGAGAAGTAAGACCTTCCCTCATGGTGGGCATCACTGTCCCGCGGGCTGGGGTCCTAGACTACATGAGAGGTGGTGGATGAGGAAAGCAGCGAGGGTCTGTCAGCCCTCTCGTTTACCTGCTTTCCAATCTTCCGTTACGTGAGCAAGTCGCCTCTCACGGCTACAGACAGGATCTGGTCCGGCAGTCATGCCTTCCCCGCTGCCATGCTGTTTCCGCCGACCTGCGAGTCACGTGACAGCTGTTCTCCCTGACACGGTTTATGCCACGTACCTCATTGGAACAAGGAAAGTAACTAATGCAGCGCCCATAAGGCAGAGCAGCAGTTTCACGTCTGGCCTTGGGTCTCATCTCCAAGAAATCTCATTATGTATCTGTGAACATTCCAAAATCCAAGTGAATTTTTTGAAAAACAAAAACACTTCTGGTCCCAAGGAGGATGAAATTTTAGGCATGATCACCCATAAAAGGAGGAACTAAGGCTGGAGAGATGTCTCAGTGGTTAAGGGTACTGACTGCTTTTACAGAGGAACCGAGTACAAACCCTAGCACCCACACGGCAGTTCACAACTGTTTGTAACACCAAGATCTGATGCTCTCGCATAGACATACATGCAGACTAAATAGAAATGTGCATAAAATAATGGTAAAATATAATTTTTAAAAAGAGGTACTAAAATATAGGACATATAAAGCATTCATACTCACTAGTAACCATTGGTATATAAACTAAAACACAGTATGCTCCTTGCTCACCTGCATTTCAAATATTAACAATGATATTTTGTGATTCTCTGTGTATGGTGTACGTGTGTCCATGTTTATATGTATGCTGTATATGTGAAGGCTTCTGAGACCAGGGGTCAGTTCTGAGTGCATACAGAGACCAGGGGTCAGTTCTGAGTGTCTTCCTCAATCTTCTAGAAGACAGCTTCTCACTGAACCTGGATCTTACCAATCAACTATTCTAGATGACTGGCAACCCCTAGACATCCCCCTGCCTCTGCTTCTCCAGTGCCATAATAATGGCCATGCAAGGCACTCTCTACATAAGTGCTGGTCATTGGAGCTCAGGTTCTGAGGCTGTTGGGAGAGACTGTCCCATGAGGCAAACAACTGTCAACATGAGGAGTTCAGCTGTACCCCATTGCAAAAGAGCACCACAGCCCTAGGCTGGGGAAGACTGGGGGAGTAGCTCCATCTACGAGGCTGTGGAGAAGCCCTCATGACTGCTGGGTAAATGCGTAGGTACAGCCTGTTGGGAAGGAGGCATACCCAAGCTTCTATAGGTAAGCCCTCACCTATGTTCTTTAAGGAAACCCAAAGAACTCACCGGCTTCCCAGGGTGAACTTTGACAGAATGGTGCCTCAGTTTGTCATTGGAACCTTAGGAGAAGAGGTAGACATTGTTTACATCTCCTCCTGTGAAGGAATTTTAGCCCTGCATGCTTGCACAACAAGCATTTTACCATCTAAGCAAAACATGATGGTTGTTAATGTCCTCAAGTACTACTAGGAGGAAGCATAAGTTGCCATCACTGATCTTTGGAAAGGAATGTGTCAATATAAATTAAGTGTCATAAGTGTGTTTCTGTCCATCCATTTTTAAGATTTATGAGAAATCTCAAAAAAGAAATTGAGTACGGTCAGGCACACATCTCAGGACACAATTTTTATTGGGAAGGGACACTACACAAAGTTATTTGAGGACAATTTCACAAGCAAAACACTGACTCACCAAGAGCAAACTCAGACCTGGGATAATAGATCTATGATAGAGAGGAATCCGTACTACCAGGCCTGCATGCACAAGAACTTGCTACTTGTATAGAGCTCCTCTAACTCCCTGATTTACCACGTGGCCAGCCCATGTGAAGAGATGGTCCATTCCCATCCCTCCAGCTCTGGTTTTTCTGGCTCCTCCAATCATTGACTCCCACCAAATCCAGAGGCAAGGGAGCTGCTGACAAAATCCAGATGGACGACAAGGTAGACAGTGGCTCTAGAGAGACAAACGAAAACTTTCCAGCACACTTCATTATTTTTAAGAGCAAAAATAAAAATGGAAGATTATACAAATGTCCAAACATTAGGAAATGAGCCAATAAAGTATGGCACATTTTGCAGAGTGATGTTACACAGCCACTATAACCCTGCTTTTGAAGAAACAATAACAGAGAGACATGTTTTCTATATCATTTCATTTGAAGACAAGTAGGGTAGAAAATTATCTATGACTTCAATTATGAAAAAAAAAATCCACATATGTGACCTGTTGGAAAAATAGATGAGAACAATCCTGCTTAAAACTAAGCTATGTTAACTTGGTAATTAGAACTTTACTTCCTCCTCCCTCTTCTTGGTTATCCTCCTCCTCTTCCATCTCCCTGCTGCCTGCCGGTCCAGAAGTAGAACTCTCTGTTCATTCTCCAACACCGTGTATGCCTCTGTGCTACCATGCTTCCTTCCATGATGACAACGGACTAAACCTTGGAAACTGTAAGTGAGCCCCAATTAAATATTTTCCTTTCTAAGAGTTGCTGTGGTCATGGTGCCTTCACAGCAATAGAAACCCTAAGACATGAAATGTCCTTGGCTTGGGCACCTCATACATGGCCTTCCTTGGTCAGGACATTGTCTCAACTCTCAAGTAGAATTACACTACTTTAAGTGGACTTGGATCAGGTGCTCTGCTTTATTTTGATTTCACTGAAATCTCTGACTCCACATCCCCAGCCAGCCCACTGGGATGTGCCGCCACCGCACAGCACAGCATGCCCAAACCAGTTTTGAATTTCTGAAAGCAACTGCCTTTTCTCTGTAATCATTTTCAATATTTTTTTTCTTGGAAGTTCTCAATAAAGGACTTTTCCATGTGGAAAGACCATTGTTTTGGTTGGGGAAAGGGTAATTAACAGTTATTGAGCATCTTTATAGGTCATCTTTAGGTTTAGCATTATCAATGTTTAATCTCATTTTGTTCTTCCAGAAAACCCGATATGTTGTTTTCCTTTTCACGGATGATGACATCCTGTTTACTGGCCCAGTTTTGCCTTTGTAATGCAAGTAATGAATGGAAGAGTAAAGAAGTGAATCAACAAACATGAAGAAATTGAAGTTAAGTAATTGGGCATAGCATCACCCAACTTGATTCTCAAATCTCTCAAATCTCTCTCTCTCTCTCTCTCCTTCCTCTCTCATTCCCTCCATCCTTTCATCCCTCCTCTCTTCCCTCTTGTTCTTTCTAGTCCCATATTATTCTCCCTTTCCCTCCTCCTCATCTCCCCATTCTATTTCCTCCTCCATCTTTTCCTCACTTTATCTCTTCCTTTCTTGCAGCACTAGGGATCTAACACAGACTTCACACTTAATTAGGCAACCACTCTACAAACACAGCCCACAAATCATATTCATTAAAACCCCAAGACCCAAGTGGTTTAATCCTTGTGTCTTTAGAAACAAGCAACATAAGAGCTGGTTCTTTGAGAAAATCAACAAGATAGACAAGCCCCTAGCCAAACTAACAAAAAGGCAGAGAGAAACAGTCCAAATCAGCAAAATCAGAAATGAAAAGGGGGACATAACTACAAACACTGAGGAAATCCAAACAATCA
>JAQQSO010000061.1:0-15898 GCA_028658305.1 Pachyuromys duprasi | reverse complement strand
ACCCAGGTTGGTATGATCAATGCTCATTTAGATGGACAAATGGGATGGACATTGAATGTAGGAGAAAACAAGCAAAAGGACAGGAGCCTACCAAAGAGGGCCTCTGAAAGAATCAATATAGCAATGTATCAAAGCAGATATTAAGACTCACAACCAAGCCTTCAGCAGAGGGCTGGGAATAAGAATGAAAATAAGGGGAGTTAGTAAGACTTGGGGAGAACAAGAGCTCCACAAAGACCAAATAGATCAGGGCACAGGGGTCTTTTATGAGATGGTTTCTCCAACCAAGGAGCTTGTATGGATATAACCTAGAACCCCCGCTCAGATGTGGCCCATGGTAGCTCAGTATCCAACTGGAGACCCTAGCAAGGGGAACAGGGACTATTTCTGTCATGAACTCAATGGCTGGCTCTTTGTCCCTCCCCCCCACATGTCTGGGAGTAACAGCCTAGCTAGATCCCAGAAGAGGACATTGCAGCCAGACAAGATAAACTAGGGTTGGATGGAAGGGGAGGAGGTCCTCCCCCATCAGTGGTCTTGGAGGGGGGCAGGGAGGAGATGAGGGAGGGATGGGAAGAGTGGGAGGGACTGAGGGAGGGGCTATGCCTGGGATACAAAGTACATAACCTGTGATTAATATAAAAATAAAAAAAATTAAAAGAAAAGAAACAAGCAACATGCTTGGTGCAGCCTTTGACTTGGTGCCATGGCCTTGCACAATATGGAGCACATTAATTCAAAGGCTTTCATTTTCTTCTTCTCCTTTTTGGTTTTTCCAGACAGGGTTTCTCTGTGTAGCCTTCTTCTGTCCTGGACTTGCTTTGTAGACCAGGTTTGACTCAAACCCACAGAGATCTACCTGAGTGCTAGAATTCAAGGAGTTTGTCACCATGCCTGGCAAGGCTGTCATTTTCTTTTTTAAAAAACATTTTTTATTAATTACACTTTATTCACTTTGTATCCCCCCCTGTAGCACCCTCCCTCCTCCCCTCCCAAACCCTTCCTTCCTCTTTCTCTATGTATGCCCCTCCCCAAGTCTACTGATAGGGGAGGTCTTCTTTTCCTTCCTTCTGATCCTAGTCTATTAGGTCTCATCAGGAATGGCTGTATTGTCTTCCTCTGTGGCTTGGTAAGGCTGCTCTCCCCTCAGGGGAAGGTGATCAAAGAGTAGGCCAATCAGATAATGTCAGAGGCAGTCCCTGTTCCCATTACTATGGAACCTACTTGGACACTGAACTGCCATGGGCTACATCTGTGTAGGGGTTCTAGGGTATCTCCATGCATGGTACTTAGTTGGAGTATCAGTCTCAGGAAAGACGCCTGTGCTCAGATTTTTCGGTTCTGTTGCTCTTATTGTGGAGTTCCTGTCCTCTCCAGGTCTTACTATTTCCTACTTCTTTCATAAGATTCCCTGCACACTGCCCAAAGGTTGGCCATAAGTCTCAGCATCTGCTTTGATAGTCTGCAGGGCAGAGCCTTTCAGAGGCCCTCTGTGGCAGGCTCCTACCTTGTTCCCTGTTTTCTCCTTCTGATGTCTTTCCTCTTTGCCTTTCTGAATGGGGGTTGAGCATTTTAGCCAGAGTCCTCCCTCTTGAAGAGGTGTACAGATTTTGGTAGGTTTATCCTCTATTATATGTATATATGAGTGAGTATATACTGTGTGTGTCTTTCTACTTCTGGGACAGTTCACTCAGGAATAATCTTTTCCAGTCCCCACCGTTTACCTGCAAATTTCATGATTTCCTTGTTTTTTATTGCTGAGTAATAGAAATGCTCAATGTCATTAGCCATCAGGGAAATGCAAATCAAAACAATCCTGAGATTTCACCTTACACCCATCAGAATGGCTAAAATAAAAAACTCAAGTGACAACACAGGCTGGAGAGGTTGTGGAGAAAGGGGAACCCTCCTCCATTGCTGGTGGGAATGCAAACTTGTACAACCACTCTGGAAATCAATCTGGTGCTTTCTCAGACGATTAGGAATAGGGCTTCCTCAAGATCCAGCTATGCCACTCCTAGGCATATATCCAAAAGAGGCTCAAGTACACAATAAGGACATTTGCTCAACTATGTTTGTAGCAGCTTTATTTGTAATAGCCAGAACGTGGAAACAACCCAGATTCCCCTCAACTGAGGAATGGATACAGAAATTGCGGTACATCTACATAATGGAATATTACTCAGCAATAAATAAAAACAAGGAAATCATGAAATTTGCAGGCTGTCATTTTCTAGTGAAAACAATGACACTCAGGAAGAAATGTAAAGGGCAGACTTCAGACCTCTCCCAGCTGTGTGGACTCTCACACTAGTGACCTTCCTTCCAGCTACTCAGGAGGTTTGAAAGCAGCTGAAGACCTCCTTTGGAGTGATACTTTCACTGATACTCACATGGCAAACAGACCTTTGGTTGTAATCCTCTGTTCCCAAATTCAGAAACCATGATGCTGGTAGAATGACTCCCTCACCCATGAATTAAATCCCCAGCCTAAGTCATGCACAGGAAAAGATCTACTTTTAATGGACAAACTATATAGCCTTGAATCCCTCTTTCTTCTTACACTCAGATTTTATCAGGACCTATAATAGTGTCATCTCTTGTTCACTAACAGCCCAAAGCCCTTGAACTTCAAAATAACTCTTATCCTTTTGTAGGGAATCACAACACCATTAAGACCACATTGTATTCCCAGGAAAGGGCCCCTGGGAAAAGATCAAGCATAAATAAAAGAACCACCATAAATAAAAATATGCATTCCTCTGAATCCTCTCTGCTCTCACTTGTAGTGCTACTGAGTGGCCTGGGTCTTTTCCCCCTACGTGAAGAACTCCAGGTCTAGGCTATAGGTTCTTGAACCATTGGCTACTTTCCAGCTGTGGTATATTTTTCCTTTTGTCTCTGCTTCTCTTTTTATTTTGCTTCTAACCGATGCTCCTCTCAGCCTCCATGAGGTCTTCACTATCAAGTGAAAACTGCAAATGTCCTCAGGAATTATCCAGGTTCTTCATTTTTGGACATAGAAACTAAGGACTGATCAGATTGAGGTGAAGTGCTTAGGCCCTACAGGAAGGCTGGTTTTGATATTTGCTTGGGATGTTCAGCAAAAGATGACCTCTAGGTTAATTGCTGCTTTGTTCATTTGTCTGGACTTTGGCTCTCATGGCTCTCCTAAACTGGTTTTGACAGGAAGTTGTTATGGCTGAACTGTGTTCCCTCTTCCATTTGTATGCTGAAGTTCTAACTTCAGCTACCCAATAATGTGACTGTATTTGGAAAGGGACATTAAAATAGATGAGCAGCAAAATGGAGTCAGTAGTATGAGCCCTCATCTTCCATGACTAATAGCCTTACAGACAAGGGAGAGCTCTATGAGAAATATGGAGAAGATATAGGCATCTATAAGAAAAGGAAAGACTCCATCAGTTCTGCCTGCTGAGGCCTTGATCTTCTAGAGCTGTTAAAAAACAAACCTGTGTCATTTAAGTTGTCCAGCCTGTAGTATTTGTCACCATACCACCTGAAAACCAATGCAGGCTCTGCTTTTAAAGTAGGTATCACTGTTTTCAAGTTCCTTAAATATATGTCTTGGAGCTGGGAAATTGGGTTGTAGCTGGAAGAGTTTAGAGTCTAAAGTTAAGAACAACTTAGATTATTTTTAAGAGTCTTAGAAATCCACCAAACTAGTACAAAAGTTTAAAAATGAGAGAGAAAAAGGTACAGGATATAGAGACAAAGCAATGCTAGAATGATTCTGCAATTGTAAGCATTAGACTGTAAGATCCTAAATCTCTCATGTGTTGACTGCTTCACAGTGGTCCTGAACATTAATTGTATACATAAAATGTAAATGTACCAAGCAAATACTACTGATCATATAAATCTTTATATGAATGTGTAAAACATTCATAATTAGACCTTTTACAGAAACATCAAGAAGAGGCACTAGTAAGAGCACAGTAAACTCTTACTATATGTCAGATACTATTTAATGTGATTTGTGATTTTGCCTACCTCATGCCAATACTCTTGAAAAGCCTGTACCACTAAACTGTAAAGGGCAAAATAACACAGCATTTCAAGACCTAGACTCTGGAATGAAGACTTGGTTAGAATCCAAGTCTTGCCAATAAGTTGCTATGTGGCCTTGCATAAGCTCATCTATCTCTCCAAGAATCAGTTGCCTTACCTATGAAATGTGCATGACCAGAAGCTATTAGTTTCCACATCAGAGGGGTGTTTGGGAGGGCAAAATGCTAAATGTTTGTTTCTTATCGTTCTATAACAACAACAAAAAATAATGTGACAAAACTATTTTAGGAATGAAGGTTTTATTTTGGTTCACAGTTGGAGCATTTGGTCCATCTTTTCAGGGAAGGCATGGGGCTAGCACTTGAAGCATTTGTTCCAGGAAGCAGAGACAGGGATGGATGTTCAACTCTCTTTCTCCTTTTTAATAAGTCTGGGATGCTCTAACGCATGAGATAGTGTAGCCTATATTTGGGGTGGACTTTTCTTCCTCAGTTAAACCTTTCTGGAAATAGACACACCCAGAGATGCATTTCCATGAAAATTCCAAACTCAATCAGGTTGACATTTAAGATTAGCCATCACAATACTTATGGAGTCAGTTATTTAGACTAGAACCTTAAATATAGCACTAGCCAAATGTGTGCTATCATTATACCATGGGAGAACTGAAACTCAGAGGCATCCATTTAATCTGCCCAACTTTGTTCTATAAAGTCTATTTTTAAATGAAAAACTATTGTTAACATGTTACTCTCTTTATATAAAATCTTTGTGAACTCATCACCTTCTATAAAATACAACCCAAATTCCTTACTCAGATTTAGTCTCTCCATACCTCCTTACTGCTCTCTGTAAAATGGCTGGTACATATAACCAACTTGTTATGCTCTTGACATGCCATGTGTTTCTGTGACTGTGGCTTTCCATGAACTATTGCTTCTGCCTGGAGTTCTCATTGCTCTTCCCTGGCTGATGCCACTGCCAAATCTGAGTAAAGTGTCATACATTCATTCAGCCAGTCACTTACTCATGTGAGTATCTACTTTGTGGAAGGTGCTTTTGTTGTATAACAAGGGGATATAACAGCAGGTAACAAATACTACTTTGTGGCTATAACAGCAGGTAATAAAGACTTGGATATATAACATTAGGTATCAAATACTTGGGGATATGACAGCAGGTAACAAATACTTAGAGATATAATAGGAGGTAACAAACATCCAGAATCTTTAAGAGCAGACAAGGCCATGGAGAGACAGATCAGTCAACAGACATCATAGTACAACGACTAAATTCAGGACTGGGTGTGGGTGGACAATATGTCACTGTTTTTTTTTTTTTTCTCTCTTTCTCTCATAGTCTCTCTAGTTTGGATTACACATGGCCGTTCTACCAATGAGTCTTTGTCTGAGACACTATAGATTATTAATTTTAATTTCAATGGCTGATGGCCCCACATAAGGAGAAATAATTCAATTTTTCTAATGAGATAGCATCCATTCCTTATTTGACTATGCAGATAATGAACTATGAAGATGGGCATTGACAGATATTCCTTGCAGGTTGGCGATGAAAAAAGGTGGCAGATGTGGAATGAGGCTGAGACAATATTGAATACATAAGTCCCAGGAAAAAGGCTCATTATGAGAGAGAAATGGTATAGTTCAAGTAGCATGGAGAATGCGGCAGGTTCATTGCAAGAATGGTTTTAATTCTGCATTCTGCATTTAAGCTTTGCTTTCCATGAGATGGAGTCTTGCATCTGAATTTGCTCTCACTGACAGAGTGTGGAAGCAACACACTCTCAAGACTCTCAGGGGCTCTTGGACACATTTTCTTCACCTCATAAGATCATGTCACTGGAAACCTTTGTGCAGGAAACTGAGACAAATGTGGAGGAAAGCCCATCTGGAAGCCAGTCAAGAGTGAGCTTACAGGACTGGCCCACAGCTGTGGGCAAAGTCATTAACAAAACCCAGAACTAGTCATCTGATGCAGACTCATGCATGATAAAGTCACCAAGTCAGAGTGAGAATTGTTATCAGAATGACCACAGTGACTGCTGGTAAACACATACCTCATTTAACAATTAGGGACAATGTTTTGCTCCTTGGCAGCGAAGGTCAGGTCACTTGTCAGGGATGCCTCAGGATAAAGTTCAAAGTTAAACTTCTCTAAAGACATTTAAACCAGCATTTTTCTTTTGAGGTACACTTCGCCTTAGCTTGATGACACCATTTGGTGAAGTCAGTGTAGCAATGTGGCAACACCTGAAGCTGTGTTCCTAGTCTCACACCCATTGGTTCTTCATGAGATCATGAAAACTGTGCGAAACAGTCTAGACTGAGTAAGGTTGCCCTTAATCGTGGTCCTCTTTCCTCTGTTTGGAGTCTTAGTTCCTTGTACTTAACCTAGTAGTCTTCACTTACAGGGAGGAGGAAGACAGGAGGCAACTTAAAGCATTCAATACCAAATGGAGAAAGAAGAGCTGAGATGAGATGCCTGCTAATGACCACACCATACTCACCAACTCTTCCCAGATTCGCCTGATGCAAAATCTAAGTTGCTGGTTTGTCTATGAGTTAGAACTGGGAACTAAAGAGAGTGAAAGCATTAGATCAGCAGTTCAATGTGGAGATCTTGTTACCTTCAAGCTGTACTCCTTATACTCCATGTCCTTGCTATCACCACACCTGTGCTCTTTGAATATTTCCTCCAAAGACAGCACATACCACCATTCACTGCTGGTGCCATATTGTGGGTTGTGGCTACTTTTTTCTTAACTTCGTCCACCATCATGCATCTTGCTCTAAAGATTCTCTATATTATACAAGTGCTAACTTGAGGAGAGTTAATGATCTCCTTCTACCTTCTTGACTGAAAAGCCATTTTTGTTATTGAAGTATGCTGGTAAGTTCTTTTGTCAACTTGATACAAGCTCTAGTCATTTGGGAAGAGAACCTCAACTGAAATGCCCTCTATCAGATTGGCCTGTGGGCAATTTGTAAGACATTTTCTTTGGTGAATGACTGATGTGGAAGAGACCAGCAAATGGTCTTGGGTTGTGTAAAAAATGTAACAAGCATGGACAGCAAGACCATAAGCAGCATTCCTCCATGACCTCTGATTCAGTTTCTGTCTCTAGGTTCCTGCCTTGACTTCTCTTCATAATGAACTAAAGCTATAGGGTGAGACAAACCCTTTCCTCCACAAGTTGCTTTTGGTCATGACATTTATCACAGCAGAAAGCAAACTAAGACAGAGGCGTGCTGGTCAAGGTTCCCTGAACACACCAAGTCCCTTCACAATGACTCAGAAGTCAACCAGCGAACCATATTTTCCAGCCGTTTACCACCAACCAATTGCCAGTTTTGAAGTGCTTTCCCCAGTTGAATGGCATGGGGTAACTGTGTCTTTGAGACAATATGAGTAGAATAAATACATAATAGCCACCATTACCCTAGTTCCCCTATATGCCTCAGTGTCACAGGCACTGATTCCCTTCACAGATATAATTGCCACTTTCCCCAACTCTGAAAGGAATATCCCCTCATCTCTCTTTCCTAGAGGAGAAGGCTGGGCAAGAACATGCCAATGTAGCACATCTAGCACATAGAATCAGAAACTAGATTTCCTTATCTCGAGTTCAACATTTTTCCCACTATCAAATTGTTATTCTTCTTTCCCTTCTCAGTGACTAAACAGTATACAGTCTTCCTGACCTATAAGTATAGTCAACTATGAAGTTTGTTAACTAAAATTTTATTATAACTCACATGGTGCTTCATTTAAGAAAGCAAACATAATCCAATAGTAATTGCTAATATTTACTGATCATGTGCTAGTTGATGTTATCTATTCTCTGTGTATATTAACTGGGCATATGATTTAATATTCACAATCCTATTATCATCTCCATATAACAGATGAAAAACTGGAGGTCAGATGGGTTAAATAACTTCCTCTAGATCATCAGTGGAACTGGGCTTTGAGCAGAGATTGTCTGCTATCTCAGCTTATCATCTTCATCACTTTCTTATAGTATTTCACAATATATAATTAGTTGGTCCCTTGTAGTCAGTGACTAACTAGAAGCCACAGGTAAACAAAGCTCAGATAAGTTAAGTCATTGACCATATCAGTGCATGGTTCAGAGAGAACAGAAGTCAGCTAGAAGCTGCACACCTTTGGGGTCCTCTGTGGGTCAGGAAGGAACTCTTTATCCATTCATTCTTGGAACACTTAGTCTGTCTCTGAATGGGACCCTGTGCTTATGAGATGTCAAAGGTGTGAACTAACCATGGCCAAGTCACTACCCGGGAGAAGCTCTGGGTCTAAATGATGAGGATGGTGATTGCTATGGCAGGGGTATAAGGGGCAATTCTGGGCTGGGGAAGCCCTGCATAGGACTTAGTGGTCGTAGGCAAGAAAGTAGAGCCCCAACATGAAAAGGTTTTCCATTAACAGCCCTTCACAGTGGCTGGAGCAGAGTCAACTTCAAGATATCTGTGTCTGGCTACCTCTAGATCCACCAGGCATAGAACTGAGCAAACCTATCCAAAGGTCCAGGCTAGACCACGGCTGCAGAACAGAAATAGGCAGCACCAGGAGCAGAGGCAAGGAGAGAGCCTAGTATAGGCTGGACCTTTGCATCCCACTAAAACTTGTATGCAGAGGTCATGGCCCTGCTGGAGATGGGTCAGTAAGGAAGTAGTGAACACATTCAAGATAATCCCCCAGGGGCATGGTCAGAGACCTGTCCCCTAAGTGAGTCTAGATCTGGCCAATTGACAACTGTAGTAAACACCACAGCTAGCTAGCTCTTCTCTTTTATTCTACCTAGGATAAGGCAGCTGAGTATTCTTTTGGAGCTACTTGTCTCTCTCCAGGATGCTATTTACTAGGTGGCTCTACCCTCTCATCTCTCTGCCAGCCTCCAGAACAGCACTGAATTCCGGGAGTATCTCTTTCCTTCATTACAGTGGGAGTGAGGAGCTCTGGAGCTTCCAAAGCAGATGTGGAGTCCCTTAGCTGGTGTGTATCTTAAATATAACAAGACACTTTTTCAGAGGCTCCAGGATTGACTCCCAACTATGAAATGAACTGTGTCAGATTGGAAAGTTGCCCTGTGCACAGCTTCCGTGGATGGGTCTGAACTGAGAAGTGGGTGGGGTTATCTCAAATGTCCTATTCAGCCTATTGTTTTTAACAGGTGCATATTCATTGCAAATGATACTGGGTTTAATAAAGACATTTTCATACAGGTATATAATATTCTTTAGCCATTTCCCCTTCTTTTATGCAACTTCCTGTGAGCCTGCATTGTTCCCTTGGGCAATCTCAGTTCTCCACTCACAACAGAGCTCATGAGTGACTTTGTATATCTATATATAATCTAGGACCCACTTATGAGAGAAAACAGGGCATAATTGTCATTCTGAATCTGTCTTAATTCTCTCTGTGTGAGAAATGACATGAATTTGTTCGTTATGGCTGAATAAATTCATAAGCCTTGAGTTATCTTGAAGGCATTACTCTAAAATTCTTATGTTCAATTTATTGTTATATTCCTAACATTCGGAGAAATTTGTGTTGAGGTCAGTCAAGGTGAAAGTGGTCAGCTGGGAGTTTTCCATCATCTGTTATGCTGAGACTCTTGGGCATCTGGCGTGGCACTAGTCATGCCAGAGCCCTGCAAAACACAGGCTGCTTCCAGCTGCTGTGGCTACCTTCCTTGCTTACTTGGTTTGAAAAGACTTTCTTGCCATGGGGACAGGTCAAAGCCTGGCTCCTTTATGGTGCAACCTATACACTGTCTTTAGCCTTCTGACCTACCAGAACTTTTTGAGAGGTGCTCCTTCTCATGCTGAAGGCCTTGTAAGCTTTAACTGGGGACAGCAGTAAGGGAAGATTCAGAAATAATGACAGTTGTTCCCTAAGGTAAAATCAGACTTTCAGTCTTCATTATGCCATTTTAAAGATGTGGATGTCTAGGAGATTTAGTTTCCATGTTTATTCAACAGGGTCACTGTAAGGTGCCTGATATACTGTGGAGAACAGCTTGACCAAAGGTTTGGTTCTCAGTAAGACTGTGGCTTACTTAGGTAGAGAAGCATTAGATTGATGTTTTTATAAAGCAACAATTAGAGTTAAAGTTGAGTTACATTTAAGAACAGAAGGGCAGGGTATTGTAACAGTTTATCATAAGGGCTCAAAACCAAGCCTTGGGATGTAGAAAATACTCTAATCAAAAGACATTTCAGTTTAAACTTAAAACAGAAGTTAGCATTAAATGAATGCTGAGAGGGGAGATTATAGAAAGAAAAAAGAGCCGGATCTGGTGGTACAACTTTAATCCCAGCAATCGGTGGGCAGAGGTAGATGGATCTTTGTGAATTCCAGGCCAGATTCATCTACATAGCAAGTTTTTGGCCAGTCAAGGCTAAATAGTGAGACTTTGTTTCAGATGTAAAATAAAATAGCATATGTAAAGGTCCATGGGCCTAAGTGAGTTTGGGGAAATCGATATGTGTAATACAGATCTCCGTTTATTTGGCCTTTGGGTCCAACTTCAATTAGTTGGACACATTAGTTCTAAATAATCCTGTTATAAATCCTACAACAGGGGTGCTTGTTCAAGTACAAGTGTCTACAATCAGTGTTATAAAAACTCACTCTATATATGGACAGACTAAGATTCCTGAGACCTTTTAAAAGAGAAAGAGGGAAAGAGAGAGGTATGTATACATCTATGTATGATGCACACATGTATACATGTTCATCTGAAAAACAGAGGTTGACATCCAGTATCCTCATCAATGATTCCCCTTCTTAGTTTTGTTTGTTTGTTTGTTTTTTGAGACAGGGTTACTCTGTGTAGTCTTGACTGTCCTAGACTCGCTTTGTGGACCCAGCTGGCCTTGAACTTACAAAGATCTGCCTGCCACTGCCTCCCTGAGTGCTGGAATTATAGGCATGTATCACTGTACCCAGATTCCATCTTAGTTTTTTAGAGAAGCTCTCTCATTGCACCTGGACTTCCCCAATCTGACTAGAATAAGTTCCTGGGCTCGTCCCGTGTGCCACCTCCTACCCCAGCATGAAAGCTACAGAAATGCACCATCACACCTGGCTTTCAGGTAGGTATTGAGGAATCCAGACAAGGTGAGGAGGTTGTTCTTTTGCTTGCATGGCAGGCCCTTTACCAACTGAGCCGTCACCCTCAACCCCACCTTTAGGAAGATTTTTATATGAGATCCAGAACCACAAATAGAAAACTAAAGATGGACTTCAAGGATGATTGTCCTTTTAGAAGAGCAGAAAATAATTTTAAAACAGAACTGCACTATACCAAACCCCAGGTAATGAGTTACCCCATCTTTCAGAAAAAGTTGCTGAAGGAAAGTAACACTCAGAGCAAGAAAGGAAAGGTCTTGGCAAACATGATGACTGAGAAGAAAAATAGAGATGACAGAAGGGTCGGAAGTAAAAGGCAAGGATACTATTCAAAAGTACAGGGAAAGTGCTTGCTACTTGTATAAAAGAAAAAGATAGAAAATACAAGCTAGATGTAAGAAACCAAAGGGTTTGATGGTCTGGATAAAGATCCAGAAATAGGCATCAGAGATAAGAAAAAAATAACATGAAAGAAATAACATAATGCAAGAGCTTAAGGACATATAAAAGCAGTGTTTCTTAACTCTTCTCCTTGGAAGGTGGAAGCTATTTTCCCACCACCTCTTAGCATAGCCCAGCTTTCTGGGGATCTGCACCGATTCATAGAATGAGGCAGATGCTCTGCGACAGCTCTCAAAAGGCTCTGCACAGGCCCGTGCCTGCTGTTAGGACCAGTGCTGACTTCCATCAGGAGAAGGAGCCTGGCCCTTCTATTGAGTACAGAGCACAGGTGATTCCAGCTGTTCCAAGTACGTGGACTCAGGCTAGCCAGATCATGGAACTGGATCCTAGATCTCATACCAAATTGCTTATCAAAATTCCACATCAGGATTTTAGAATGGATAAAAGAGAGCCTCACAGGGCCTTTATGGGAAAGAGAGAACCATTTTTTGGTAGGGGGAGGGGAAAGGTATTAGGTCATTAGTAGACTGCACACCCATGTACCAGTGGATGGTCCTATAGCTATGCATTTGTAGGCTCCACTAATTGGTCTCAGTGGGTTACAAAAAGGAAGAATTAGAAGAAGAGGAGGAAGAAAAGATAATGATGAAATTAGGAAGGGACATGTGTGTGAAGAATCTAGGAAATTTGAAGTGAGTAGGAAGTGGATATGATCAAAATACATCACACATTTATATGAAATTCCCAAAGAGTAAGTTTTAAATACATTATATGTTAAATATATTTACTTATATAATATAATAATAATGCAAAATATATTAAAGAGCTAGATTATCAAGACAGATTATACAGTAAGACCTAATTCTTTATGTAGCCACTATTTTTAAAAAAAAAAACACTTAAAACATAAAGAGCCTAGCAGGCTAGAAGTAAGAGGCCAGAGAAAGACAGGCTGCATCTTTCTACTCAACAGAGTGCCAGAAGCAGCTGTGAGTAACAGCATGCTCAAGATGGTGAGAAATGGTTCTGAGATGGGTTCTGTGAGTGCTGGCTGCTTGGTCTGCAAGAAGACAAAGCAATTATGAATGTGCACGTTCTGATGATGAGCTGCCAAAATATATGGGTCAAAAACTGGAACTGAAGGAGAAATCGAGTCCCTAGGGTGACGAAGACATCAGCATCCCCCTACAGTAACAGAAGAAGCAAGTAAGTCATCAGAAAAGATACAGCTGACTAAGTCACATCACTAACCCAGCCGGTCTTCTTCCCCCTCTCAAATAGCCCTGTTTCGACTTCGTTATCTTAAAAAAAAATCTAGGTTCTATATAAGTGAGGAAGCACACTGTATTTGTCTTTCTGAGTCTGGCTTCTTTCATTTAACATGATGTTGTGGTAAATAACTAGTATCAGGCTAATATTGTTGATTATTAGTCCTATAATTAATATGGTGGTATTTATCTAACCCTCTGCCATAAATCAATAAAGGATACAGACTCCAGATAGATTTATAATGCCTTATTTCACCTTGGGCTGGGCAGATGATTCCATCTATGTGTTTTCATATCTCCCAGGCCCCATCCCATTCCATCTGCATTAATCATTCCTGAACCACCTCCCATAATCTCACAAACACTTGCTTATTCTTCATCTTGATCGCTCCTCTCCACACCATTCTTAGAGTCCTTCTTCGTGACCCACATGGTTCCTTTTTCCACATTAACTCATCATGGCTTCCTCCTTCTCTTCCTCCTCTCTCCTCCCCAATATCCTCTCTTTCCAAAACCCAAGAACCTTAGCTCTGACCACCTCACCTTTGCCTTATCCAGGTGTATCTGCTTTTTACTGGCCAAAGAGGAGTAATTTTTTAAAGCAAAGTTTACACAAGGACAGGTGTACATAAGAATGTGCTCATCCAGGCAGGGACCAGATCCTAGGGGCCAGTAATTGGCATTAAAATACATAGTACCAGACCAACTCCTAACAACATGCTCTTCACTTTTACCCACTTTTTTTCCCACAAATGATTAGTGCTTGTTCTTTCCTTCATGACGGTATAATATCCTATTGTGTGCTTCTAGCATACTTTCCTTATTAATTTATCTGTTGATGGTCATTTAGACTGATTCCATAACCTGTCCATATGGAGAGTGTCATGGTAATCAAATGTGCAGATATCTGTGTTTCCTATTGCTTTAGATTCCTGTTGGTGTGTGCTCAGCAGTGGATAATATGATAGGACCTTTCTGTCGTTGCTGGGTTTTAGAGACAGAGTCTCATGTATCCCATGCTGGTCTTGAACTCACTATATAACTGAGGATAATTGTGAACTGCTGATTCCTCTCCCCTTCACCTTCCCAATGCTGGGACTGCAGGCATGTGTCATAGCACCATTATTCTAGCTTTAGGGTTTTTTTTTAATCTTTCATTGTTTGTTATGATAATCTGGTGCATCAGATAGCCATTCTCCTTTTGTTTTATCTTTGGGAAGCTGGAGTTCTGATAGGTTAGGTACCTGAGCCCATATCATACCATGGAGCTATGGCAGAAGATTTTAATCCAACTCCAGTTTTGAAGCTCATGTTCTCCCACCACAACCCCTGCCTCCTTAAAGGCTCTTAACTGACTCCACTCTTCCCTTAGTCACCTCCCTGCCCCTTTCCCACTTCTCTGTATCTCTGGGTTATGCACAGCTGTGAAAACCATGGCATAAACCCTAATGGGGGGGGGGGGTGCACACCAGAGCAATGGTTTCTCTCCCTTAACAGAAGACATTGAGCACAAAGCCTGCAACAGGCCAAAGGGAGGCAGTGGCCCTATGTTTGGTCCCTGGATCATCCTTGTGTTCCACAGATGATCTCAGTTTCCTAGGAGTCTTGACCCTTCTGACATAACCTTCTCTTCCAGCTTTGGAGCAGCGGCACATGATTCTGAGACTGCCAGTCTTGGCACCCTTGAACATCTGCCATCCTAAGGCTTCATTCTGAGAGGGCTTTTTGTTACTTTCCAAAAACACTAATCTTCTCAGTCTGCCAGACTAACCAAGAACAGAAGAGGTCATGGCCCTGAAAAGAACAAAGCAGGGCTTCCCTTTCTTGATAACAGTGTATAATCCTTACATTCCAGTTCAGGCATTCTGCAAAGATTTTTGAACATACTTTATGTGTGTTTGTGACTAAAATATGATGTACCTTAAAAGCCATTCCAGCCTCTTGTGATGTGGTCATAAAAATTATTTCTGCATTAAATGCCTTATTCCCATCCTGTCAAGTGTGAGCCCGCTGTTAGATGAATCACCAGAGAAATGAAATGCTTAGCAAAATGTTTTCCTTTCTGATTGCAGGGCTGAGTCTTATTCGATTAAAGGATAAAAGCAAATTGATCAAATATGTGGATGCTTGGAGTGCATTTTTTATTGCTGCTGAGCAAATTCTGAGGCGCAGCAATCAGATTTGATTTTACTCCCTGCGGAAGAGGGAGATTGGCTGAGGGTGGCCCGCTGTTGGCCCTGCCATGGGCATGAATGATTGGCCAGCTTCTAATTTTGGCTTTTCTAAACCTTCTATGATCTGGAGAACTCACACAGCATCAGGAAAGCCTTCTTCAGCAGCCTAGTGTGTTGTGTGACAACCTAGTTAACTTTCTCAGAGTTAACAAGAATATGCCTTCTTTGCCGCTGGGCCTCCCACCCGTCTCTGCCTCTGGCTCCTTAACCTTCCCATTATTTGGGCTGTCAAGGTATCAAGGAAAATGAGAAGAGACCAAGAGACAGGGAGGAACATGGAGGGCACCAAGGGACTGTTGGCTTTCATTTCAGCTGTGTTCGTAATCCTATCTCAGGCAGCTTCTAGGCACTTCTGTACCTGAGAATGTGACCAGTGCCTTCTTGCCTTGAGAGTCCTGGTTCTATTTTATTGTTTGAAAGTATCACTAACAACAGCAATTAAATAGTAACGTTGGTCCATGTCTTTCACATATGCCCTGAAATACTGAGGCCTTACATCCCATACCTTAGTTAACTGTCACAACAAGCTGCAAAGAACCATTTTACAGAGTCGACAAAAGATAAGTGAGACATTGCAAGTTAACCAAGTGGAAGGAGTCTTGGAGCTTGAATTTGAACCCATGCATTTTTATTGTAGGCCCTGGGCGTATGACCTCTGAGGCTGAGTGTGAGCCCTGAGGAAGGGAGTTAAATGATAGAACCACAGAATATTAAATTTCATTATACTTCTCCAGGTACTCCAGCTCTTCCTACTTACACACACACACACACACACACACACACACA
>JAQQSO010000060.1:0-18272 GCA_028658305.1 Pachyuromys duprasi | reverse complement strand
TGATTTTACCTCATGGGTTGAAGGATTCTACCTCATGGATTCTACTTGCAACAGGTGGAATCCATAACTGATTTTACCTCATGGGTTGAAGGATTCTACCTCATGGATTCTACTTGCAACAGGTGGAATCCATAACTGATTTTACCTCATGGGTTGAAGGATTCTACCTCATGGATTCTACTTTATGGATTGAAGGCTTCCTCACCAAACTGCTTTCTGGTGTGGCACAGAATCAAAGGTGGCATGCATTCTTACAGCTGTGAGATGTGGTCTATGCAAGCTCTGACACCAATACCATGCAGGGTGTCCTATGGCCAGTGTCCTTTACAGCTATTGAGCATCTTCCTTGTCCCCATAGTTGAACAAAGAGCTAAATGGGTTTAAGTCGAAAAGGTACATGTGGTGGTTTGATTAATCATGGCCCTCATGGGCACATGTATTTGAATGTTTAGTCACCAGGTAGTCAGAGCTGTGAACTTGTTGGAGGAAGTGTGTCACTGGGGGTGGGTTGTAAGGTTCCAAAAGCTCCTGCCGGGACCACTCTCTCTACCTCTCTCCCTGCCTGCAGATGAGGAGTTAGCTTTCAAGTGCTTCTTCAGCACCATACCTCCCATGCCTCTCCCTGCCTTGGTAATAAGAGACTAGGCCTCTGAAACTATAAGCAAGCAAGCAACTAAATGTTTTTCTTTTATAAGAGTTGCCATGGTCATGGTGCCTTTTCACAGCAATAGAATAGTTACTAAGACAGGAGTAAGTACCAGGGACTGGTGTATTGCTGTGACAGGCCTCACCATGCTGATTATTGGATGAATTTAAAAGATGTTAGGACTTTGAACTAAGTAAATGGTTGCATATTTTAAGTTGGGCTTAATGGACCACCTAGGAGGAGCATGGAAGACAGTGCTGAGGGTGCTGAGTTCAACTGAGTTCAACGGTTTTAGAGGGAAAGAATATTAGTGAGTGGTCTAGAGACCATTCTTGTACTATTTTGGGAAATAATGTGGCTGCATTTTAGCTTTGTCTTAAAAATCTGTCTGAGGCTAAATTGAAGAGTTTTGGATTAGGGTATTAGGGTAGGAAATTTCAAGACAGCCTAGTAGTGATTGTGTCATATGGCTATTCATGGCCACTCTTATTGATATCTATGAAAATGAGTAAGGTGAGCCAATAAAAATACAAAATGTACAATTTGAGGAGAAAAGGAGAACCAGAAACTGTAAAAGGAACTTTTATTTGACGGTTTCAATTGTTGTCTCACAGTCTTATTGTCTCCTTCTGCTAACCTTGGCCTATACCTGGAAGCGTCTAGTTTTCATACTATCCAACTAGGCTTAAGGATGTTTTCAGCCTCTGAGACTGAGCTGAATAAGCTCATCCTTTCTTGTTCTTACTGAACTCTGGGCTGCCTGGTTCTGGCTGTTCTGGCTCAAACTTTTCTCCCAGCTGACTTATTCAGTCTGGCTTTTCTCTCTGCCTCTGAATTACTCTGCTTGGCCTCGAACTAACTCTAGCAATCTGCTCTGATCTTCTGGCTCCTCCTCTGTTCACCTGTATTGAGCTTGTTCTATCATTTAATCTCCCACTGTAAAACTATCCCCGGCTAACCCCTCCCTCTCCTCTTTGCATTGCTCCTTAAGTAGCTTCCCTTTCCTTTCTTGTCTTCTGAAGTTGGGCATATTCTATTCTTCAAATCTTTCTCTGATTCATCAGATTTTTTTGTGACTCAAGTAAACATCACCTTTAAATATGGTTGCTTTCTTTTACAAACTAATTTTGCCTTCATTGTTTGGGATTAAAGGCATGCACCACCATGAGTGGACCTAAGCTTTTCTTTACCTGATACTTGCTCTATATCAGGCTAGCTTTGAACTCAGATATACTTGCCTTTGTCTCCTGGATTAAAGGTGTGTTTGTATTCCAGCCAGTACACACAAAACTAGATGGTCATTGGATGTTATCTTTTTGCCAGAGCAGCCACTTCTGAATTGGAATTTCTCTACAAGATAGCTATCTACAGACCTAAAGAGGCTAAACACTAAGGAGGACCCTAGGGGTGATGCTTAAATCTCATTCAGAATGGCAAACAGGATAGACACCAGAAGTGGTGGAAGAGAGGAAACAGAATACTATAGAGGGTCCTCTGAAAGGATCTAGCCAACAGAGGATCCAAGCAGATGCTGAGGCCAAACTTTGGACAGAATGCAGAGAGTCTTATGGAAGAAGAGAGGGATGGGGATACATGGACATGGAGGGCATAGGAGCCCCACAAGGAGACCAATAAAGCTAAAGGATCTGAGTTCAGACTTCAGAGTCTGATACACCAATGGAGGACCACGTATGGAGAGGACCTAGACCCCCTGCTCAGATGAGGCCAATTGTCAGTTCATTCTCCATGTGGATCTCCGAGTGAGGGGAGCACACTATCCTGACCTCTATCCTGAACTCCATTGACTGTTCTTTGATCACTTTCCCCTGGTGATGCGGCCTTGCCAGGCCATGGAGGAAGAGGATCCAGGCAGTCCTGATGAGACTCAACAAGCTGTGGGCAGATGGCTATAGTGGAGAACTCCCCCTTTCAGTGGACTAGGGGAAGGGGATGAGGAGAAGAGGGAGGGAGTGTGGGACTGGGGGGAGTTGAGGGAGGGTCCTCCAATCCGGATATATAATGAATAAATTGTGAAGAAAAAAAATAAAAATTAAAATTAAAAAAAAAGAAACTGTAATGGGGCCTAAGACCAGTATTCAGGAGATAAAAAGTTTAAAGAAAAGCATGATGCTAAGTGAACTCAGGGCCAGGTCCCACCCCACTGAGCTTCCAACCTGTCAAAAGAAATTAAAGAAAAGCTTAATCAGTAAAGAAAATCTTCACCAACAAAATGTTGATGCAAATGTAACTGAATGAAAGTTCCAGTCCCATCAAGCACCAAAACTTGGCCACTTTGACCATATGCTTCTGGATTTAGAGTCAAGGATACAAGAAAAGGATTGTGGAATCTCCCTCTGTAGCTATGGAAAGCCACTGAGGCCAGGCATGTGTCAAATATGTCTTTACTTGGGAGTCCAAAGAGGCCATTTCATGAAGCTGTAAAAGTGAAGCTTGGATTTCACTGGAGACCCCAAGATTTTGGAGATACCAGAATTGTGGGATATTTGCTGAGGAAATCTGCAGGCTGGACTTTGATCTGTAGACTTTTAAACAGTGTTGAGACTGTGGTAGATACTGAAAAAGGTTCTGTTATATTGATGACATAATGCTAGAGTTTTGCAGATTTGAAGAAACCATAGAAAGACAATCAGGTGCAATGGTACTTCCACCTACCTTACAACCCTATAGAAGCTGGGTTATTGGAAAGAAAGGGAAAAAATCCAAAACATATTCACTAGGATCCTCGGTACCAGAGTAAACAGTAAGAGCTGAGAATCATCAGCTAAAAGAAAACTAAAAAAGACCATTAGAAGAGAAAAGCTGCAAAGACTCTGAGA
The DNA here is from genome assembly GCA_028658305.1 of Pachyuromys duprasi. Classification (NCBI taxonomy): domain Eukaryota; kingdom Metazoa; phylum Chordata; class Mammalia; order Rodentia; family Muridae; genus Pachyuromys; species Pachyuromys duprasi. Next base: position 14,789 of record JAQQSO010000060.1, on the reverse strand, counting down.
CCAGACCAGCTCTCTGTAAGAAGCAGATATCTAGGTGAGCTGCCTGGAAGAGGTTTATATCAACTGAAGCACCTGAAACTACACTCTTCAACCTATAAGCTGCCTGTGGACTGTACAGTGTGCTCCAGGTTCCCATGCTGGGTGGGGTTTGGTGATACAGCCGTCTTTGAGTCAGATCTCCTCCTCAAAGTAACCCTTTACCCACATTTCTGTGTGCAACCCAAATAACATGGTTCACTAAGATGGACTTAGGTATTATGTGTGCTTTGGTTTGTTGTGTGATCCCTACTTGGGGTGAGTAGGCATACAACAGTTCTTATGTATATTTATGTTGTATGTGTGTATATTTTTGTGTGTAGTTGTACATATTCATGTGTATGTACATGTGTATGTTTGTGTTTTACTTGTGTATGTTTATGTGTTGTTGTACATATGTGTATTTCTGTGTATGTACATGTGTATGTTGATGTGAGCATACACTTGTATATTTATGTGAATAAATGTTCCATGTTCATGTTTATGTGTATGTATATATATATATGTTTATCTTTGTGTGTGTACATATTTGCATGTATGAGCATGTGTATGTTTATGTGTGTACATGTTTATATTTGTGTGTGTGTTCCTTAATATATTTATGTCTGTGTACATAAGTGTGTACATGTATATGTTTAGGTATGTGTAAGTGTATATATATGTTAATGTGTGTATAGATGAGTTCTTGTGTGTGTGTATATAAAAATTTGTTTCTCAATATCTATATTTATGAGTGTGTATATATTCATGTTGCACATGTATATATGTATGTGTTTATTTGTACTTTGTATGTTTGTGTTATTGTACATGTGTATATTTATCTGTGTTATGTGTATATTTATGTGTGTGTATATATATACACTTTTGAGTATATATCTCTGTATATTTATGTGCATGTACATATGCATGTTCATATCTATGGTCTTGTGTATATGTGTATATTTATGTATGTGTTAATTTCCATACATGTACATGAGTATCTTCATGTACGTGTGCATGCAAATATTTATGTGGATGTATATGTGTTTGTTTACATGGTTTTTTGTGTTTATATTTAAGGTGTGTATATTTATGTTTTCATGTGTACATGTTTATGTTTGTATGTGTCCATTTGTATGTTTATATGTATGTACAATTGTATGTACATATGTACAATACAATTATACAATAATGTACATATGTATAATTATGTGTATACACATAAACATGTATATGTATGAGCATGTGTATATATTTGGGCAAATATATATCTATTTATGTGTATACATGTTTACATTTATCTTTGTGCATGTGTATATTTATGTTTGTGTGAGTATATGTATATAGGTATGTGTGTATATTTATGTGTGTTTATGTTTGTGTATAAATGCACAATTTTACTTTTGTGTTTATATGGGAATGTTTATGTGTGTTTCATGTTGTATATTTATTTGTATTTGTATGTGTATATTTATGTGTGTATATATATTTATGTGTGCACACATGTACTTTTATGTTTATGTGTGTATATGTGTATATTTATGTGTGTGCATGTATATGTTTATGTACATCAGTGTATTTATGTGTGTACATGTGTATGTTTATGTGTTGTGGGTTATTACCCGGCATTGACACACCTTAGGTAGCAAGAGTAGTTAGCCATAAGTAAAACTATAGAAGCCAAAAAACCAGGTTAGTACATTTAGGGCCTTTCCAAAATTATGGGCTTTGCTAGGTTAGGTCTTTCTTCTATTATTTGCAGATGTTGCTGCCTATATGCTGGGTTCCAATGGCCATCATGTCCTCAGTTGTGCTAAGGTCTGGGTGCCCCTTATATTCCCCACAGGTTCCATTGGCATTAGTCAAATTATGGACTCATCTGGGGCCAGGGATTTTATTGTCTCCTTATCACTAGTAGTGTAACAGAATTCATTCTCTGTTTTACATAGTTAAGTAGGCAGTTGAGTAAGCAGGGGCCTATAGTGAGAGCTAGGAGCAAAAATATATTAATGGCCCAGATGTGGCTGTAAGTAGAATTGAGGTAGCCATTCCATTGGACCTGAGATGGTCACGTGCGTGCAAGTCATGCTGGCTCACTATTCTTGTTGTTTTCAGCAGACACCTCCTGTTTTGCTTAGTTAAGTCTCCTGTTTTGCCTAGTTAAACCTCCTGTTTTGCTTGGTTAATTTTCCTGTTTTGCTTGGATATGTTTACTTGGAAACCTATATAAGTGGTTTACTCTGTAATAATAATGGCGCCTTGATTAGAGCACTGTCTTGGCATCACTTCTTTGTGTTCTCTGTCTCTTTTAATTTCCAGCCCCTTGTGCAGGTGGTTACTATTGGTGGTCGTGGGCGGCTACATGGAATAGTTAACCAGGGGACCAAAAGAACAAACACTGGTACCAGTTGTTAGATTCTTGATATTTCACTTTCCTGAATGTCATTACTGGCCATGACTAAACCTTTTCTAATTACTCCTGGCTGTGTAGAGGTCAAAAAGTTCCTCCCAGTGCCATACATAGACCTGCTTGCCTCTTAAAAAGAAGGTCCAATCCTCTTTGATCCTGAAGAGAAACCTCGGCTAAGACTTCTAACTGGGCTTCCAGATGGAGAGCAGAATTTTCTAGGTGGGCCAGGTCTATGTCTACTTGAGCACTGCATTCCTTAAAGTTTGTATCCCCCAAAACTAAGGCTGGAATTCCAACTGCAGTGGAGTCCTTGATGCCTGCAATAGGGGAATAAAAATTCGACAGCCCAGAATATAGATTTAGGTGGGCCCTGCCCTCTTCTCCATTATAGATGAACAGCTGTGGTATAACATGCATAAGAATGTAAAAGAATGAGTTCTCCTCTGATGCAAACAATTCAGAAAATGCACACTTGGTTAAGCCATTAGTCAAGCAAGCAAAGTAGTCTCTGGGGCCTGGAATTAACTTATTTATTTGAATCCAACCTCCATTCCTGGAATTAATCTGCTGTGTGTGGTACAAAAATCTGCTTAGGGGGAACTAATTAAGGCAGAGATTCTCAGCCTGTGAGTTGCGACCTCTTTTGGAGTCCAATGACCATTTTACAGGGGTCACACATACCAGATATCCTGCATATCAGATATTTACATTACAGTTCACAACAGTAGCAAAATTATACTTACGAAGTAGTAACCAAAAAAATTCTAATGGTTGGAGGTCACCACAACATGTGGAAATGTATTTCAAATATTGCAGCATTAGGAAGGTTGAGAGCCCAATGATCTTTAGAGTATCTTGGTGACATTAAACAGGCACTCATCCTTTGGAGATCCCTCAAGGAGAACTTAGACTGGTCATAACAGTTAGGGTTAAAAGTGAAACTTATTTTTTAATCAGTTTCAATCACATAATAAGGAAACTTGGGGTCCAGCAGTCCTTACCTATGTCTAGCTAAGGAAATAGCTAAGAATAACTATGAGAATAGCTAAGGAAATGATATTAAGCTGATATCTTTCTGGCATCATGAATACTGAGAGACCAGTTTTCCGCTGCCTTTTGAACATTTTCTTTGAGGTTACCAAAGGATTTCTTGGGGAAACTGGGGTTTGGGGACTTTCTACAATAGTGGGATCATATTCCAAGGGTGCCAAGATGGGTCAGCTTGGGCCAATGGGCCAGATGACTCTAGGGGCTGTTTTTTTCTGTACCTAGGAAAATGATATGGGCCATTTAGGTGTAATCTGACTTTCCAGGTTCTAATGGTTTCCCAATGATGATCTTCAGCCTCCTGCCAGGCCCTAACCTTTATGAATATGGGATTGCATTGCCTTTGGCCACAGGTAGTGATGATGGTTTTCTTTCTCAGACAATGAAAGCATCAGTGTGCCCTCAGAAGGAGTCTATTTCACATCCCCACTGAGAACAGTGGCATTTGCCTAGCTTCTGGTAACTTAGAGGCCCATCAACTGGGCAAGCATAATACTGGATAGATCGGAGCCTATTCTCTAAACAAGTGGACCAACAGTCCAGAGGGATATTCTTTCCCAGGAGTGAGTAAACCATCCCCCTGTAGCCTCTGAATGCAATATTTTACAGAAATCTACTTGGAAGGTAGGTTGAGTCTCCGTGGATAGATTGGCTATGGGCTTTGCAGGTCCTGTCTTTTATATTTCCATACTCAATGTTCTGGCTTATGGGAAGGGGGTGGGCCTTTCCCATGAAAAGACAAAATAGCACAACCATAGTTATACAGCCCATTTCAACTTTATTTTTAGGAGTTTGGAGGACCTGGTGATGACCCATCTGTCATTATCTTCTCTAATCTCTTTCAGTGGGTGTTATGGGTCCATAGGGTGACACTTGTGACCTTCACTGTTGTAAGGGTGATGAGCACCACAGGACATAAGACTTTTTATATTGGATCCAGGTTCAAAATTGGGATTCTCTTTACCCATACAAAGTCTCCAGGTTGGAATTTATGGGCAGACTCAGACATGGGAAGGGCAGAGCTTCTTGAATTGTCTGATGAATAGTCCTCTGGGCCTGTTGCTGGACCTTTAAGGACTTTAGGAGGGGATCATTAGTAATTTTGGCCTTATGAACTTTTCAATATGGAGTGTACCTGACCCAATATGGAGGGCAAAAAGTAGGAGGTTGGGTCCATTTTCTTCTGTCTAAAGGACACATTTAGTTTACCTGTCCTGAGCTTTGTGGCTTCTAGGCACAATGTAGTTTCCTAGGAACATTTAGGGCCTTTTCCAGACTAAGGGAGACTTTGGCTCTGAAGGCCAGGTCATTGTCAGACCTCAGGGAGAGGGGCAGCCCAAATCTAGAAACTTTTTATCTGGAATATCTGCATTTGAGTAACTCGCCAGTATTAGTTGCTTTCAGAGAGGTGTCCTGATGGAGTTTGGCAATCATCTGGCTTCTGAAAATGACAGGGAGTATAGGTGTCTCATCTGACAAGAATTACCACCCATTGCCTCCTATTTGCCATCTTCCCTTTTGCCTACTTGGCTTCTTGTGAACAGGTGTGCTCTTGAGTAATCCAGGTTCAGGCAGGCAGCCAAGATCTGGAGAGGCCTCACTGGTCCTAGGGCTTCTTTCCAGGCAGCCAAGTCTGCTAGCCAGTTCCATTTGGCCTCCAGTGATTCCTCTTTTGATGCATTTTGCAGTAAACAATGGCTGCCTCTCTTGGCATCTCTATGGCCTCTAGTAGGACCAGAATTTTTTCTGTTTTTCATTTCCTTTCTGGCTGAGGTAAGGACCCCCCCCCTATATATAGTGGGCTCCATGGCTATAGGTTCTGGCAGATGCGTAACAACCATTCATGTGCACAATGAGGCCTTTGCCCTTCTCCAAGCAAAGTGCCCAGGAGATGCCAGAAGCTCAGCCCTTGTGAGTGTCTGTCCCTTGATGAAGGGCTGGGCCTGCACCAGCCAGTCTGTGCTGGCTAATCTATGTTAACTTGACACAAGCAAGAGTTGTCCGAAAGGAGGGAGATTGAGAAAATGCTTCCATATGATCTAGATGTAAGATATTTTTTAAATTTGTGATTGATGGGAGAGGACCTAGCCCATTGTAAGTGGTACCAAACCTGGGATGGGAGTCCTAGGATCTATTTTTTTAAAAAAAGCAAGCTGAACAAGTCATGTGAAGCAACTCAGTAAATAACATCTTCCTGTGACCTCTGCATCAGCTTTTGCCTCCAGGTTTTTGCCCTATTTGAGTTCCTGTCCTGACTTCTTTGATGATGAACAGCAATATGGAAGTTTAAGCCAAATGAACCCTTTCTTCCCTAACTTGTTCTTCATCATCTCAGCAACAGAAGCCGCAACTAAGACATGGTCCTATGTGACAACTTTGGCCTCAGCATACCTGAAGTCATCTTGAACAAAACTGCTCCCACACATAGGTCTAATGGATTGAATTACCCAGAATAGAGGCAGGAAGCTCCTGGCCTGCTGGCACCACAGATGAAGCTTCTGCAGTTGCAGTAACAGCAACAGCCTCAGATGGGACCCTGCATGAAGTGGGAGCTGAAGCTGCTGAGCCTGTCTTTCACATGGCCATAAGTGCTTCTCCTGTCAGAACCTGCCTGGCCAAGCTGAGCTGTAAGTTCCTGCTTGCTCAAGCCAGAGGGGCCAGTAAAGTACCTGGACCATTGAGGTTTTGTGCCCGGATCTTGCCTGACTGCATCATCACAGAATCATACCATGTTGTATCCCTTATCTGGCTGATGGAGTCTAAAGACCCCCAACTTGGCTGCTGCCTTGGAGTGTCTCTGTTGGATTATCATCTGCAGCAGGCTGTCTGGGCTGATGGCTAAAGTTTTACAGAATTGGATTTGGGGCCATTCCAAGAGATGGTCCAAATGCATTGTGTGGGCATTGTACATCTACTTCTCTGGGATCCCCCTCAGTAGGGCCTTTATAAAATGCAGGGTAATTAGGAATATCAGTTACTGGCCCAAAGACATTTTTAAAAAAAAACTAACATAGCTGTAGTGGCAACTACCCACAAACAAGCTGGTCAACATACAGAAACAGGATCAAATTTTTGGACAGATAGGGTATTGGCTTCTTCCAAGGTCTCATTGTCTGAGCTAGGAACCTTTTGCAGTCACTTATGTAGGACTGCTGTTTTTTTCCTCTGTCCCTGAGACTGCTATTCCCAATGTCCCTGGCCTCTCTCTCTGGGATCTCTTTTATCTTTTGTTTTGTTTTTCTTTTATAGAGTCATGGTATTCTAAACCTTTTGAACAGTCCCTTACTTTATGCTCTTTCTATTTATAGTTTTACTATACTATTTGTATTCTCACACCCTTCTATCTTTTTGTTTTTTTCTTAATATCTAAGGGCAACTTCATAACCAAGCAACATTTTTCTAGCAGCTATCTTTAAGCCTTCTAAAAATGGATCTGGCAAAAATTGTCCAAAGCATCTTTACCACAGACAGTGTTGGGGTTCCAGTCAGTTCAGACAGAAAGGAAAATCTAGACTGCACTGTCCAGCAACAGTATCTCCACCCAGCCCAGGGGTAGCTTTTTGACTCTTTTTTTAAATGTAATTTATTTATTTTTATATTAATCACAGGTTAGGTACTTTGCATCACAGGGCTTTTTGACTCTTTTCAGAGAACGGTGGGTTCTGAGCTTTCTAATTATAGAGATCATTGGCATAAACCATGAAAGGGGAAGGAGAGAAACTTCCCTTTCTTCCCTGGGCCCAGCCAGAGGAGCTACTTCCACCTCCCCCTGGCACAATCAGGTCTTAAAGTCAGAGCTGGGAGAGAGTTCTCGGGATCAGGAAGGTGGGGGTAGAAAAACAGATGGAGGGTTTGGAGGGTTAGAAAAGTTTGTCCAACCAACAGAACTGAAAGAAACACAGACACACAGAGAGACACATACTAAAGACAACCACAGTAGCCACCACACACCCATACACCTGAATAAACCAGTAGAATTTGATGACTTCTCTCATGGATCCTGGGCACTGGATCAGTGGCTGGGTCTGGCCTCTCCTTTGTGTCCTAAACAGAAGGCACCTCAAACAGCATTACCTCTGAAATGTGACAGTTCAGGTGACTTTCAGTTTTGTTCCCTTTTGAATTTGAGGTATTGGATTCTTTCAAGCCATAGGCAGCAACTGATCAGAGGGAGTCCCACGACTCTGGAATGTCTTAGGCTGTGTATCCCTTAAGAGTCCCTTGACCATCAGTCTCCCTCTCCAAGGGGCTCCGAAGACCCCTGGCACAATCAGGTGCTTAAAGTCAGAGCTGGGAGAGAGTGCTCGGGATCAGGGAGGTGGGGGTAGGAAAACAGATGGAGGGTTTGGAGGGTTAGATCAGTTTGTCCAACCAACAGAACTGAAAGAAACACAGACACATGGAGAGACAGGTACTAAAGACAACCACCATCTTGAGGTCTGGTCTCTAGGGGTCTTGCTGGAGCCTCCAGAAATGTGAGGTTTCTGCCACAGTAGACCACTCTCACATGGTGTGAGGTGTCCACCATAGAGGATCACCTACTCACAAGTTGAAGCCAATTTAAGGCCTTTATCAGCAGACTACACTGGGTGTTTGGGACTGGAATACGGTCATACCCTTTCTTACCATAAACTTTTAAGCATAAAACTCCTTCTCCAAGTTGTAGTTGGTAGACAAAAAGCCAAGAGCTATTCCTGGCAAGCTCGAGAGCCACACTAAGGCTCTGCAGGGTTCTGCTAGCTGCTCCTGTCAGGAGAAAAAAAAAATCTCCCATGTCTAGTGTTACCAAGCGTGCTGTACAGACACAGACTCACTGGATCTGAAAGAACTCCTTCCTCTGAAAGCAATTCTCTGCCCTCTTGTGGTAACGACCCATATCACATGCAGTGTCAGAGCAAGGAGGACTGTTTGAGACACTGTCAAGTGACAAAGCAAGGAGAAGGGTGCTCTCATTTGTGAAGATGTAGTTGCAGCTCTGCTGGGATCTGTGAAAGAATAGCAGGAGATCTCAGTAAAATACCGAAATGATCCATGGAGCAAGGAAGAGTGCAAGGGAAAGTCATGGAGATTTCCAGAGCATATATTTTCTGTGTTTAGAATTTAGAATTTGGGAGCTGGGGAGATGAGTAAGCATTTAAGAACACTTGTGTCTTTGGTGGAGGACCTGGGTTCAGTTACTAGCAACAACTGGTAACTTAGAGCCATCTGTAACTCCAGGTCCAGAAGACCCACAACAAGAAAACATAATTTTAAAATGAAAGTCTAAAATTAGATACAAAATGAAACAAACAAAAGAGAAACAATGTATTACATGTAACGCTGCCAACCTGAAGCCACTTCTCCACATGGAAGTAGAATGGCTTACTGTATACTCTATGCCCGTGCCACTGGGGGCATTACCTTGGAATAACAGAGTTCTGTGTGCAGGTGGTAGTGCATTTTAAGAACAAGATTACCTAGCATTTGCATGCACTTGCACCTGTGTGCATGCATATACATAGACACACACACATACACTCACACATACCAGTAATACTAAAATACAATTAAAAATAAAAACACATCCAGCCTTTTTGTTTAGTATTTTTTTTAGGATATGCTTTTGCTTTAATTTTCCCACTAAGTTTATATATAACTAATGGTCAATCATCTTGAAACATTTTCTTAATATTGACAGTGGCTTTTTCTTTTTTGCTGTTCAACAGGATTTATTTTAGGTCACTGTTCAACATGAACTTTATCATTTCTTCCATATGTGCTTTAACGCATGGTTATGTAAACCTGAAGATCTCACTAGGTTTATTTACTTTAAAATGATATGTAGGTATAATAGGGTTACTAAGTCAAGTATTATTTTTAAATGTGGAAGATAGGATTCATTACAAAGCTAAGTGGAACACCCTCAGAGAGTGTGAGTGGACAATGGCCAAAGAGACCATGTATCAACCTACATTTTTCCTTCTATTGAAAATAATTTATTTTCTCATATAATATGTTCAAATTATGGTTTCACTCCCTCTATGCCTCCTAGTTCCTTCCCATTTGCCCTTCCATCCAGATTTACTACTTTTTGGTCTCTCATTAGAAAAAAAAAACAGGCTTCTAAGAGATAATCTTAAAACACAACAAAATAAAATATAATGAGATAAAACAAAAACTATCACTTCAAAATTGGACAAGATAGACCAATGGAAGGAATTGTGCCAAAGAAGGCACAAGAATCAGAGGCCCACTCATTAGCACACTTAGGAATCCCATGAAAACACTAAACTGGAAGACATAATGTATACACTGAGGATTGATGAAGACCTGTGCAGTCCCTGTGCATACTGTCTCTGTGAGTTCATAAGAGATTTGGTCATATGATTCAGAGAGCCTTGTTTTCTTGATGTCCTCCATGGCTTCTGGCTCTTCCACTCTTTCTGCCTCCTCTTCTGGGTTGCCTGAGCTTGAGGTGAGGGAATTGGTGGAGACCTCCCATTTAGGGATGAGTCTTCCAAGGTCTCTTACTCTCTATGTAATATCTGATGGCAGGTCTCTGTCTTTTTTCCCATTTGTTGTAGGAGGAAGCTTCTCTGATGATGGTTATGCAAGGCATTGATATATAAATCGCACTAGGAGCCATTTTATCACTGCTTTTTTAAAAGACCAATAGTATTTGGTTTTCCCTAGATCCTTGGGCTATTCTTGGTCACCCAAGCAGAGTCAGGTATGAGTTCCATCTCATGGAGTGGCCTTAAGTCAAATCAGTTATTGGTTACTTATTCCCACAATATTTGTGGCACCATTGCACTAGCATATTTTGCAGGCAGCACACCATTGTAGATCAAAGGCTTGTGGCTGGCTTGGTATTTATGTTTCGGTAGAGGGGAAAGTAACTTCTTGCACCAAAGATACTAGCACAGAGGGGAGGCTCTGTGTAGGCACCAGCTCCAGTTCTCCTTGTTCAATGAGTTGTGTCTGTTTTGTCTTTAGCAATAGGGCCCTGCTATCAGTTTTTGGATAAGAACCAATTATCTTGGCAACATGCTAAATTAATTGGGGCTTCCCATGAGACCCCTTTGGCCAATTAGATATAACCCAGATCCAGATAGATAAATATGGGATTTATTCACTTATGACTCTTAAGTAAATGATAGCCAAACTACAATCCATAGAGATTTACCTAAACAAGAGAGGTTAGGTGAAGAGTAAGGGACTAGAAGGAACAGATAGATCTCCTTAGGAAAGAGGAGATGATGATGGATGGGTGGGAGGACTGGAATGGAAAGATCAAGTGGAGACTGAGGAAATAAAGGGTTGAAGGACGAAATGAGAGAGATGCACAATGATTTTTCTCATTGTATTTGTCTGCATTCTTCATAATGTCATCGTTTAAACAGCTGAGTAACACTCCATTGTTCAAATGTACTACATTTCCTTTATTCATTCTATTGAAGGCCATCTAGGTTGCTTCTAATTTTTGATTATTATGAATAGTGCAGTAATAGTAGAACAAAATAAGGTTAGTGTAATTGCTTTGGGGTTTTCTCCATTCAGATAGATGTTGGCTATGGGACTGTTGTAACTTGCATTTATTATGGTAAGGTAAATCTTTTGTATCCCTAATCACATCAAGACTTTTTATATTAATTAATTAATTTATTTATTCACTTTGCATTCCAATTGTAGCTCCCTCCTTCCTCTCCTCTCTGTCCCACCCTTCCTCCCTCTTCCCCCTTTCTTATTTCTCAAATAAGGGGAGCCCCCCCCAACCACCTACCCCAGCTCATCAAGCTGTGTCAGGACTGAGCATATCCTCTGCTCCTGCGGCCTGGTGAGAATGCATTGCCAGGGGAAAGTGATCAGAAAGCAGGCAACAGAGTTCTTGTCAGAGACAGCCTTCACTCTCCTTAGTAGGGGAGCCACATGAAGCCTGAGCTGCCCATCTGCTACATCTGTGTAGGGGGCCTAGGTCCAGGCTATGCATGGCCCTTGGCTGGTGCTTCAGTCTCTACAAGCCCTTCTCAGCCCTGGTTAGTTGGCTCTGTTTGACTTATTGTGGAGCTCATGACACCTCCAGGTCCTTCTAGCCTTCCTCTCACTTTTCCACAAGACTCATGACATTTTGCCCAGTGTTTGGCTGAGTCTCAGCATCTGCTTTGATCTGCTGTTGGGTGGAGCCTCTCGGAGGACAGCTGTGCTGGGTTCCTGAATTGTTCCATCTCTTCAGCCACTTCCTCTGTCTACTCTCTTTCCCCTTCTGAGTGGGATATAAGCATTTTCCCTTGGGTCTTTTTTGTTACTTATCTTTTTGGGGTTTATAAATTACAGTATGTCTATCCTGTTCTCTATGGTTAAAATTCACTTTTTAATAAATTAATTTGGTTTACATCTCTGTCATAGGCCCCTCCCTTCTCTCCTTGCAGTCCTACCTTTTCTTGCACATCCTCTCTCCCCTATTCCTTAGAATAGAAGAGCCCCATACCAAGACACTCCAGCTAATTTATTCACATGAGGACTGAGTTTGTTTTCCTCCTCTCTGTCCTTGTAAGGCAGTTCCATCAGGGGGAAGTGAACAGAAAGCAGGCAACATAGTCTGTGTCAAAGATATCCCCCACTCCCCTAACTAGTGGGCTGACATGAAGCCGAAGATGTCCATTGGACTTCTCTTCTTGGGGTCTGTTCATGGTAGTATGTCTATCCTGTACTATATGACTAAAATCTGCTTATAAGTTAGTACATACTTTCTGAGTCTGGGTTACCTCACTAAGGATGATCTTTTCTAGTACCAAACATTTTGATGCAAATTGCATGATTTCTTTGCTTTTAATAGCTGAATGGTATTCTATACCACAATTTCTTTATCCATTCTTTAGTTGAGGTGTAGTCACCTGCGATCACCAATAGTAACCACCTGCACAAGGGGCAGGGAATTAAAACAGACAGAGAACACGAAGAAGTGACACCAAGACAGTGCTCTGATCAAGGCGCCATCTTTATTACAGAGTAAACCACTTATATAGGTTTCCAAGTAAACATATCCAAGCAAAACAGGAGGTTTAACTGAGCAAAACAGGGGGTTTAACTGAGCAAAACAGGAGGTGTCTGCTGAAAACAACAAGAATAGTGAGCCAGCATGACTTGCATACACATGACCATCTCAGGTCCAATGGAATGGCTACCTCATTGAGGGACATCTAGGTTGTTTTCAGATTCTGGCTATTTTGAATAAAGCTGCTATGAACATAGTTGAGCAAATGTTCTTCTTCCATGGTATAGCATCTTTTGGGTATATGCCCAGAAGTGGTATATCAGAGTCTTGAGGTATGGCTATTCCCAATTTTCTGAGAAAGCACCAGATTGATTTCCAAAGTGTTTGTACAAGTTTGCACTCCCACCAGGAATGCAGAGGTGTTCCCCTTTCTCCATATCTTTGTCAGCATGTGCTGTCACTTGAGTTTTTGATCTTAACCATTCTGATAGGTGTAATATGTAATCTCAGAATCATTTTGATTTGCATTACCCTGGTGACTAAGGAGGAAGTTGAATATTTCTTTACATGCTTCTAGGCCATTCAAGATTCCTCTGTAGAGAATTCTCTGGCTCTGTACCCCATTTTTAATTGGATATTTGTTTTTTGGTGTTTAATTTCTTGAGTTCTTTATATATTTTGGATATTAGCCCTTTGCTAGATGTAGGATTGGTGAAGATCTTTTCCTAATCTGTAGACTGACATTTCATTCTATTGACAGTATCCCTTGCCTTACAGAAGCTTTTCAGTTTCAAGTGGTCATCTTTATTAATTATAGATCTTAGAGCCTGTGCTGTTGGTGTTCTGTTCAAGGAGTTGTCTCCTGTGCCAATGAGTTCAAGGCTCTTCCCCAGTTTCTCTTCTAGTAGATTTAGTGTATCTGGTTTTATGTTGAGGCCTTTGATCCACTTGGACTTAAGTTTTTTTTTTTTTTTGCAGGGTACTAAATACTGGATCTGTTTGCACTTTTATACATGTAGACATCCAGTTAGACCAACATCATTTGTTGAAGACGCTTTCTTTTTTTCATTGCGTGATTTTGGATCCTTTGTGAAAAATCAAGTATCCATAGTCGTGTGGGTTTATTTCTGGGTCTTTGATTTGGTTCCATTGATCAAACAGTCTATTCTAACATGAAGGAATGTTGGATTTTAGCAAATGCTATTTTTGCATCTAATGAGATGATCATGTGGTATATTTTTTCCTCTCAGTTTTTTTTATAAGGTGGATTATGTTGACAGATTTTCGAATTTGAGCCAAGTCTACATGCCTGAGATAAAGCCTACCTGGTCATGGTGGATGATATTTTTGATGTATTCTTGGACTTGATTTGTGAATATCTTGCTGAGTATTTTTGCATCAATGTTCCTAAGGGAAATTGATCAGACATTCTCTTTCTTTGTTAGGTCTTTGTGTGCTGTAAGTGTTAGGGTGACTTTGGCCTCACAGAATGAGTTTGGCAATGTCCCTTCTATTTCTATCTTGTAGAATAGTTTGAGAAGCATTGGTATTAGCTCTTCTTTTGAAAATCTGGTGGAGTTTTGCATTGAAACTATCTGACCCTAGGCTTTTTTGGATGGGAGACGTTTAATGACTGCTTCTATTTCTTTAGGCATTATAGGACTATTTAACTTGTTTACCTCATCTTGGTTTAATTTTGGCAAGTAGAATCTATTGAGAAAACTGTCTATTTCATGTTGTGGAGTAAGGCTTTTGAAGTAAGACCTAATGATTCTCTGGATTTCATCAGTATCTGTTGTTAATCCCCTTTTTCATTTCTGATTTTGTTGATTTGGATACCATCTTTCTGCCATTTAGTTAGTTTGGCTAAGGGTTTGTCTATCTTGTTGATTTTCTTGAAAAATCAGCTCTTGGTTTCACTGATTCTTTATATTGTTCTCTTTGTTCCTAAATTATCTATTTCAGCCCCAAGTTTGATTATTTCCTGCTGTCTACTCCTCTTGGATGTCGTCTTCTTTTTCTTCTTCTTCTTTTAGAGTTTTTTTAATTTCTTTTTTTATTTTTATTTTTATATCAATCAGAGGTTAGGTACTTTGCATCCCCAGCATACCGCCCTCTCTCTTTCCCTCCCACTCTCCCCATCCCTCCCTCATCTCCTCTCCGCCCACTCCAAGTCTACCTACAGGGAAGGATCTCCTCCCCTTCCATCAGACCCCAGTTCATCTTGTCTCCTCAGGACTGGCTACAATGTCCTTTCTGGGATCTAGCCAGGGTGTTACTCCCTGGCGTGTGTGGGGGAGGGTCAAAGAGCCAGCCATCAAGTTCATGACTGAAACAGTCCCT
>JAQQSO010000059.1:36120-46276 GCA_028658305.1 Pachyuromys duprasi | reverse complement strand
GAAAAATTCTCAACTTCATATGGAGAAACAAAAAACCCAGGATATCCAAAACTATCCTGTACAACCAAAGATCATCTGGAGGTATCTCCATCCCTGACCTCAAGCTGTATTACAGAGCAATAGTAATAAAATCTGCATGGTATTGGCATAGAAACAGAATAGTGGTTCAATAGAACTGAATAAAAGAACTGGAAATAAACCCATATAGCTATGGAAATTTGAGTTTTTACAAAGAAGCCAAAACCATTCAATGGAAAAAAGACAGCATCTTCAACTAATGGTGCTGGTCCAACTGGATATCTATATGCAGAAAAATGAAAATAGATCCACATTTATCACTTTGCACAAAACTAATGTCCAAGTGGATCAAAGATCTCAACATAAAACCAGACACACTAAATCACTCAGATGAAAAAATGGAGAAAACCCTAGAACTCATTGGCACAGGAGACTACTTCCTGAACAGAACACCAACAGCATAGCCTCTAAGATCAACAATCAATAAGTGGGACCTCATGAGACTGAAAAGTGTCTATAAAGCAAAAGACACTGTCATCAAAACAAAATGACAGCCTCCAGACTGGGAAAGGATCTTTACCAACCCTACATCTGACAGAGGGCTAATATCCAGTATATATAAAGAACTCAAGAAGTTAAAAAGCAACAAATCAAGTAATCCAATTAAAAAATGGGGTATGGAGCCAAACAGAGAACTCTCTGTAGAGGACTGTAGAATGGCAGTAAAACAGTTAAAGAAATGCTCAACATCTTTAGCCTTCAGGGAGATGCATCTTAAAATGAACCTGAGATTTCACCTTACACCCACCAGAATGGCTAAGATCAAAAACTCAAGTGACCACACATGCTGGAGAGGTGGTGGAAAAATGAGAACCCTCCTCCATTGCTGGTGAGAATGCAAACTTTCACAACCACTCTGGAAATCAATTTGGCACTTTCTTACACAACTCAGAATAGCGGTTCCTCAAGACCCAGCTATACCACTCTTAGGCATATATCCTAAAGAAGCTCAAGTACACAACAAATACATTTGCTCAACCATGTTTGTAGAAGTTTATTTGTAACACCAGAACCTGGAAACAACCCAGATGTCCCTCAGTTTAAGAATGGATACAGAAATTATGGTACTTTTACGCAATGTATTACTACTCCGCAATTAAAAATGAGGAAATCATGAAATTTGCAGGCAAATGGTGGGACCTGGAAACGATCATCCTGAGTGAGGTATCCCAAAAGCAGAATGAAACACTTGGTATACATTCACTTATTTAGATAGGATAGATAGGATAGGATGGACATGCTGAAATCTATACACCTAGGGAAAATAAGCAAGAAGGCAGACCCAGGGTGGGATGAGCAATCATTGGTTAGATGGACAAATGGGATGGACATTGAATGTAGGAGAAAACAAGCCACAGGACAGAAGCCTATCACAGAGGCCCTCTGAAAGGCTCTAACTAGCAATGTATCAAAACAGATATTAAGACTCACAAGCAATCCTTCAGCAGAGTGCAGGTAATCATATGAAACAAGGGGAGTTATTAAGACTTGTTGAAGACAAGAGCTCCACAAAGACCAAATAGATCAGGGCACAGGGGTCTTTTATGAGACTGTTTTTCCAACCAAGGACCATGTATGGATATAAACTAGAACCCCTGCTTAGATGTGGCCCATGGAATCCAACTGGGTACCCTAGTAAGGGGAACAGGGTCTATTTCTGTCATGAACTCAATGACTGGCTTGACAACCATTCCCCCACCCCTGCCTAAGGGAGGAGCAGCCTAGCTAGATCCCAGAAGAGGACATTGCAGCCAGCCCTGAAGAGACATGATAAGCTAGGGTCAGATGGAAGGGGGGGGAGGTCCTCCCCTATCATTGGTCTTGGAGGGGGGCAGGGAGAAGATGAGGGAGGGATGGGGAGAGTGGGAGGGAATGATGGAGGTGGCTAAGGCAGGGATACAAAGTATATAACCTGTGATTAATATGAAAATAAAAAAATTAAAAAAAGAAAGATCTGGAGGGGACAGGAGTTCCACAAGGAGGGCAACAGAACCAAGAAATCTGGGCCTGAGAGTCTTTTCTGAGACTGGTACTCCAACAAAGACCATGCATGGAGATAACCTAGAACCCCTGAATAGATGTAGGCCATGGCAGCTTAGTATCCAAGTTGGTTGGCTAGTGAGGGGAACAGGGACTCTCTCAGATGTGAACTCTGTGATGCCCTTTGATCCCCTTCCCCTGAGCAGGGTGCAGCCTTACCAAGCCACAGACGATGACACACATCCTCACGGCCCTGATATCTCATGCAGGGAAAAGAAATATCTGGACCAGATAGAGTAGAAACTCTTCTCTCTAAGAAAGGAATTTACAGCATTAGAGAGACAACAGTGGATCTGTGGTAGGCAAGATAACACCTACTTCCTGGGATTGCTTAGAAGTTTATTACCTGATCATCTATGTAAATTTTTCTCACTTCATATCAATGAATATGGACTGAAAATGGTCATTGGGTATGTTTGTTCCCCTTTGCAATGTCTCCACTTTGAATAAACTTTTTTTTTCCTATTAGTTTGGCTGTTGTGTTTGGCTTATTGGGGATGGGTGGCTGGAACTGGCTTCATAGGGCACATATTATTTGTGATCCCAAGTTTGGTAGTACAATGGTGACGTATCTGGAATGGATTTAAAGAAGGAAAAGAGAAAGTAAGAAAGTAAGCCGCACACAGGCAGGCTTTTATCAACCTCTGCTTACCGATTATGAATGCAGTGTGACTGAATCCATGCCTCCACACCGTGATGGTCAGTAGTCTCAGCTGTGAGACAGGATAAAGTTTTGCTTCCATAAACTGTTTCCTCTCAGGAATTTTGTCACAGCAAGATAAAATTAACTAAGACAGTAGGTACACGTGTCTATATTTTTCTATTTACCCACTGTGAAGTGTTTTGTTGTCTGTGAATAGCAGGACTGGGGAAAATTTCACCAAAAGACATTTGTTTTTGTTGTTGAGAAATGTTGACAATGTTAGTTTTATCTTCAGATGGTTTTGCTCTCTGGTCTTTATTTGTTGGTGTCTTCTGGACTTTACATATGATTATCTCTCTTAAAGGTCCATGGCATTTTTCTAGTTGCAAAGAGACAGAAATGTTTCCAAAAATATCTTGATAAATTTAATATGCAGCAAGCCCCATCTCTTCTCAACTTTCTAAGATTTATGGCACATGTGAAATTAACTTGAGAAGTAGCAGAGTGTCTCTGACTGGCTCATCTCAAGGACTCTGACCTCAACACTCAACTCTATGTGATTAAATGTCTATTCTGAATAATGAGCCTTCCAAGAAGCCTTCAGAAGGATCAGACACTAACATCCCACCACTTTCAACTTCCCTTGCATTGCACTCTAAATATCAAGGTGACACCTTCAGGGCAGCACAAGTCATTGTTACTAAACAGTTACCAGTAAGATACAACTGCAAATCTGTCACCTATTCAGAAAATTGTCAAAGGGTTTCTTTGGTGTTCATCACCAAACCGTTGCATACTTTCGGCCCCACCTCCCCTGTGAGCCTTTTTGCCTGAGGTAAAAGTTGAGTTCACTTGACAATTATCCTTCAGAGATTGTGTGCATCTCAAGAGAGCAAATATTCATCCTAGTGTATTGGCCTTGAGACACTGGCCTAAAACTACATTGGCATCTGATTCTAGCCTGGGAGAGAATGAAAAGATTACATGTGTGGAGTAGAAATCCCAGTCCCCATATCTAATCAATGACTCTATTCCTGTGAGTGGTGAAAGAACAGAGATACAGCTACATAGTCAGTCTTCAAGATCTCAAAATTCCTGTAGTTTTTTATAGAACTCAACTCATAGCAAACTGGAATTAATGCTTATGTTCCAGAAAGGGATTTCAAGGACTTCCTAACAGAATGAAGCAGAGCTGGATTGGAGATTTTATTTAAAAATACTGGGAAAGGTACCAATGAGGAGAGTGAGCACACATGAGAGTAAAGAGTGAAGCAACATGCTCATGTCCTAGAAGGGATTCTAGAGAACTTCTTTGGGTTTCTGGGGCCCTACCTCTTATCTACCTTTTCACATCTTCAATAATTGAAATTACAGCTTGGCTGAAGAAGTGACTTGGATTGGATTACAATTCAATAAACACCCAGAGCCACTATTGTTATGTAAGAGGTTTAAGACATACTTTTCATTGTAAAGCGAGTTTCTTGTGAGAGTTCTAGAAAACTGTGGGTGTATAGCTGGAAAACAGTCTTAAAAACTGGGTTCCTTTTACAATTTATTATTTTTTCCTTGTAAGTTGTATAAAGGGTGAAAAGGTTCTGGAGCTTTAGTTAGCAGCAAGTGTGAACTGCCCAAGGTAGATGTTGGAAATTTACCTCTGCTGAGCCCTCTCTCAAGCCCACCATCAACCATCACCTGTGCTGGAATCCTGTTTCACTTCTTCTTTGATCCAACTCTAGGAAGGGAACTCATCTCCCTTCATGTGTCCCAATATTTTGCTTGTCTCTTATCTTGTATTCCTGAGTTTACTGAGTTCCTGTTTTATCTAAAAAGAAAAAAAGAAAAAAAAAGTGATGGCTGAAGTGTTGTCTTCAGAATCTGCCCTTACAAAGCTATGAGTAAACAGGGTCAGGGAGGAGGCTGCCACCTCCTTTAGAGCTGTTCACATTTAACCATGACCAGTGTGTCTTTCCCCAGGACTCAATTTCTCTTTTACCTTGACTAGCTCAGGTATTTTAGCATGCATTCCGTGACTGGATTAATTTGCTGAGACCCCCAAAATTGCAATAACATTGAAGGCAATAGCTTGGCAGCCCAGAGGTGGGTCTACAGCTTTCAGTGCCAACACCAGGACTCCCTTGAGTGCTAACATCATCCACTGCTTGACTGGACTGCCTTCCCGCTGTTACCAGAGGTATTAGGGACAGAGCCTGGGCCCTTATATCTCCTAAAAAAGCTCTATACAGTAAAAAAGTTAAACAAACAATTACCCATGAAAACCAGAGAAAGGAGATTTACTCACTGTGACCACACTAGAAAGAAACAAAAGCTAGTCCATTGCCCTTTCCCTTGCCAAAAGTCACCTCTGGATCTTAGCATGACAGTTAGGATTAAACAGAAGGACTAGATATATGAATAGCAAGCAGTCCTGCTTAAGATGTGGTCCCATCCATCAATATCTCTGCAGCTCCAGTTTTTCCCATCTGTTCTCCTACTCTCACAGCAACCTCTCAACAATTTCCTTCTTTCTGCCTGAGATTCCTGGGGAAATTCCAGTGTCATGGTGCCCACTATTTCCATAGTCTGATTAGCCAAGGGGAAGGGCACCAGCATCTCTTCAGAATACCTCCATTCCAGCCCAAATGGTCCCATCTGGTGCTTCTGTGGTGCTTCGTGGCCATATTTTGCAGGCTTTTGTTTTTTATTTTGTCTTTGTTATTTGTGTGTTTTCCCGCTTTGGATATGTGTCATTCTGCAGTGTTTACTGAAAATTGATATCCTATTTTATACCCCCCCCAGTAATTTGTTTGCAGTTTAAACTGCTTCTTTTATTGCTTCATTTTTCTGTTATTTCCTGCTTTTAAGCAAACTGTTTGATGAAATCACTCTGAATATGTGTATACGTGGGTTTATATGTGTATACAATTCTGTTTGAGCTGTTAAATTTATAAAGATGCAGACTAAGAGTATAGCTTATTGCTAGAGTACTTTTCCAGTATGCACAAGGCCCTGAGTTTGATCTCCAGTTTCACATGGTAGTGTGTACCTGTAATTTCAGCATCAGAAATCGAAGACTAGTCTGGGCTATTCAAGACACTGTCTCAAATATATATAGAAACTGATGATATAAAACTAAAATGGAAGATCTATTTGGAATATAAACTTAATACATGTAAAACATTGAGCTTTTATTTCTCTGACATGCTAAAAGTTCAAATGATGTTTGCACAGCAAGAGAATGAATGAGTAAATGAATGAGCCTTTGTAAATTGTGTTTCTCAAAGTTTACAGCTTATATTAACCTTTTCAGAAATTGATTGAAGCTGACTCAACACAAATCTTTACAAGAACTGTCTACTTGTTTTTTTAGAGTTTTATGTGTCTCTGTTTGCAGATCTGCAGCTCCCCCCCACCCCCGCCCAATTTTTCAAATCCTTGGTTTTGCTAAATCTGACTTGCAAAGTCATTTAGATGGCACCTGATTCCTGGGGTGGTGTGAGTAAGGGAAGCTAAGACTGTTCTTCTTGACCACCAAAATCTTTGAAAGAATATTCTTCCTATCACTCTGGGTTAACACCAAGCTTAAATAAATCCCCTGTCGGTGAGATGTGATATTGCAAGTGTGACAGCAAGGGAAGAAAGGACAGGGCTTTGTCCAGTACTTCATGATGTCCTTCATGTAGCTTCTGGGTAGCTTGGTGGTCAAAATGGAGCTATCCAGGGCCCCACAGGAATGCTCAGCAGCTCAGGTGCTTTTGTTTCGTGTACATTAGGTCTGCAAAACATGCTAAACATAAGCTTGAGTGTCATTGAAGTCTACTGACAAGCAGTGTGACAGTACCCATGTCTAGGTGTCACAACCTAAACACAGGTGCTGAGTGAGCCTTGCCTGCATGTCATCCTTCAGAAGACAACTCTCTGCTGGCTTTCCAGTCATTTGGTATCAGCTCAGGAGGATATTGTGCTACTTCTAAAGAGTAACAGTAGATTAAGCTGTTAAGGATGAACTCTCAAGAAAAAGTCATAGATTAATTTAAATATAAAAGGAATGGAGCTGAAGAGATACTTAAGAGGGTAAAATGCTTGTCATACAAACATGAAAGCCTCAGTTCAGTGGCTTGCACATTTAAATCTGGGCATGGCAGCAAGTGCCTGTACCCCTAACAGTGGGGAAAAGTGAATAGAGAAAGATCCCTGTGGTTCATTGACCATCCATTCAAGACCAGTCCCTGTGATTCAAGTTCAGTGAGTGATTCTGTCTCAAAATGTGTGTTGGGAAATAGGGAGAAAGATAGTTATGTTGATGTAACAGGTGACTCAGCTGGCCTGCCTTCAAGGAGCCTTTCAGTGCTCCAGCAACCTCTGAGGCCATCATATGCCTGATAAGAGGACTCCACCAGCTCTCTTTCTCTTACACTGTCTATCTGTTTCACCCATCCTCTCTGTCTCTCATTCTTTCTGTCATGGGCACCCTCCTTTCTCCCCTTCCTTGCTCTCTCCCTTCTTCCTCCTTTTTACCAGATCTGTTGAATAGCATATTACTCATTACTACACCAACTTTATGTCCCTTCATTTTCACCTCTGCCATGCACAGTCATGTGCACATACATGCATGCACATACATGCATGAAACAAAATGAAAAAATAGCTGCTCCATATCAGTAATAACAGGAGAAACATACTTAAAGATGTTGTTTTTGACGATCAGAACTGTTGTGTCACCATGTGCCATGGCTCAGATTTAACCCAATGACAGACATAAAGCCTGGATCTTTCTTTCCTTCCCACTGACTATTACTTTAGCATTGAGGAGCAATTTAATTTTTGTATGTAAATTTGAACACATTTGAAAAAAATCTCTTCAACAATAGAAGAACGCATTCTGAAAATATAATTTCCCAAAGTCACTTATCTTGAAAAGGGAGTTATTTAATACAAACATATACATCTATACTTTACCTATTTATTATACCCTATAATTAAGTTTAGAGAAGATTGCTTGTGTATTTTCTTAGTTTAAAATGTAAATTAAAGTCTTGTGACTAGGAATTATTTAATTTGACTGAGGAAAGGAACCCTCACCCACTTCTACCACACATAATTTGTTATGGTTTTAGGTTGCTCAGTTTATAAAATTATAGAATGTTGGGACCACTTGTTTATATTCAGGGATTATTTCAGCATTGTGCGTATGTGTGGGTGTGTATTCATGTAGGTGTTTGTGTGCATATGTATTTGTGTGTATGTATATTCATGTAGGTGTTTATATGTGTATATACCTGAGTGTGGAGGCCTGAGGACCTATCTATATTTCATTTTTGTTGTTGTTATTTTTTGTTTTGAAGCAAGGACTCCATTGGTTAGCTGGAACTTTTGATTAGGCAAGCTGGATGGAGAGTAACATTCAAAGATCCTTTCTGTCTCTGACTCCCCAAAACTAAGATTCTAAGGACAAACCCCATGCCCATATTTCCGTATGACAGCTTGGGATGGCAGTGGAGTCTCCATGCTAGCGTGGAGCCTCCAGATCAGAGCTGCACCCCCAGCTGCCATCTCAAACCTGGACACTCAGCCTCTGGCACAGAGTGAGGAGTCAAGCCTCCAGACCAGAATTGCGACCAGCCTGTGGTGCTCACAGCTTCTAGCACAGAGCACGGAGCCAGTCACACAGATCCCACAACAGAGTACAACTGAGGCAACAACACACACTCTCAAACCACTGGAACTCCCTGATCTTCTTGAAGAATACTCCAGACACCAGAGATTGACAGTTCCAGTCTGAAGTTCAGCCTCAAAGCACAAACAGCTTCATGATTATATATAAATAAATGGCCAGAGGTTGACATAAGAACTCACCCAACAAAAATCAGGACACCAAGGCCCCACCAGAAACACCCAAAAGCAATGGGGATTTTAATTCAGTGGAAAATAATATTAAAATATTATTAAAGTTAATATTAAAATAATATTAAAGTTATGCTTATGCAGTTACTAGAGGAATAAAAAGAGGGAAAAAAACAAGGCCCTCAAAAATACAGAAGAATATAACTGCCCACATAGATAAACAATTAAAGACATATATAGAGGAAACAAACAGAAAAATAGGAGCCACATTCAATCAGATGAAGGAAATGGTACAAATCATGAAAACAGAATTAGAATCTATAAAGAAAATAGAAACAGAGAAAAACCTGGAACTGGAGAACTTAGAGAAAAGATGAGGAACCACAAAGGTAAGAATCACTACAAAGGTAAGAATACAAGAGATGTAAGAGAGAATCTTGGGAGCTGAAGATACGCTTGCAGAAATGGATTCCTCACTCAAGGAAAATACAAAATTGAAAAAGTCCCGAACACAAAGCATCCAAGAAATCAAGGACGCCATGAAAAGACGAAACCTAAGAATAATTAGAATAGATGAAAAAGAAGACCCCAGGCTCCAAGGATTGGAAAATATTATTAAGAAAATCATAGAAGAAAATTTTCCCAACTTAGAGGAAGAAATGTCTATAAACATACAAGAAGCCTACAGAACACCAAATAGACTACACCAGAAAAAAAATACCTCTCTTCACATCATAGTCAAAACACTAAACCTATAAAAGAAAGAAAAAAAATATTAAAGGCAGCAAGGGAAAAGAGTCAAGTAACATATGAAGGTAGACCAATCAGAATCACACCAGATTTCTCATCAGAAACTATGAAAGCCAGAAGGGCCTGGGCAGAGGTCATGCAGTATTTAAGGGAACACAGATGCCAACCAAGACTACTATACACAGCAAAGTTTTCAATTAACATAGATGGAGAAAACAAAATATTCCATGACAAAACAAAATTTAACTAATATCCTCACAGCAAAACAGCCTACAGAAGATACTAGGAGGGGCACTTCCTTCTCATCAAAGGAAAATTCCAACAGGAGGACATCACAATTTTGAACATCTATGCCCCAAATACAAGACCACCTACATTTGTCAATAAAAGATTATTAGAGCTGAAATCACACGTTGATCCCAACACTCTAGTAGTGGGACACTTCAATACTCCACTCACCAAGGGACAGATCATCCCGTTAGAAGCAAAACAGAGAAACAAGGGCACTCACAGAGACCCTAAATCAAATGGACCTAATAGATGTCTACAGAACTTTTCACCCCAGATCAAAAGAGTATACCTTCTTTTCAGCACCTCATGGAACCTTCTCCAAAATAGACCATATAGTTGGTCACAAAGCAAGTCTCAGCAGATACAAGAAGATTGGCATAATCCCTTGTATCCTGCCTGACCATCATGGTCTAAAGCTGGACCTCAACAACAAAAGAAACAGCAAACAGCCAGCACATTCATGGAAACTGAACAACTTGCTAATCAAGGACAGCTTGGTTAGGGAAGGAAGAA
>JAQQSO010000059.1:18717-36020 GCA_028658305.1 Pachyuromys duprasi | reverse complement strand
TTAGCCATCAGGGAGATGCAAATCAAAAGGACCCTGAGATTTCACCTTACATCCACCAAAATGGCTAAGATCAAAAACTCAAGTGACAACACATGCTGGAGAGGTTGTGGAGAAAGGGGTACCTTCCTCCATTGCTGATGGGATTGCAAAATTGTACTATCACTCTGGAAATCAATATGGAGCTTTCTTAGACAATTAGGAATAGTGATTCCTCAAGACCCAGCTATACCACTCTTAGACATGTATCCAAAAGATGCTGAAGTACACAACAAGGACATTTGCTCAACTATGTTCGTAGCTGCTTTATTTGTATTAGCCAGAACCTGGAAACAACTGATATGTCCCTCAGTTGAGGAATGGATACAGAAATTGTGGTACTTTTACACAATGGAATACTACTCAGCAATTAAAAAGGAGGAAATCATGAAATTTGCAAGCAAATGGTGGGACCTGGAAATGATCATCCTGAGTGAGGTATCCCAAAAACAGAATGAAACATATGGTATATACTCACTTCTATAGACCTATAGGATAGGAAGGTCATGCTGAAATCTATACACCTAGGGAAGATAAACAAGAAGGAGTACCCAGGCTGGGATGATCAATCCTCGCTTAGATGGACAAATGGGATAGGCATTGAATGTAGGAGAAAACAAGCAACAGGACAGGAGCATACCAAAGAGGGCCTCTGAAAGACTCTGTATAGCAATGTATCAAAGCAGATATTAAGACTCACAACCAAGCCTTTGACAGAGGTCAGGGAATAAAATGCAAAAAGGGAGAGTTAGTAAAACTTGACGTGAACAAGAGCTCCATAAAGACCAAATAGATCAGGGCACGGAGGTCTTTTACGAGAATGTTTCTCCAACCAAGGAACATGTATGGATTTAACCTAGAAACCCTGCTTGGATGTAGCCCATGGTAGCTCAGTATCCACCTAGGTACCCTAGTAAGGAGAACAGGGACTATTTCTGTCATGAACTCAATGGCTGGATCTTCGACCCTCCCATACATACACACTTGGGAGGATCAGCCTAGCTATATCCCAGAAGAGGACATGGCAGCCAGCCCTGAAGAGACAAGATAAGCTAGGGTAGTAGAAGGGGAGGAGGTCCTCCCCCATCAGTGGACTTGGATGGGGGCAGGGAGGATATGAGGGAGGGATCAGGAGAGTAGGAGGGAATGAGGGAGGGTTCTATGACTGGGATACAAAGTATATAACCTGTGATTAATACAAAAATAAATAAATTACATTTAAAAATAAATAAATAATAAATAAACTTAGAGTTAAAATTACTCAGCATCACTTACTTTTGAAACTTTCAAAGCATCTAGCACTTATTTAATACATTAATAGAGCAACCGCTCAGTTTTTCAAACACTTATAATTAAACACTCAGCAATGTTGTAAACACATAAAGGAATGAATGTCTTCTATGGCCATTCACTAGAGACCTAATTCTACACTAGTGGCTTCTTTCCCTGCTGAGAGATTTGATGCCATGATTCCTGTATCATTTTAAGTGGCAGGTACTTGCCATACCTTGGGTTCAATATCGTGTAAAGACTAGGCTTCACGATAGATTTTTTTCTCTCTCTTCATGTTGAATAACATACTTTAATACTTCTTATATTCACATTCTTACATCCATCAGTTACTTTTCCTGTTATACTTGAGAAGAAGAAACTTAAGGACTGAAGGTTTATTTGGAGTCCATCACGGAAGGGAAGGCATGGTGGCAGGAGGTGAAGCAGCTAGTCACAATGAATCTATAGTCAGGAAGCACACAGAGGATACTGATGATCAGATGGCTATCTCTAGTTTAGTCCTAGCCATCGATGTGCTGACACACACATGATGGCTATCTTACATGTTTAGTCAGCCATCTCTGATACACTCTCATAGACCCAACAGGTATGTTTCACTACCAAACTAAGTGTCTTTTAGTCCAACTGAATTTGTCAAATAACCATATCTCTTTCTCTTCTTCACACACACACACACACACACACACACACACACACCTTTTCACATGTCTCTCTGTGTTTTTTTTTATTTCCCACTTGTGTAATTTCTTCAGACTTTATAGTAATCCTTACTCTTTCTTCAAATGCAAGAAGAGTGTCAGTTCACTGTTCCTTTGGCTTTTTAAAAATCTCTCCCATACACCAAATATCTCCCTACATTTTTTTACCAGTCTTTCAAGTTTGTAATATTATTCAGATCCTCTTCAAGTGGTGACACTTTTATTTTGTAGCCCAGATAATTAACATTGTCTATCAAAACGCCTGCTTTCTCATATACTTGAAGCCACCATCCTTTGACCAACACTGTGGCAATAGCTGTAATATTTTGTCTGGGGCATCAAAATGAATGAATCATTTTCCCTGCATTCAAGTGCCCCACAGTTTAGAACAGTGGCATTTGTGTAAAGAGATCATTATAACATTGTGAGGAACTTTTGAACATTGAAACCACCAGCACTGTCAGACCCTGTACCTGGTATTGATCTCAAAGTGGCTGGAAATACAAAACACTTTATCCATCAAATGACCTAAGTATTTCTAGGATCTTAGTATCTTACTCAAGAAATTGAAGTAAGAAAATCATCAGATTTAAGACGAGCAAGGAAACCTCATTCAAAACCAGTGTGATAGTATAGATCAGAAATACTCGATAAAGATAAAGAGTATCTGTATATCTGTAAGCCACATGACTTATGGTTCTCAAGAGTTCTGCTTATTTGGAGGGGCTCTTTTTATTGGTTTCAAGAGAGGGATGAGTTTGGTTGTTACAGAACTTTTATTGGTGGTGCTCAATTTTGCTTGATGGGCTTGGATTATTTAAGACTTTGCTTTATCTGTTTTTAATCATGTGCATCACATATAGTATGGTAAATGGAAGGTTTTCCTTGAATGTTCACTCAGAGAATACCATTCACTTCAAACCAATCAAGACCAGTAGATTAATTACCTCTATCTCCCAGTTACATTCCACAATGTGTTTAAATTAAAACAGATCATCACCATAGAGCTGTCAAGAGGAACAATGTGCTCCAGTGTTTGAAGGGGAATATGTATGCATCCTGATGCAGATAGGGTCTTTGGTTGCTAAGCACAATGTTAGGAAAAGAGCATGTGTGTAAAGTATGCACACACAAGGTTATAGCTTACCACTTACATTGACAGAAGAGGACTGTGTATTTAGTTCTAACTTTGAGATGCCATGTTATTAAGCTATTCTTTACACTTGCTTTGAAGGCAAAAGGTATATGATATATGTCTATATCTTTTCAAATTTTTTAACAAAAATGTTCCATAAAACTTAACTAAGTGAATGATGAATTTCCATGAAATTGTAGTAGTATAGTCATACTAGATTAACTCAAATATGAGTTTATATTTAATTTTTGTTGCCAGAGTTCTAGGACAAGCACCTTTATTTGGAGTGCAAGACCAGATTCAGCCACTTGGTACCTTGAGAGTCAATGGAAGGGATGTATGATAGGAACAGCAAGAAGGAATTTAGTTGTGGCTATATAGGAAAGGAACAGAGAAGCTAGTATCCTGCACTCTGTCTTCACAATAGTAACCCAAGCTTTAGTATTACACAGGAGGAGGACAAAAGCAGAAAGTAAGGAGTCAGCACTGTCATGCTCTCTTGGCCTAATTCTAACTAGATTGATCAGAAAAATAAACTGTGCTGATGGCCAAACTCACAGAAACCCTTATTGTTTAAGTTTCTCCTCCTCCTCCTTCTCTCTTTCTCTCTCTTCCTCTCTCTCTCTCCCTCTTTCTCTCTCTTCCACTCTTTCTCTTTCTGTCTGTGCCTGGGTGCTTGCCGCTGTGTGTGTGTGTTGTACTACAATGCTGGCAGAGGCCAGAGGAGGGTGTGATATTCCCTAGAGCTGCAGTTATAGGTTGTTGTGAGTCAGCTACGCAGTGTGAGTTTGGGGAACCAAATTCCAGCTTTCTGCAAAAGCAGTGTATTCTCTTAACTCTAAGCCATCTCTCTAGCCCAAAGAGGTTTTTCCATTTTGAGCTGCTTGTTCCCACCTGGGAGTGATTTTACTCCCTTCAATAAATATAAGTCTGCAGGACTTCCTGGTTCCAGAATCTGATAAACTGGGAAGAACTAGGGAGGGAACATTCTCTGGAAACAATCTAGAATAAATCAAAACTGAGTAAGGGGAAACAACAGCCTCAGAGCAGCTTCTATTGTGAGTTCTATAATATCTCTGCAATAATCAGGCCTTCTTTTCTATTCAACACTCATCATCTCAGTTGGATTTTGACCAATTCTTTCAACTACCAATAACCTTTTAAATGAAGACTTCCAAGGTCTATTCAATAAGCTCCAAAATGCACACTGCAGGCCACTCTGCTGAGACCACATTCAACACCTCCAAATGTTACTCTTCTGCATACACTCTCTGGAGATGTCAGTTTCTTCTCCAGCTGTCCCCTAAGATCACAGGTCCCTTCAGCTGAGACAGCAAAGCTCCCATAAGGAGCTTACAATATACAGTAAAAGATCACTGTGATGTTTAATATTCACAACTCACAACAACTAGAAAATTCCAAGAACTAAGCTTTCCCGCATGTCTATTATGGAGTTATCTGAATTAGGCTAGTCTCTAGGCCAAGCTGTGAGGGATTATGTAGAATAAGTTGAACTCTGGTCAGTTGGGCAGCACATTTCTCTTGGCTTTGGTCCCAGACTGGGAGGGGGAAAAGACAATGAACCAAACATAGAATTAAACTTCAGTGCTTTCCGACCATGGATGTAAAACTACCAGCTTTCTCAGGCCCTGCCACCATGCCTCCTTGACGAAGATGGGAAGTACCTTTGAACTGCGTGCTATGGTGAACCTTTAAGCTTTTATATTATTTTTCAGATGTTTTTGTCAAAGCAACAAGACATGGAATTACTACTGCCTTAATATGGAGGAGCAAGGTATTCTGGAAAATAGTTCCAAGGTACAGTATTCTTGACCAGAATGAACAAACAGTGAAGCAAGACCTTAATATGCCAGCAAAAGGCATTCTTTATTTGCTCAAATTATGAGAAATGGTCAGGTCTGTGAGGCTGAGCAAGGACACTCTTCAAGACAACTTTACCACTTTTCACTTCTTGTCCTTTAAATTTTTTTTTCTTCAAAATACTGCCAAAGAGGCTTTTTTTCCATTTTCATATTTGCACCTCTATTTCCTCCATCTGAAAGAGCAGAAGTAGCATGAAAACACAACTATAATAGAGTAACAATGTGTCAGCTGCTTTCAAGAATGCCAGAAATCATTGGAATTGAAATCGGGACTTCAGTGTTATTAGCTTTGATGATTTGTTCTGTCTTAGCTTCTGCTATATTGCTTTGCTCCCAACAATCTTTCCATCCTTTCCCCTGTGCCTTCACCTTTAAAACCACACACAACTGGAAAAAGTGTTTTACACAGTGACAGTAGAAAGTTATTTGCACAAACCTCTTTCTTTTAAATAGTGTGGTAGTTTGTGTGTGTGTGTCTGTGTGTGTGTGTGTGTGTGTGATGTGTGGGAGGGTGATAGTATGTGATCTGTTTATGGGGATTGGAGAAAATTTTATGGAAGTTGGTTCTATCCTTCCTGCATGCTGGTTGTGAACATTGAACTTAGTTCGTCATGCTTGATGGCAAACACAATTATTGATGAACCATCTTGCCAGCCTTAAATGTCAGTCTATAATTCAGACCTTCACTGGATTTCCATAATACAATTATGATGTAATCTGCGATATATACTTTCTTTTTAAATTTTTTATATGTTACAATTTATTCACATTGTAGAGATATATATTTTTACTCTCAGTAGGGTCCAATCCTATTGCAGTTGTTGGGAAGGAGCTTAGCATATATTTAACAGATTTATGTATTCAATTAAGGCTTATGTAATATATGCACATGTGTCCACATTTATCCTAAACAAATTTCTTTCTAGAGATAATTTTTCAGCAAATTATTATGGAGTAGGGGGATGTGCAACCTTAAAATTAACTCTATATACATCTTTTAACTCTTCCAACATACCTCTTTAACATAAGGCATATTTTGAGCATATTTTGGTGGGAAAAGGTAGAATTTTGAGAGTAACTCTGGACATAGAGGCAACCATCCTCTGTAGAAGAAATTTAAACCTATAGAAGAAATTGTCTTCTTCTCAAAGCCAAGGAAAAGAGCATGAATCTAAAGTACTAGGCATTCAATAATGAAAAATCCACTGGGAAAGGCCACCTGCAGAACAAATTTCATGTGTGCTCCACATTAATGCCTGCCATCATTTTCCTTTATCTTGGTTGAGAGCTTTTATGAGGCTGGATATACATATTGTGTTTATTACTCCAAGTCCCACCTGATTATGACTTGTCACTATTGGAAGGAATGAGTGTCTTCATCTTTGGAAGGTTTGGTAATGAGGTTAGTTGAAATAAACTTATAACAACAGCTTTAAAGAAAGGGGTCTATTTCTACATCTCCTTGTCTCATTTTTAAGGGTTAATCTAGGGGACAGAACAATGACATACATAAAGGACAGATCCTAGCAGGCAAGCTCACCTGGAGATCAGAATCCATCATCTACATCAGGTCCCATAAACTGCCATGAGGTTCAATTGCATCTGTCCACTTTTTCTGGGCCCTAACGCATAAAGGCATATGTTTTAGTTAGGGTTTTATTGCTGTGAAGAGACCCCATGGCAACTGCAGCACTTATAAAGGAAAACATTCAGTTGAGGCTAGCTTACAGGTTCAGAGGATTAGTCCAGTTCCATGGCAGCATGGCAGCTTGAATGGCAGATCAAAGGCAGACATGATGCTGGAGAAGAAAAAGAGTTCCACATCTGGATCAGTAGACAACAGGAAGAAAAAGAGTGAGCCACTGAGCTTGGCTTAGGCTTCTGAAACCTCAAAGCCCACCTCTACAGACACACTCCCTCCAACAATGCCATATCGCTTAAGGCCTCTCACTAAGCATTCAAATATTTGAGCTTATGGGGACAAATCTTATTCAAGTCACCACATAGCTATTTCTTCTGTCTTCTTCTTTTAGATACTAGTCACAGCCAAACTATGCTTTTAAATTTTCTGACTAACTGTGACGGCTAATCTAGGTTGCCAATTTTACTGTATCTGGAATCACAAACACAAGCTTCTGGGTACACCTGTGAGGGATTTTCTTGATTAGATTATTTGAATCTGGGAGATATACTCTAAATTTGGGCCATAGCTTCTGGTGGCCTATCCTCCTGATGTACCATCCTGTGCTGATATCGGAACCAGTACATCTTGTGTTCCATCACAGACAAAGTCAGTTCTCCTGGACTCCAGTGCTGTCTTATGGACTGAAAAACTGGCTTCTCAAGCATGAGATAGCTTTGATCCTATAAGCCAATGTCATAAATGCCAAATGTAAAGTCGCTTTATCAGTTCTGCTTGCTTAAAACAACCATGATTAACATAATCATGTTTTGAGATTTCTTTCTTCTTCTAAGGCTGCCCTCCTTGCACTGGCACTGTCTGCTGTTGGCTTCACATTTTTCCATTTTCTTCCTCTGGGCAGCTTTAAGATTTGCAGCTCGCTGTCTTGTTTTTTTAACTTTTAAACTCTACTAAGTTACCTTTAAGCTTCTGCTTGAGCCCAGTCTTTGCCCTCAAGTTCCCATTTCTGTCCATTCATAAATTCTTGTCTTAATGAAACTAAGGTTCCCAAGAGAAATCACTTGCTTCCCAGGAATCATATGAGGGCTCTACTGGGACCCTCCAAGATCTCTCGTAATATTTCTTTCTTGTCTTTAAATTTTTAATTAAATGAGAAAATTCACCTATTTCTGCACCTGTAGATGACATCAGGATTAGCAGGAAGGAAAAAAAAAGCACCTGCAGGATTATGACAATCATGGAATTATGGAAGTTGGTTCTATCCTTCCACTATGCTGGTTGTGAGCATTGAACTTAGCTCATCATGCTTGATGGCAAACACCATTATTGATGAACCATCTTGCCAGCCTTAAATGCTGTGTCCTCACAGATACAATGAAACTTAATTTCTATACCTTCTGCATGAGACAGTAAAGGTGGGGCTATCAGTAATCACAGATAGAAATACTTTTGTTACTTGAGTTTTCAGCTAGAGGCCTGACTAGGAGCACCAACAGATTACAGCCAGCCACACTTCCCCAAAGAAAACCAATGAAAGTAAACAATGATAAAACTAGAAGGAGTCTATTGTGCTGAGATACACAGGGAAGACACATCTAATGGCTGATTTGCAGCTTGAAAAAGGAACAAACCAAAATTCTGTTAACTAGACTTGTGACGGTCAGAGCCTTAGCTAGAGCTGTGACATCAAGCCAGGTTTGACAACCCCGTCCTCAATGGACCAACTAAAAAGTCATAGTGAAAAGTAGAAAAAAAAAACCCAGAAATTTATTCCATGTGTCAGAAAGGTTAGCTCCAGAAGGAACTGACAAACAGGCCTCCAAAATAGAACTTAAAAAACAATAGGTGGCAGTCACTAGCTTGACCACAAAGTGCTGTCCATCTACAAAATAGGATGTTAGGAACTAGGGATGCTAATGGTCTCTGTGTCTGCTCAAAGCAACTTTAAAATCCTGGTTAGGAGAGTATACACAGAATCCTGCTACCCTTTTCCCCATGAAACTTTTCAACTTTATAAACGCTTAAACCCTTATATATGTTCTTGTCTCTTATACATCTGTTTATAATAGGAGGAATAATGAATAAAACAGATTTCCAAAAAACAAAAACAAAGGATGCCCCTTTTCTGGAAGTGTCCACCTTGTGGAAAGCAAAAAGGAGGGAGTGTTAGAGTGAAAACTATAAGCCTCAAGTATGCCAGGGTTGAGGCTGTTGGTGTTTTGCTTGGGACTCTCTTTGTCTACATGGGTCATCATCCTTTTTTATCTGTTCTGCCTAAGCTGACTGAATTATTATTGTGTCCAGAATTAATCCTTTTCTTTTTTGAAAAGAAAAAGAAAAAAAAAACCAAGACTGCTGATGAGGTAGAGACCAGAGTAGTCACATTGGGAAGAGAAACAAAGATGTTCAGTTAGTCTCCAAGTCTATCTTCAAGGGCCTACAAAGAGGTTGAGATTTAAATAGAGAACAGAGCTAAACTGTACCGTAGGGGTGTCTGGTCCTTCCCATCACTAGTCTCAGCCAAAGTCTATCCAGCAACATGATCTGACAACCTGTAAATCTTTCTATATTAGACATGTTCCCCCCTCTAGCTACATCCCTAGGGGCTTAGTCTTTCTGCCTTCTCCATAAAATTTCTCAGGAAATTTTAACTTCTCGGGGTACATTGTTCAATAGCCTAGTAGCTCAAGGTGCATCTGTTTCCTTAAAATAGTATCCTACCTGTCAGGACAGCTACAATTTGATCACCTTAGAACTAGTCGCAGGGTGTAATTGGAGCCAAGAAACCCTGCATGTTCGGGTGGAGGTTAGTTCAGTATGCTATAGGATATTTATCTATGATATCTATGACTGGAATTTGAGATAAATTGGGGGAAGAACAACTTAGCAAAGAACAGACTAGTAAGAATCCTATGGAGTTAGATAGATAACTATTGTATTTTAGGAGGGGTAAGTGAGCAAAAAGAACAGATACTAATTGTTGGCACATGTCATCTGCACTATGGTGAGGCATAAAATTTAATCTTTCCTAAGAATTAATCTTCCTGCAAATAGCAGAGAAGCCTCAAAGGCACCCTTCCTACAGAGACACGGTGAGGGGTATGTAATAATAGAGACCTTGTTTATTCATATTGAATTGCTCAGAATGTCCAAACATCACACTTTGAGACACTATTTTCTGGGCCCTATAATCACATATTTTTCCTCATTGTCATCGGGACTGGACATCGTCTTAATCAGTGCTCTATTACTGTAAAGGAACACCATGACCAAGGAAACTTTCATAAAACAACAACAACAAAACATCTATTTAGGAGTTTGCTATTTTCAGAGGCGCTCCATTATCATCATGGTGAGGAACATGGACACAGGCAGGCAGAACTGGTTCTAGAGTAGTAGCTGAGAGCTACATCCTTATCCACAGGCAGAGGGAAGAGAAAAAGACTCTGAGCTTGGCATTGGCTTTTGAGCTTTCCAAGCTCACCCCAGTGGCATACTTCCAAATCCTTTTAATCCTTTCAAATAGTGTCACTCCCTGGTGACTAAGAATCTAAATACATGAGTCTATGTGGGTCTTTCATATTCAAATTACCACAGACAGTCTTAGTTCTCTCATAGAATTGAGAAACTAAAAACATTTTATGCTTGAAACTCTTAAAGTAGAATTACCATGGGATTGTTGTGGTTGTTTATCTATGTTTTTTTTTTTCTGTATATTCTTTAGAGAATCTTAAAGTTAGTTTGAGAAATTCTGTGTGAAAGTGTGTTATCAGAAATTAAGAAAAGTCACACCTATGTTAATGATTCTGCAAAGCTTAAAGACTGATTAGAATTTCATGGTTGTGGAGATTTGAACTGTCAGAAATCCAGATCCAAATTATCTTGGGTTATCTTTAAGTTGCCATTCATTGTCCATTCTTGTGTATGACCTAACAGCTTTTTAATTATCAGGTAAAACCTTCTGAATACTTACCTGCATTGCAGACTGCTAGCTATCACCAACCCCAGAACTAGGGACATGCTCAGAGAAAATTGACATCCTATATCAAAGATTTGCCTTTTTTTTCTAGCCTGCCATCCTTACTGAACCAGGCAGTATATTTGAAATGAGCCTTAATTTCTGGCTTACTTTTGTACAATTATTTTCAAAGTTCATGCAAACATTTCTACACTGAAGGGATTATTCATGGAAACTTGAATCCATGGTCTTGAACTATGGTCAAGCAATCTTCAGTCAGAGTAAATGATCTCTTGTTCTCTTAATGTGAGAGTTCAATTTGGCATAAAAATTTTTGACACTTAATGTGGAATACTAAGAATGAGCCACTTTTTGCAAGATGATGTTAGGTCTATTCCTTTAAGATATTGTGGAGTTGGAATCCACTGGGAGAATCCAGAGACTTAGCCTCAATTCAAGTTTAGATTAAATGAATTTATTCTTACTGCTATCAGAAGTATGGCAGCCTTAGAAATAAACAGCAAGCCATACTGTGCAGAAGGAAGATTAAGGAGGGATTTATGGTAGACATCAGAAAGGAATGTATTATAATTATACATGGAATCCAAAGCTGGGCAGGACAATTGTTTTACTTCCCTTAGTTTTTGTTTTCGTTTTTGCTTTTCACTTTCCAGAAATACAGTAATAAAGACTATTCAATCCCTTTCCCATAGTGATAAACAGGTTGTACAAAAACAAAGACATCTGTTAATATATCACATCCCATTATTCTGCTGTTATCTCACCTTCAGGCCACTAGGATTTCCCAGGATACAGTAAAAGCTGAACAGCCATTAAGGGATACCTGTTTCCATATTAAGTCATCACAGGGGACCTGTGTAAATTATTACTTAGGTCTGAGCACTCGAATGACTGGGATAGAGCAGTTCTTTTCTGGGCAGGCAAAAACAGAACCCTCAGGTTAGGGCTAGTTGTCATGTCCACACAAAGACACTAGTCTCTCTAAGAGACCATATATCCTTCTCTGAAGAAAGCAGCACTCAGCCCTCTGCAGGTAATTCTCTTACCTAGAACACAAAATTAAGTCACTTCCTGTGCTGTAGGTTTTATAGTTCTACCCCTTATCTGGCTCCTCTATAGTCCTAAATTCATGGGCTATCCCAGACTAAATCACATGTTGTGGAACTTTCTCCCACCACTGAAAAGATTAAAAATAGCTAGGCATTTCCATTGTTCAGGAGATTTCCCTGCAATGTCCTCTGGGCCTTCCTACAGCATCTTGTCCCCTCCCATATCTAACTCTATTTTCCTATGTTCTCTCTCACTTCTCACCACTTGCATCATTGAGAAATTCTATGAATGCATAAACATAAAAACACAAAAGAGAAAAGATATTATTCCCAGACTAGAAAAAAGGCTCAGTGCATAAAGGGGTGATGATCAGAATTCAATTGCCAGAACTCATGTGGTGTAAAGGAGAGAACAGAACAGAATCCAGCAAGTTGCCCTCACACTTTCTCTACATAATTTAATAATACATAATAAATGGAGTTTTGTTTTATTTAAAGAAGTACTATTCCCTCCAGGAAAGCAGGCTGATCTCTTGATGTTATTCAATAGCCCTTCAGGCTACATTGCATTAAAAATGCTCCATTTATGGGTGTTGAGGATATAAATTACCTCAGCCTAGAGACAGATATAAAAGACAATCACCTAGTGTCTCACAGTCTTTAATGTTCCTGTAAGTGTGCAAGATAGACTTAGAACACCTGAAAAGACCCTAGGGTAAAACCTGAGAGCTACTCCCATAAGC
Source organism: Pachyuromys duprasi (assembly GCA_028658305.1). Taxonomy (NCBI): domain Eukaryota; kingdom Metazoa; phylum Chordata; class Mammalia; order Rodentia; family Muridae; genus Pachyuromys; species Pachyuromys duprasi. The sequence goes on along the minus strand of JAQQSO010000059.1, from coordinate 23,562 downwards.
AGTGTGAAAATTTAATCACCAAGTGCAAAATCCCAGCTATTATTAAAGGTTTGGGTTCTCAAGAACAAAGGTACCCCACCAAAATGGGAAGCAGAAATTCAAGGAAGGAAATTGAGTTTAAAGAAAAGTAATCACTGCCCAGTAGCCCAGGCTGGCATTATATTTGATAATTATGGTATTTTAACCAATAAGTATTAAAAGCAAAGAGTAATGATTGATGTTCCCAAGTAGGGATTTTTGCTATTGTAATTTTGCATGAAAAACCATAATCCTGGGGCAATGCAAACAGAGATAATAAATGGACCTGTCTTTACTGGTGGCCCGATGCACAGATAATATAGATTTATTTGAAAAGATAATCCAAAGTGTGGCTTCTATAGCCAAAGACACTCCCACTAGTTTTAAATCTAAGAACATTCCTTTCACAAAGTGTCAACAATTATCTTCCATAACAATTACTAGATATCCTGTGACAAAGTAGGTAGAAGATTTTATGAACTATTTTCACTAAAGGCAGATATTAAACACTATTACAGAGAATTTTGAAATGGTAACCAAATGTTCCTTACTGTCACAGAGCCTTACTATAGACAGCTGTTACTTCAGTAATAACTAAACAACCAAGGCTTGAAACCCAGTGATATTTGTCAAGTAAAACACAAACAAAGCAAATGACTTATGTTCAAACTCCACTGCATTGACTGTTTAATGTCCCATTAGTGCATGCCCTACCTTCTCATACTTCTATTATATTTTCTCTCTTATGACCTAGTTTAATTCTCCATAGTCTTAAAATTGTTAAAAATAATCTGAGATGTTGTATTTCATATATTTTCATCAATCATAAAAAGTTGCTGTTCTTTTTTGATATTTTTTATTTTAATTTTTATTAATTCCACTTTATTCACTTTGTATCCCCTCTGTACCTCCCTCTCCCCTTCCCAATCTCACCTTCCCTCACTCTTCTCCACTAATGCCCCTTCCCAAATCCACTGATAGGGGATGTCTTCCTCCTCTTCCTTCTGATCCTAGTCTACCAGGTCTCATCAGGAGTGACTGAATTGTCTTCCTCTGTCACCTGGTAAAGCTGCTCCCCCCTCAGGGGGGAGGTGATCAAAGAGCAGGCCAATCAGTTCCTGTCAGAGACAGTCCCTGTTCCCAATACTATGGAACCCACTTGGACACTGAACTGTCATGGGCTACATATGTGCAGAGGTTCTAGGTTATCTCTGTTCATGGTCCTTAGCTGGATTTGCAGTCTCAAAAAGACCCCTGTGCCCAGATTGTTTGGTTCTGTTGCTCTCCTTGTGGAGCTCCTGTCCTCTCCAGGTCTTACTATTTCCCACTTCTTTCATAAGATTCCCTGCACTCTGTCCAACAGTTAACCATAAGTCTCAGTATCTGCTTGTCTTCTGTAAAACAAAGGACACTATCATCAGAACAAAATGACTGCCTACAGACTGGGAAAGGATCTTCACTAATCCTATATCCAACAGAGGGCTAATATCCAGTATATGTAAAGAACTCAAGAAGTTAAACAGCAACAAATCAAGTAATCCAATTTAAAAATGGGGAACAGAGCTAAACAGAGAATTCTCAATAGAAGAACATCAAATGGCAAAAAAAAAAAAAACAAACAAACAAAGAAATGCTCAACATCCTTAGTCATCAGGGAAATGCAAATAAAAATGACCTTTAGATTTCATCTGATACCCATGAGAATGGCTAAGATCAAAAACTACAATGACAACACATGCTGGCGAGGTTGTGGAAAAAGGGGAACCCTCCTCCACTGTGGGTGGGAATGCAAACTTGTACAACCACTCCGGAAATCAATCTGGCACTTTCTCAGACAATTAGGAATAGTGCTTCCTCAAGATCCAGCTATATCACTCTTAGGCATATATCCAAAAGATGAGCAAGTATACAACAAGGACATTTGCTTAACCATGTTTGCAGCAGCTTTATTTATAATAGCCAGAAACAGCCCAGATGCCCCTCAACTGAGGAATGGATACAGAAATTGTGGTACATTTACACAATGGAATACTACTCAGCAATTAAAAACAAGGAAGTCATGGAATTTGCAGGTAAATGGTGGGAACTGGAAAAGATCATCCTGAGTGAGCTATCCCAGAAGCAGAAAGACACACAGGGTATATACTCACTCATAAGTGGATATTACTCATATAATATAGGATAAATATACTTAAATCTGTACACCTAAAGAAACTAATGAAGAATGAGGACTCTGGCTAAAATTCTCAATCCTCAGCCAGAAAGGCAAAGAGGATGGACATCAGAAGAAAAAGAAAACAGGGAACAGGACAGTAGCCTACCACAGAGGGCCTCTGAAAGGCTCTACCCTGCATCATATCAAAGCTGCTGATCTTGATTTTAACAGAACCACATAGAGAATGGAGATGGTATTTCTCCCACTGGTCAGGATTTTGTTCTTGTGCAGCTTACTTTGTTTCACTTGATTCCATTCATTGTTAATTTTGTTATCATAAAATCTCTCATTGTTTTTTGTTGTTTTTATTTCAAATATCTACTTTTTAATTAAAAAAGTACATACTACCTATATGTTCTCACATATTCACAATTATCTTCAGAGCTTGTAAGAATGGGAGGGTGCAGAAAGTTTCATATACTTGTTGTTAAGAATATACTTCTGCGAGGCAGTTTGTACTCAACCTTTAACCACATCTGTATTTATCAGAGAACTTAGGTAGATGCATTAAAATATATGTACATAAATATCCATTTAGGGTTGCTGGACTTACCCAAAATAACCAATGCTAATAAACCTGAATGTGCATCAATGAAATCGTCATCAAATAATTGAGACTGCATTTGTCTTACTCTGTTTTGTATGGTTTTTATGAAATGCCACAGTCTAAGTAACTCATAGAGAACAGAACTGGGTTATCTCACAGTTATATAGATTGAAAACTCAATGGTGAAGGCCTTGATATCTGGTATCATGTGAGATCTTAATTGCTGTCTTCTTAGAAAAAAATAAAACAATGGTCAAGACTGGGAGGTTGAGAGAAGAGGAGAGAGATAAAGAACCCATACCATACCCACAGCCCTCTCTTGAGAGGCATTGTTTATTCTCTCCAGGAGGGTAGATGGAGTTGTGTACTGAAGGCTAAATTTTCAAAACAGCAGATTAGGGATAAATGCTCCACAGAAGCACCCTTTACTATTTGGCCATTAGACAATAGTTGTTAAGACTTCATTCATATCTCACAAATGCTCAGTAAGAAAAACGATAATCCAATCACCAATGTTACACTCAGTAGAGAGGCAGGGGCAGGAACATGACCCAGAGTTTTGTGTGTGTTGAGGGTTGCATGTCAGTGTTTAGGGGTGCCCTGCTGCATGTGTGTGAATATGCACAATGAGGCCATAGGACAACTTTGAGTCTCATTCCTCAATTGCCTTCTCCCTTTCAGGCCAGTTCTGTCAAGGGCTTAGAGTTTCACCAAACAGGATAAACCAGCATTGCAGTGAGTTCCCAGATCTTCTGCTTCCACCTCCCCTTCTTCCATTGCTGGAGTTATGAGTATGAACCCTTATGCCCAGATTTTTTAAAAGGTTCTGGGGATCCACCTCAGGTCCTCCTGCTCACATGGCAAGCACACTTCCAGATAAGCTACCTCTCTATCTCTTGACTCAAGTGTTTTAATAAGATTTTTAAGACAGTAGTGTTTTCCAAGTGTCTTAAAATTATTTTTAAAAACCTGTGCCCCCTACCTTCACCAACATGTTGAGTTTCTATTCTTAAGTGAAAATTAGACCAACACTTCAGTCTATATAAAACAAGCTCAGTGTTTGCAATTTCTTGTGTCTGTGGTGGATTTGTATAAAAAGTAACCAAGATATTTTATGGCCTATCCTTACTGATGTGCCTACACAATCAGAGACTTTTAGGAATCAACTTCATTATGCATTTAAGCAGCTCATAAAAGTAACGAGTCCAATGTATTTACCCTTCTTTGTAGTTGTAAGCCTTTAACTACAACGACACTGTTAACAAAGAAATCACAATGTGAATATTCCAGAGGCTTTATACCAACCCCCAGTTCAATTATACATGAATCAGCAGAAATGAATTTGCAGTTTTATTCCACGATGTAGTGGAGCTCAAGTATTTCATAAAGTGTAGTCATGCAACAAATTCTGAGCTCACTTAAGAATAATTAGCACATTGATGCTACTTGTGTAGTTAAAAGAAAATGTGGAAATTTCCCCATTGTAAGCACTAAACTCTGTTCTCTAAAGTGAGAAATCTTTCATTCCAAAGGAAGCTGGTTGCTCCATTGTCCTTATATTTTATCTTCCTCCTCTTCTACCTCAGTTAAAACCACTATGGCTTATACAGACAAGTCTTAATTACAGGCCTGAAGCAAGCAAAGAAGCCTCCATGAATTTCCCAAGTAATTTATTTAAATGATGCATTTATTCTTCTAGGTTACTCTTTCTAGGTCCTTTGAACAATTATGGCTGAGCTAAAGGAGACTTAAAACCTGTCCCTTGAATGTCTTAATTTAATATGCTCACCAAAATTTGACATTCTCACATCTCTTTTCCCAATCTCTCTCATGAAAGAGATGCATGTGGAAGGAGGCTGAACTAGCATCTGCAGTTTCTGGTACACCAGACAGACTTTCAGTTTCATTTTAGAAAATCTATTTTGACTTTATTATTATTATATGTATATCTGTATGTACATGAATACAGGCACCCACAGAGGCCAGAAGAGGGCATTGGAACACCTGGAGCTGAAGTTAGAGGATGTTGCCATCTGTCGGGCTTACAGTTTTCTTTTTTTTTTTT
>JAQQSO010000059.1:0-18217 GCA_028658305.1 Pachyuromys duprasi | reverse complement strand
TACTCAACTTCATATGGAGAAACAAAAAACCCAGAATCTCCAAAACAATCCTCTACAACAACAGATCATCTGGAGGTATCTCCATCCCCGACCTCAAGCTGTACTACAGAGCAATAGTAATAAAAACTGCATGGTATTGGCATAATAACAGAATAGTGGATCAATGGAACCGAATAGAAGACCCAGAAATGAACCCACATACTTATGGAAACTTGATTTTTGACAAAGAAGCCAAAACCATTCAATGGACTTACAGTTTTCAGAAATGAACCTAGATTAATCTCTCTGGAAAGCAACAGGTACTCTTAACTGCTAAACCATTGTCCAAGCCCAGGTCAGATAAACTACTGCGAAGAATGTGATGCGTTCCTATTACCTTGGACAATCACGGGATTCTGAGGTCATTTCTAGTTACCTCCATGTAGAAAGAGAGGCTAGCAAGAAGAATCTTGAGCAAGCTAACAGAAGTCATCACTGAGTCATGAAGAAGTGGGGCCTTTAATTCTATCCTCTCAGAGTCAGAATCCTGACTGTTACAGCCAAACATGACTAACAGCTTGGAGTGGGAAAAGCTATTTGATCAAAAAGTTCTTTGCTCAAAACAGCTGAACATGAAAATCACAGTTCAGCTCACAAAACAGACTGTGTAGAAAGGAAAACAGGCTGTGTAGAAAGGTGTTAGTAAAGTTAACAAGCACAATATTCTAATTCTAAGAAATCGTAATCTAGAGTGATAGATGGTTTTCCTGCAAAAAAATAAACAAACAACAAAATTAACCCCTAAACAGAGGGCTAGCTAATGGGAATCTGGTCAATCCCCAAACATTTCTTTCTGTTTTGCTAAAATCCAACAAAGAGATTTCTCCTATAAATTATTTTGACCTGTGAGACACAGCTTCAAAAAGAACATTTGATATACGAGACCATATCAAAAAGAAAAACTAAGCAGAAATATATGTGATTATTTTAGAACAATCATTTACTGATGAATAGAATAGGTAGAAATTTATGTTGGACCTTGAGAAATCTAGGGATAACTGGGAGATTTCTGCCTTTACACCAATCCAAGTTTGCTGAAATCCTATCACTGTACCTAAGTCTAAATTTGCATTTTTCCCATAGTCAAGATTTACTTCAATGTTTTTTGAGATTTTCTTATCACCAGAGATCTCTACTTCTGACTTCCATGAGATGTTAAAGGCACTAGATAGAAAGAAACTCCTTATACATTGAATAATGCAAGTGATTTATGTCACAAGTAAACTCAGCAGTTACATTTGAATTAAACTGTTTACAAAGCTACCTATCATTTACCAAAAGGGCTAATTCCTTCAAGAGATTAATCAGACTAGCATCAAGCTTCCAGGTTTCTTTCATGTTATCCTAAGTTTTCATAAATTCAAACTTAAAAAAATTTAGTCATTTTAACAGATAGAACAAATATAGATAGTCCCTAAGCCAGAATTTATCTTCCAGCCCTTTAGATTCAGACTTATTTGTCCAGTCTAGATCTTTGCTACTAAGAGCTAACAAGAAGCAATGACAACTATATTTCCTTAGTATCAAAGTATTCCTCCCTTTAGCTCACGTCACTATTCTAGTTCCTTCCACAATTGCTATCTTTGCTGTCTTAAGTCACAGACGGTGAGCTTCACAATCTTTTTTTTTTAATGTAATTTATTTATTTTTATATCAATCACAGGTTAGGTACTTTGCTTCCCAGGCGTAGCTCCCTCCCTCATTCCCTACCACTCTCCCTATCCCTCCCTCATCTCCTCCCTGCCCCCTCCAAGTCCACCGATGGAGGGAGGACCTCCTCCCCTTCCATCTGACCCTAGTAAGGGAAACAGGGACTGTTTCAGTCATGAACTCGATGGCTGGCTCTTTGACCCTCCCCCATACACGCCAGGGAGTAACAGCCTGGCTAGATCCCAGGGCAGGACATTGCAGCCAGCCCTGAGGAGCTTCACAATCTTATATTCAAGACTGAAAGCTCTTTATTATTTTTATTCAAGAGATTTTTGTACAGGCTTAGATAAGCTTCAAGGCCACATTCTGGACATCTGATAAGATAGCCCTCAATGGCTGTTACTTTCCGCTAAATTCCATTAGATGTCTTGTAAATATTGAGGATTTTCCTAGAATGCTGGTTTATGTGTCCATACTTTTAAACTTTACAGAAACACACTCATCTTACTTATGTCCACATAGTTCCTTGTGTCAAGCCAGGCTCCACAGCCATTTGCTTTCAATAAAGCTGATGATACCTATACTCCTAGGAAAAACAATTGATTTGAAGGTATCTTCCTGTTGGGAAGAAAATATGAAGCCTGGGCTGAAAAAATCCAGCACATCAAATATGCATTCCAGGGCCTCAAACTTTATTAAGAAAACATTCCAGATTCTGGAATACCAGAATTCCCTCCATTTCTTTGGCCTTTCTATGCATCAAAAGAAGCAATAATTGTTTCTCGTACATATTATGCACAAACAAAAAATGTGTAAAATGAAAAATGAGAAGCAATATGAACTACAGATGGAGAGTTATGCATAAAAACTTTTAAGTGGATTTAAATTCTCTGAACATCATTAGAAACCAATGTCTTCAAAACACAACATTAGTCATGTAAGCTTTCTGAGCATCTCACTATACAGAAAAGTATGCAGCTGAAAATTTACATTTATGGAAATTTAATAACATCAGAAAATGGAATAGATACAATATAACCAAACAGAATGGGATATGAAGTTACTTTACTTGCATTTTAATCCTCTGTAAATCAAAATTATGAAAATTATAAATATATTTTAATGAATTGACAGAAGATGGAAATCTAAGTTCATGTCTTTTCCTTTTTATAATTTAAATTGAGTTTTTATAATTTATTTACATTATATCCCAATTTTAGCCCTTTCCGTCATCTGCCTGCAGTCCCACCCTCCCTCTCTCTCTCCTAACATTCACAGCCAAACATTGGTCTGAGTACAGGGAAAGAGTAGGGGAATAGGAGGACGCAGAGTGGATAAGAGCTTCATAAGAAGACCAACATTCTCCTGACTTCCATCTGCCCCTAATTTCCCTCCTGTAGTCCTCAAATAGCAGGCGCTTTTCTCGCTTACTAACTGGCCACAGACTATCAAGGCTCATCAGAACTGCTTGAATCCTTTTCCTCTGTGGCCTGGCAAGCCCCTATCCCTAACCCTCAAACAGGGAAAAGTGATCAAAGAGTGGGCAACTCAGTTCATGTACGAGAGAGGCCCTGTTCCCCACATGAAGATTGAGTTGCCTATTGGCTACATCTGAGCAGGTGTCTAGATCCTCTTCATGCATGCTCCTTCGTTGGTGTATCAGTCTCTGCATGCCTCCATGGGGTCAGAAATTTTGGCTTTGTTGGTCTTCTTATGAAGCTCCTGTCCACTCTGTGGCCTTCTATTCCCCTATTCATTCTTATGACTCCCTGCACTCAGCCCAACGTGTGGCTGTGAGTCTTTTTTTTTTAATTTAAAAATTTTAATTACAGTTTATTTACCTTGTGTCCCAGCTGTAACCCCCTCCCTTATCCGCTCCCAACTCCACCCTTCCCCCTTCTTCCATGCCCAGTCCTTCTTCCTCCCCCAGTCCATTGATAGGGGAGGTCCTCTTCCCCTTCCATCTGACTCTAGTCTATCAGATCTCATCAGGACTGGCTGAACTATCTTCCTATGTGGCCTGGTAAGGCTGTTTCCCCCTCAGAGGGAGGTGATCAAAGAGCCAGCCACTGAGTTCATGTCAGAGACAGTCCCTTTTCCTATTAGCAGGGAACCCACTTGTGCTGGGACTCATAGCCAAACTTTGGGCAGAATGCAGGAAATCTTATGAAAAAAGGGGGAGATAGAAAAACCTGGGCAGGGGAAAGGAGGTCTACAAGGAGGGCAACAGAACCAAAAATTCTGGGCCCAGGGGTCTTTTCTGAGACTGATAATCCAACCAAGGACCATTCATGGAGATAACCTAGAACCCCTGCTCAGAGTCTTAGCATCTGCTTTGGTCTCCTGCTGGGTGGAGTCTTTGAGAGGACATTTATGGTAGGCTCCCATCCTGTTCCCTCTCTTCAACCACTTCCAGTTTCTGTTCTGTTTGTCCTTCTGGATGAGATTTAAGCATCCTCCCTAAGGTTATCCTTCTTATTTAGCTTCTTTATATTAGTGGATAACAGTATGGTTATCTTGTGTTATATTCCTAAATCTACATATAAGTGACTATATTCCATGTGAGCTTTATGGCTATGGGTTTTCTGACTCAGTATGATCTTTTCTAGTTCCATCAATTTGCCTGAAAATTTCATAATTTCCTTGTTTTTAATAGCTGAGTCATATTTCATTATATAAATAAAGTACAATTTTTGTAGCCATTCATTGGTTGAGGGACAGCTAGGCTGTTTCCAGATTCTGGCTATTTTGAATAAAGCTGCTAAGAACATAGCTAAGCAAATGTGCTCATTGCATGCTAAAATATCTTTTGGGTATATGCCCAGGAGAAGTGTTGCTTGGTCTTGAGGTAGCACTATTCCCAATTTTTTAAGAAACACCAGATTGATTTAAAAGTGATTGTACAAGTTTGCACTCCCACCAGAAATTGAGGAGTGTTCCCCCTTTTCTACATCCTCATCATCAGGTCATGTCTTTTTCTGCTTCTTCCAAAATTCCCTTGGGAATAACACTAACCATAAGAAAAGAACAACACACAATGGCAGCTCATGGCCAGATAAGGTGCTCACTATTATCTAAAATTCCAACCAAGACTGTTTCCACTCTTAAATATACATGAACAGGTGAATTCACATAGGAACTTCTTGTATGTATGTACATGTGGATGTGTGGTGATGGAGACCTTAGTTACTTTGCCATTGATACGATGCCATGACCAAGACAGTTCATAGAAAAAAAAATAATTTATATGAGGCTCACACTTTCAGAGGATTAGAGTTTAAAACCATCATGATGGAAAGCATGGCAGCAGGCAGGTAGGCATAATGTCGAAACAGTAACTAAGAGCTTACATCTTGATCCACTGTCAATGCCTCAGCTTTTGGCAAGATCAAGGGTAGAACCTGGAATGGGAATCAGAATCCCCATTCACTTTATCTCTCAGGTTTCCCTTTATCTCTTGGGTTGGTAAGCTGATGGCTCAGGCAACTGATCACAAGGAACAATTTAAAGAGGAAGAAAATGAGGAGGCAGCCCAGGATCTTCTCTAGTGGCTCAGGACTGGGTGCACTGCTAATAAAGAGAACTTAAGCTGGTCGTGTTTTTTTCTGCAGCCAGTTGAAAAGCAGCTTCAAGCCACAAACTTCAAAAGTTGTAAAGGAAGCCTGTTTGAGCTGTAGATAAGCCTCTCTGTGGAGCTCTCCTTTAGGGTAAAGTGTGCCTGCTGATGGCAGAGCCCCAGAGTCCGTTAACGTATTAGTGAATCTATAGGAAAACAAGAAATAAGACAGAGATAACAAATAGATCACTCAGATACACAATCATTGAAGAGGAAAAAGTAGATGAGGTTAAAAACTCTAACTTCAACAAGTTCCCACAACAAACATATGACAATGATGTTGATTTCAGCTAGCATTTTCTCTCCAGAAACTGCAACGAGTTCAGGCTGAGGATTCCATAGTAGCAGCCCATACATACATATAGATAAACAATCAGACATATAGACCTGCACATATTTATACACATATTCAATGGGTGATAGAAAATGAGCTCCTTACATACATACAGACAATTGATATACAATCGTGTAATATACCTACAAAACGACAGACAGATACATTTACATACATATACATATTTTCATATATATTAGCTCATGGATGATGTGAATTCCAGTGGGTTTCAACCTATGTTTATTGTATGGTCACAGCTTTTACATTTCTGAGACAAGGAATTACCTTATAGTCAAAAACGCAGCTAATCACAAAATAGATAAATTTAAAAAATGCATCCAGTTACATGTATTTTCATTAAGAGTAAGCATTTATCTTTGTATCTATTAAATAAGATCATAGTGAATTCAGAATGACAAAGGTTGACAAGGCCTAAAGGTTAATCTGGACCAAGTGGTTACAGCAAATTATAGATTTAAATCTATTCAATTAGGACTGACCTGGCTACACATTTTCCAGTTATTTCTTAGTTTATAGTGAGTTCAAGACAATAATTCTATGCCTTTTATTCCAAGGTACAATCAATATAAAATGCAATATTTGATGCCATAGGGTGTCAAAATATTAGGAATTACAATGAAACAATTATTATTTAATGACACCAAGATTTGTACTTAATTTAGACAATTCTTTATAGACCCATCATGTTTTGTATTCATGGGAAGTTTAAACCACCTTGCCTGTATTTATTGTGTATACCAGGATTTATGGTACCATCCCTACAGTGAGAACTTACCTAAAACAACAAATATGTCTCAAGCCTATCCTCTAGTGAGGCATCTGGAGGTCAAGAATGGTATTTCTTGCGGCCATAAACTTTCTAATACTGTTTGAAGTTCTAAATCTTTTAATCTTGTTTAAATCTAATCAGGAATTTGATAATCAGAAATTAATACATCTGAAAAGTACTGCATCTTCATAAAGATCCCATAGGAAGTTTGTTCAAACAGAGTGGGTAAATACTCAAAAATGAGAGTTCACACCTTGCCAGATTTTGTGAGAGATGTAGCAGTAATGAATAAATGACGGGGTTGTCAGAAGTTGGAAACAATACTGGGGTGCATTACGAGACAGACCTTGTAAAATTCCAGATCCCTTTCAGAAAGTACACAAGCCTATTGAACTTCCTTAAGTCAATGGCTCTTGACATTGTGTCAGAGGCTGGAGGCAATTCTGGGAGTGCACCATAGTACAGACCTTGCAGAATCCTGGTTTACCTTCCAAAAGGCCCACATTCTTACTGAATTCCTTTAACAGAATGACTCTTAACAATCCACAAGCATGAGGCAGAGATAGTGAAGTGGAAATGGTGTGCATTAGTGAAAACTCAAAGCCCAGCCTCAATGACACACCTACTTCAACAAGGTTTCCCACCCCAATCCTGCCAAGATAGATCTATCAACTGGGCACCAAACATTAAATATTTGTATATATTCTGGCCGTTCTCATTCAAACCACTACATATGGTATTTGCAAGTGTATATGTGCATATATATGTGCAAGTGAGATATATGTGCTCACATACATATGTCCATATGGAGGTCACAATGATGTTACTTTTAACTGTCAATTGATACAATCCATAGTCATTTGGAAAAAGAGTTTCAGAGGTGATTGTTTAGCTCATGTTAGCCTGTGGTTATGTCTAAAGAAGAATGTCTAGATTACATTAATTAATATAGGAAGATTTAACAACTGTGAATAGCACCATTTTGGGTCTTGGATCATATAGACTGTAGATAAAGTGAGCTAACTACATACATGTGAGCATTCTGTACATGTGTCATGGATGCATTTATTCTTCCTGCTCTTTGATATGCATTTGATGTGCTAAGAAGTTTTAAAGTAACTACTGCCTTGACAACCCTCTTATGATGGAAATAACCTGGAACTGTGAGTTAAAATTAACCCAGTTGCTTTTCCACGGGGTATTTCATTACAACTAAATGGAAGTAAGACACCAAAAGTCAATATTTTGTCTTTCCTCAATTACTTATGACCTTAGTCATTTGAACATAGAGCTCACTGATCTGGCTTCACTGACTTGTAAGTTCCAGGGATCCCCTGTTTTTTATAGGGCTCAAGTAGATACATGTGGTTCTTCTGACCATGTGATTTCTTGAAATGACTGGAAAGACTTTATTCATCAGCTTTTCATTGCTCACATGACCGAATGAGAATTGCTTTCCTTGGGCAGTGTGGTTGACACCAAAAGACACAGTTCATTTATGTTCATTGATATAAAATAACATCACCAAGAAGAAAAGCAAACATCAAGAAAAAATCTGACCTATTTTTTTACTAGTTGTGCCCTCAAGTATCTGTCCTATGTGACACACAGAAGGCACAAATATTTTTGAGAACCTTAGAGACAATATTACCTAAATGTGTGATATAGAAATCTTATACCACAGTAAGGTAATTATTAAGATGATTCATCATAGAAATTCTCAATTACTTGAAGAAGGAAATAAACAGAACACTACTCTTCAGAATTTTGCTGCTGATGGAGGGGAAAAAGTTATATTTTCAGTTCGTTGATTTACAACAGTAGATAAATGAGTAATAACTGCATGGATTAACTTTGATACATTATGTGTACATATGTTGTAAAGAATAAAGTAGTTAGAGAAGCCACATATACATGAATATAAGTAAAATAATTATTTCCATGTGAAAAAAATTAAGAATAAATCAGAGTAGTCTTTAAGCACACCCGAAACATTTTCCTATAGAAATATCCTGAAACAGATAAAACAAAATGTTCCCTTTTTTCTCATCTCCCCTTTACTTTCTATCTCCCCGTCTTTTTCTCTTTCCTCCTACCTTTTCCTCCTCTTTTTTCTTCTTTCTTCCATTCTCTCTCCTCTGTCTATCTTACTCTCTCTCTCTTTTCTCTGTCTGCATTTCTCCAGCCTCCAGCACCTTTCCTTTCTTCTTTCATCTCTTTTGCGGTACTGAAAATAGAAGCTAGAGCCTGCTACATGCAAGGTAAGTGCTCTAACACTGAGTTATATGGTACTGAATATTTGGGTTAATTTTATATAAATATTTTCATCATATTTAATATTTACATTTATTTTATAGAAATTATTCACAATAATGATAAATTTAAATATAAAAAAGCTAGCCCAGGACAAAATTATCATTAACTTATCATTAAGCCACCATACACAACACTGGCTTTGAAATATTTCTTCTTGAATGTAAAGAACCTGAGTCTCTCCATTGCTCAGTGTTTTGGAAGGCGATGGGCTGTGGAAGATGTTATATGGGTGTCAGTGTCTCTCCTACTTCACAGCTCATTAGATTGCCTTAAACTATGAACAAACAAATGTAGTTTAAGAGCCTCTCTCCTGATGGTTAATAACTTTTGACCTTTCTCAGTATGCTTGTTTCAGATGTCTTAAGCACAGTTGGGTTAAGAGCAACCTGTTCATTATCATTCTGTCCAGAAGTTCAAAATACTGAATTTGTTCTCTTCTGTACCACGAAAATTTAAGTACCATGAAATGCTAAAGAGCCTTTCACTGGCACTAATTTATTGCGTCACTGCCAGTTTACAGGTTTACCTATAGCAGTCATTGTATCACGTAATCCCTCATTTCCTTGTTATTAATCTATAAGCACTTCATGCCGACCCTTAGTATACAGCAAGGGAAAATCAATATACCTCACTAACCTTCAGTTTAGAATTGACATGTTATACAAGATCCCTGAGTTCCTAATGGGATTTTAGTACCAATATTTTATGACTTTACTATCTCATGTGTATTTGATATGTCTTCTGAAATAGATCAGGAAGGGCTCTCAAAATATTATTCTTACATTCTGGGAAATTTCAAGTTGTCTAAAGTAGCTGTGAGAATGAATATCAGGACCATTAGAATCCCCTAATGAAATTTGTCTAAATATCTTTGATGAGAAGGTTGTTCTCCAGTTCAACAAGTTTGGATTATAACATAAATTGTAAATTTATTTGGAAATAATTTAAATGTGCTTATGTGAAAATAACGTTAGCATTCAAAGAACAGATATTATAGATATGCCTTTGATAGTGATAAAGAGAAGATGCATGACTGGGGCCAGATCAGGCCAGTAAGAGTCTGCTCTTAAGAGACTGTGTGTGTGACTTATAGACAATGGCCTTCTTTGGTACTAGTCAAGTTATAAATGCTCATATGTTAGAATGTATATTGGGATTGATTTCAAAGGTTTTAAAAAATGTTTATGAGTATGTATTAATTATACATAATAATGGGTTTCATTATATACATTGTTATTTACAACTAAGTTTACCTATACAGGTCTTGTCTAGCTTCAAATTTCACAGGTTGAGATTCCCAGACATGTCTAGAGGACACTCTCTCAAAGCAGAGATCCTTGCCTAGGACTTGCAATCTTTCTCCCACCTTTTGTTTGATTTTCCCTGGAGTCTAGATATAAAGGTTGTCTTGTGGATATGTCAAATTTGAAGTGTGACTATGTAGTGACTTTCTCTGTATTTTGACCAGTGTATATCTCTGTACTATCCTCATTTACTGCAAAAGAAGCTTCTTTTATAATGGTTTAAGGGATGAAAACTACCCTTATTTACAGAAAAATAATTTAGAATACAGCTCAAAATTACATTAGTTTAGGAAAACAATTGTATTAGTTTTACTATAGAGTCTATGACCTCTGTAGTCATGAATAATCAGCTAGGTTTACAGTACCCAGCATGAAACCCTTGCTTTTGTGTGGTTCTAATGTCCAATTAAACAGCTATAATTTTCCCCAAATATAAAAATACCACTACTGTATCCTTGGATATTTCTTTTCACTTGGTTTTTGCAGTGGTTCATAAGCTTTACAGTTGGGTGGAACTTGTGGTTTCTTTTCTTCCCTGGCAGCTTTCAAAGCACCTTCCAAAACTATGAAAATGTACAACATTTCTAATGTGTGTTACAGGAAGAGAACTTAGGTCCTCATGCTAAAATTGAGTCCTAAATTTTTTTAACAATGATAATGTGATAAATTCTTTCATATGCTTTTCCTGTATCTTATTGAGATTATTTTACCCCAACTTCTAATAAAATGATAAAATATATTAACTGTTTTGCCCACACTGAACAGTCATTGTTACTTCTTAGTAAAGATCAGATGATTATCTGATGTGCTATAAAATTAGGTTTGCTAGTATTTAATTAGAAATGTTTGAATCTATGTTTACTATTGATATTGGCCTTTGGATTTTCTCTGCTTGTAGTGATTTTTGGTTGTTTGTTAAAATCTGTCTTTGAAATTAGGGTAATCTTAGTTTAATTTTAGAGTGTTGTTTTATTTCTTCAACTTTTTGGAAAAATATTAGAAAGTGGTTCGCCTTGATTCTTTATGAACAACTATAAGCCATTTAGATGTAATAGACATAAACAGAAGTATTTTATTATCGAGACCAACAGAATATATTCTTATTACTGCATATGGAAAGCTTTTCAAGATCACCTATGATGTCATAAAGTAAAATAAGGTCAAAAGAGTTGAAGCCATACAGCTTTCATTTTCAACTGGCGGAATAAAACTGGACATCTATTACAAACAAAAATTGAAACATTTACAAATAAATTGAAATTCAACAACATATTCTTGAAGGAAGAAATTGAGAAAAAAAAATATAAAGGGTATGGGATTTAGCTTAGTTAATAAAATACTCATTATCCATGGTAAACAGAGATAGGTTCTCCCCAATTATATTAAAGAAGTTAGTCTGAATTTTTATTTACACATTTTAAACATGTTTATCCTGAGCTATTGGCAGTTGTGGATTCTTGGGGAAGGACAGTCAGTATTTTTCTGAGATGTGATCACGAATAGATTTTTCATGCTCTGCTACATAGACTTACTATCACCTTTAATTGTATTCAGTAGGTTAAAAAAAGTACATGATATTTGGAGGGAGAAATGATGGCGTGGTTCTTAGATACTGTGGTGTTTTAAATATACTAAACACAAAAATGTAGGTACAGGTACGAATATCAATATAATTGTTCATTGTGATAGATTTCAGACATTTATATCTAGAACATATCTATGGACAGTATGAATTGCTACTACTAAACATCTCCGCTTATCAGAATAATGAAGGCTTCAAGGTCAAAGCTCTTGAAAATTGTTTGAAGGAAAGTATCACACTTCCCTCACTCAGCCTGTGGAAAATATATTTCTGACATTAAAATAAAGATTCCTGAGGGATACATGAAGAAAAATATCTTTTACCAATAATAGCAGGTGATATTTCTGCGAAATTAGTATATGTCAGGTTGGGTATTTACCATCCACCATTTTCACCCTCAAGTGTCTTACATGCCTGAACTCATTTAATGTTCGCAGCATTCCTTTGAAGGAATTTTTAAAATTTTTAGTAGTGTATATTAAGTATGCATAATAATGGGCTTCATTATGACATTTCACACACACATAAATGTGATTTGATCATTTTCACACCATCACCCTCTCCTATTAGTTTTCACTTCTGCTTATATCCTTTCTCTTTCTAACTGGCCCTCTTTCTACATTCACATTTTTTGTGACACAATGAATTTATTTAGTGTTGCTCATAGAGGATAGGTGAAACATATAGTACCCCAGAGTGAAAAGGAGCTCATGAACCACCTATTGTTGAAATATTATTATTTCTATGGGATAGGATGAGATGCAGACTAATTTTCTCAGAGTACTTGGCCTAGCTGTTACAGCCAGGATTCATATCAAGGTAGTGAGATTCCAGCATCCTCTGTCCATCTGTGAGATTCATTAACTGATGTTCAGTCCTTGGAAGACAGATCTGATTATAAAATATCAGCACAATCCAAAAGTTCATATCCCAAAAGAGTGGCATTGTTTGGGGAATTGCCAGGAACTTTAGGAGGTGAGGCCCCAACTAGAAGTAGTAGGTTACTGAAGCAAATGTATAATGGTAGCTTGCCCCTGGCCTTGTAATATCTTTCCCTATTTTATGTCCACCATGAAATAAATAGATTTTTCCATATGGTCCTGATACCACAATCTTCACTACAAACAGTGGAGTCAAGTGACAATGGATTTATCCTTCTGAAACCATAAGCTAAAATCAGTCCGTTTCCCTTTCTGCTGCCTTATGACCTATCATGTACATACATATGGCTTTTTTGTCACTATTTTTGGCTCACAGAAAGACCTTAGCTGTTACCAGGCAAGGACACTTCTACTTTTGTTTAACTAATTATGTTGGTTAGTTTTAGTTTTAACTGTCAACTTGACACAACCTAAAAGAACCTAGAAAGAAAGACACATTGTAATATTATGTACATAAGAGTGGCCTATAGGTATGTCTAAGGGGATTATCTTGATTGTTTATTGGAGTAAGATGACCCAGCACAATTGCAGGTGGCACAGTTCTTCAGGCAGATGGTGTTGAAGTGAGTAAGAATGAAAAAAAGAAAGAAAGAAGGAAAGAAAGAAAGACAGAAAGACAGAAAGAAAAGAAAAGAAACTAGCTACAAGCAAAGATACAGTCATTTCTCTCTGCTTTGTGGATGAGATGTGACTAGGTGCTTGAGTTCCTGTCTGTACCTCCACAAATGACAGAATGTACACTGCAATTGTAAGCCAAATAAACATTGCCTACCCTATGTTGTTTTGGGTGAGCTTGTTTAATTACAAAAATAGAAATGAGACTACAATATGTACCCAAACTCCCTTTTTCCACCTTACCAACTTTTTCAAAAACAATTTTATTAAATTTCTATTTTTTATATTGATTACAGTTTATTCACTTTGCATCCCAGCTGTTGCCCTCTCCCTCATTCCCTCTCAATTCCACCCTCCCTTCCTCATCTTCTCCCATGCTTCTCTCCAAGTCCCAACTTCTCTGATGCTTTCCTCTTCCACTCCATCTTGGCCAACTCAGCCAGCTGGGCCAACTGTTCTTTGACTAGGCTTGAAGGTATTTTACTCTTCCCCAGCTTATCAGGCTCTAGTTATCTGTTTCATGTTCCTACCTTTCTTACTACCCATTGAGATAGCTGTGAATATCAACTTGGTTGAGTTTGGAGAAAACTAAGGGACATGTATATTAATGGGCCTTTGAGAGCTCTTCCCGGGAGGGTTAAGTGGAGAGACAGGACTTCCTAGCATGGACAGTACCAAAAGAGGTGAAAGTGGGAGAAACACTAGATGCTGCTTGATTGCTTTCCTTTGCTTGTTGCTGGTCAGTGTAACTATTCAGGTTTTGATGCTGCTGCTGCTGCTGCTGCTGCTGCTGCTGCTGCTGCTGCTGATGATGATGATGATGATGATGATGATGTCACTACTACCAGCCTCTGCTGCCATTGGAATCCAGTTTCTTCAGCCGTCTAACATGGACTGAAGACTACCAATCCTTCAAGAATACTTCAGACTTTCAGGGCCATATTGGAACTACTAAGGCATACAGTCTTCTGAAATGAGTAGGTCCTGTGTTCTCAGCCTTCCTATTGACTAGACAACTATGTGGATTATTTAACTTGTGTTATTAGTAGGCAATAATCCCCTTCTTGAAATAATTTTCATTTGACTCATTTTATTAATCCCACATGTCTATCTTCCTGATCCTTTTCAAACTGTTGTTCAAACACTACCAGCTAAGTAAACACTTTTAAAATTGTAAGTCAGCCCATTTCAATTTTTGTCTTCCTTAATCTTCTTTATCCTTTTTCTATTATACCTCTCACCCTAAAATCTTTTATATATTTACTCCTTTTATTATTTGTGTGGCTCACTTGCTTTGCTTCTTGCTGTCAGTGCATCCATCCAGTAACCACCAGAATATTTGAGGACATGACCTCTGCTACAGAGTATTTTTTTTAATTCATAACTTTACTGATTCCCACAACTGTGAATAATGCTCAGGTCACAGATTATTATCAACATAAATTAAAATGTGTGTGTATGTGTGTGTGTATCTGTCACAGTATACAGTTTCCCTTTTCTGTTATGTTCATATAAGCAAAGAAAGGCCTGTGAGCTTCTCTATATCAAAGCTAATTGCATCTACAAGTACAAATTGTTCTAAGTTGACTAATTTTCCATTTTAGTTTGTTACTAAAGGAAAAGGTGACATTTAAAGTTAAATCAAAAGATTTAACCTTTATATCCAAATGATAGGTGGATAAAAAAGTTGAGGGAAGAAAAAAAACTGCTGTAAGACACCTGGCAGAATTCCAGACCTGTCACAAATGTTCCATAAATTTTGGTTGAGTGAATGCTCATTAAAGATTACAGGGGACAGAGGTGAGGGGACCACATATTGAATAGTAATCACTAACAAAATTTCATATTAAATGTCATGTAGGGATATTGTGTTTGTTGGAGCAAGTCATAAATAAGTTAAGCTAAGTCTCTGAAATGAGTAAAGACAGCCATTTGGGATCCAGATGTGGTGAAGCAGAACTCCAGCCTGCTAGTGGGTTTATAGGAGCTGTTAATAAAGATAATGTTATTGGAAGGTATTTCAGGAACTATGACACTGTACAAATGTTAAAGCCACACATTTCTGGAATATCTAAAGGCATTATTTTCTAAATGAAATTGACTCTCTGTCTTCGTTTCATTTCTGTGGCTGTGATAAAACATGTTGAGCAAAACCAATTTAGGGGAAGAGGTGATTATTTTGCACACAATTGCAGGCATCAGTCAGGCAGCCACTCACTTTATCTCACAGTCAGCAGCTGAGAGGAACAGGTCCTTCCTCCCCTTGTTCTATTCAGCTGACTTTGGTACAGGGCTAGCCCATGAAATGATGCCACCCACATTCAGGGTTAGTGCCCTGGCTAGTTTTAAGTCAACTTGTCACAAACTAGAATCATGTGAAAGGAAGGAACCTCAACTGAGAAAAATGCCTCCATAATATCTGACTGAAGGGCATTTATTTTTAACTAATTATTGATGGAAGAGGGCCCAGCCCATGGTGAGTGCTGCTATCTCTAAGCTGGTGGGTTCTAACAGAAAGCAGGCTGCCTCAGCTATGATGAGTAAGCCAGTAAGTGGAACCCCCTCCATGACCTCTACATCAGCTTCTGCCTCTGAGTTTCTGACCTGCTTGAGCTCTTGTCCTGACTTCCTTCTGGGATGGACTGTAATATGGAAATGTTAGCCAAATAAAACCTATCCTCTGCAACTTGTTTTGGTCATGATGGTTCATCATAGCAGTAGTAACTCTAAGAAACTGGGGCCTGCTTCTTTAATGGAGGACCAGAACAATCCTCCACTGACATGCCCACAGGCCAGTCTGGTCTACGTGATCCCTCATAGAAGACTCCCTTCTGGGCCATTCTAGGTTGTGGTCAAGGTGGCTGTTAAATTAAAAACCTAGTCTCCCCAGCTTTGCACATCCTTGTACTTGCATTTATACCTTACTTTGCAGACAGTTATTAAAACATCCTCACTTGTTACTCACTCTATCTGATCTCTAGATTAACCCTTTGTGGTACCTTTTACTTTTCTGAGGTAACATCACCTATAACTTCCTAGACAGAGCCTCCTAAAAATCTGATCCACATTTACCTGCTCTTCGCTTCCACTGACCTGCCCTTTGCCCCAAGTTATCCCACAGTACAGTGGAATAGCATTTAGCACAGAAAAGTAGAGTCATTTATTTGTTTGAATGTGTAAATACTGGTAGTTAATATACCTTTGTGGGACCTACTATAGATTGTCAGCTTGATAAGGTCTAGCAACAGAGATGAGCCCAGCCCGTAGACATGTCTGTGAAGAATTATCTAAATTAGGTAGTTGAAGTGGGAAAGCCTACTCTAAATATGGACAGTATACCTGGGTAAGCTCCTAGATTGAAAGGAGAAAGGGAGCAGAGCACCAGCATCATCTCTTTCTGCTTCTCGACTGGATACCATGTGCTCAGATGCTTTATGTTCCTCCTATTGTGAACTTTTCCTTC
Organism: Pachyuromys duprasi; assembly: GCA_028658305.1. Lineage (NCBI taxonomy): Eukaryota > Metazoa > Chordata > Mammalia > Rodentia > Muridae > Pachyuromys > Pachyuromys duprasi. Next base: position 1,567 of record JAQQSO010000059.1, on the reverse strand, counting down.
AATTGTGCACTCCAAATAATATATTTTTCTCTTTAAGGTGATTTGGTCAGGTATTTTATCACAGATGTGACTTAATTAATATTACAACTATCAAAGTATTCCCTTGTATCTTTTTTTCTGTCCATAGGATCCATGTTACATGATAAGATATAAAGCTCCCCTCTCTAAATACAATTTGAATTTTTCTTTGTCTACAAAGATAGTTAAAAGAAACAAGACAAATGGGGCCTCTGAAATTTTGTTTCTGTCATAATACTTCTCATGGGATCTGGTACATATTCAAGACACTCTGTCATGACTATTACTAGTTCTGATGTCCGTATTTCTTTTTTCAATTTATTTTTATATTAATCATAGGTTATGTACTTTGTATCCTAGACATAGCAACTTCCCTCATTCTCTTCCACTCTCCCCAACCCTCCCTCATCTCATCCCTGCCCCTTTCCAAGTCCACTTAAAGAGGAGGACCCCCTCCCCTTCCCTCTGACCTTAGCTTAACAGGTCTCTTCAGGGCTGACTGCAATGACATCTTCTCTGGTCTAGCAAGTCTGCTCTTCCCTCAGTGGGGGGTTAAAGAGCCAGCCATTGAGTTCATGACAGAAATAGTCCCCGTTCTTCTTACTAGGGTACACAGTTGGATACTGAGCTACCATGGGCTATATCCGAGCAGGGGTTCTAGGTTATATCCATACACGGCCCTTGGTTGGAAAAACAGTCTCATAAAAGACCCCTGTGTCCTGATCAAGTTGATCCTTGTGGAGCTCTTGTCCTCTCCAAGTCTTACTAACTCCTCCTTCTTTCATATGATTCCCTGCACTCTGCTGAAGGTTTGGTTGTGAGTCTTAATATATGTTTTGATACATTGCTAGGTAGAGTCTTTCAGAGGCCCTCTGTGGTAGGCTGCTGTCCTGTTTCTTGTTTTCTCCTACATTCATTGTCCATCCCATTTGTCTATCTAAGTAAGGCTTGATCATTTTACCCCGGGTTCTCTTTCTTGTTTATCTTCTTTTTTATTTTATTTTTTAATTTTATATAAATCACAGGTTATGTACTTTGTATCCCAGCCATAGCCCCCTCCCTCATTCCCTCCATATCCCCCCTTCCCTCCCTCATCTCCTCCCTGCACATTTCTAAGTTCACTGATAGGGGAGGACCTCCTCCCCTTTCATCTAACTCTAGCTTATCAGGTCTCTTCGGGAATGGCTACAATGTCCTCTTCTGTGGCCTAGCAAGGTTGCTCCTCCCTCAGGGGACAGGGAGGTTGAAGAGCCAGCCATTGAGTTCATGTCCAAATAGTCCCTGTTCCCCTTACTAGTATACACACTTGGGAACTGAGCTACCATTTGCTACATACAAGCAGGAGTTCTAGGTTATAACCATACATGGTCTTTGGTTGGAGAAACAGTCTCATAAAAGACCCCTGTGTTCTGACATATTTGGTTCTTGCAGAGCTCCTGACCTCTCCAGGTCATACTAACTCCCCCTTCTTTCATATGAATCCCTGCACTCTGCCAAAGGATTGGTTATGTTTCTTAATATTTGCTTTGATACACTGCTAGGAAGAGTG
>JAQQSO010000058.1:21497-47808 GCA_028658305.1 Pachyuromys duprasi | reverse complement strand
AAAAAAAAAGACTCACAATCAAGCCCTTGGCAGAGGGCGGGAAGTAATAATAAAAATAGGGGAAGTTAGTAAGACTTGGGGAGAACAAGAGCTCCAGAAAGACCAAACTGAGCAGGGCACAGGGGTGTTATATGAGACAGTTTCTGCAACCAAGGACCATATATGGTTATGGCCTAGAACCCCCGCCCAGATGTGGCCCATGATAGCTCAGTGTCGAACTGAAGACCCTAGTAAGGGAAACAGGGACTGTTTCAGTCATGAACTTGATGGCTGACTCTTTGACCCTCCTCCATACATGCCAGGGAGTAATAGCCTGGCTAGATCCCAGGGGAGGACATTGCAGCCAGCCCTGAGGAGTCAAGATGAGCTGGGGTTGGATGGAAGGGGAGGAGGTCCTCCCCTGTTGGTGGACTTGGAGGGGGCAGGGAGGAGATGAGGGAGGGTTGGGAAGGGTGGGAGGGAATGAGAGAGGGGGCTACGCATGGGATGCAAAAAAGCTAACCTGTGATTGATATAAAAATAAATAAATTTATATAAAAAATTAGAAATAACTAAACTTTTTATTGAAGACTTTGGGTTGACGTTCTACAAGGTAATTATCCCTAATCTTTTGTAAGTAACTATTAATAGTTACTAATAATTACCTTTTAGTAAAGCTGCTGTTGGTCCTAAACAGCTGTATAACCAAATCACCACATAGAAACTGGGTTTATTTAATTAACCTAGAACACAATGCTGGGCAATAGTTACTCCATGCTAAACTTCCAAGCCGTCATAGTTTACTAACATTTATATTTCCCACCTTATACTTGCTTTAATGATATATTAGATTCAGTCCATCTCTCCATGCAGTTCCAAGATCTCTCCTCCAGCTCCCCTCTCCTAGCTCTTTCTTGCCTTTTCTCCTCTCACCTTTTCCTATCCTCTGGCTCCTCCCCTCTCCTGCCTACTTCCTTTCCCTGCTCAACATCATAGCTTGTTACTTTATTTGGAAGTTTCACCAAGTTGATACAGGATACTTAGAATAAGTGTCACAATGCAATGTGCAGATTGAAACCAGAGAGGGGGGTGGGGGAATCAGCATTTGAATGAACAAGGGTAAGGTGTATACATTCCAAAAGAACATTATACCAACACTATTTCAAATGCTTCAAATTCTGAAATTCTTTTGAGCACCAACATGATGTCACAAATGAAAACTTCTAATCCATAGAGCTGTTTTATTCATAAAATCATTTAAAATAATGTGTAAAATTACATTCAGACTAAATTAGGCATAGTGCTACCTCAAGATCCAACTATACTACTCCTGGGCATATATCAGAATGATGCTAAATGATGCAACAACGACATTTGTTCAACTATGTCCATAACAGCTTTATTCATAATAGCCAGAGTCTGGAAACAACCCAGATGTCCTTCAACTTAAGAATGGATGCAGAAATTGTGGCACATTTAAACAATGGAATACTACTTTGCAACTAAAAACAAGGAAATTATGAAATTTGAAAGCAAATGGTGGGAACTAGAAAAGATCATCCTGAGTGAGGTAACCCAGAAGCAGAAAGACACTTATAAGTAGATATTAGACATATAATTTAGAATAAACATTCTAAAATCTATAGTCCTAAAGAAGCTAACAACAAGGAGGACCCTAGGGAAGAGGCAGAAATCTCCTTCAGAACGGCAAACATCAGAAGTAGGAGAAAACAAGGAACAGAACAGAAGCCTTCCACAGGGGGCCTCTGAAAGACTCTACCCTTAGGGTATCAAAGGAGATACTGAGGCTCATAGCCAAACTTTTGGCAGAGTGCAGGAAAACTTATTGAAGAAGACGGAGATAAAAAGACCTGGAGGGAACATGAACAACTCAAGAAGACAAACAGAGCCAAAAAACCTGGGCCCAGAGGGTCTTATAGAGCCAATACTCCAAAGAAGGACCCTGCATGGAGTTACAAGTGGGTTCCCTAGTAAGGTGGACAGTGGCTATCTCTGACAGGAACTCAGTGGCCAGCTCTATGATCACCTCTCCCTTTGGGGTGCAGCCTTGCCAGGCCAGAGAGGAAGATGATGCATCCAGCCCTGATGAGACTTGATAGGCTGGGGTCAGATAGAAGGGAAGAGGTCCTCCCCTATCAGTGGACTAGGGAAGGGACATAGGGAAAGAAGAGGGAGGGTGGGTGCAACTGGAAGGACATGGAGGGGGCTACAGCCAGGATACAATGTGAAGAAGTTATAATTACTTACTTAATTAATTAATTGATTAAACTATAAAAAATTACATTCAGGCTGTATGAGACAAATGTGAATCCCAATTGGTTTTCATGTTGATCTTCGTGTTGAGATCAGTCTCCAAGCCTCTCACTCTTCCTCCCATTCTGCGTGTTTCAGTATTTGTATAGACACATGTTACATATGAATGCATATATTTATACGTATTCTGAAAAGACCAACACATTTTCTTCCTAGCATTTTAAATAAGTGATTTATATTTTCTATTTAAGCCTCACAATACAGAAGTAATTTCCAGACCAGCAGTAGGACTGATGATCTCAACGGAAGACCATTTCAAGCTGTTCCTTTGGAGGCTATGTGATTTTCAGTCACTCAAGGTGAAGAGACACATGGACTAGTGATGTGAATGAGGCAATCAAAGCTTTGTTGTCTGACCAGCTCATTTGTTCAGATCCTTCAAACTCACATGTCAGGGAGGTAGGGAACAGTCCAAGGTTGCTCTTAATAGTTTGAATTTGAAGTGTTCCCCCAAAAGGCTGAGTATTGGGGGCTTGGTGTCCAAGCATTGGTGAATATCTCCTACAGGTTCTAGCATATGTCCTTTGGATCTGATTCCTTAAAATCCCTTCACAGTCATGAGTTCTAGAGCCCAGAAGTTTCTGTCAATTTCTCAAATGTATTTTGATCAGTGGAAACTTATCTCAAGGGAATCAGGTTTGATTTTTGGTCTGTCCAATTGTTTCCTTTATGCAGGTCATTTTATGAAAGATTTGAAATCAACTTAGTCTTCTGCCGGCATCAGTATTTTTATCATGATGTGGATAAGTGATGTGATTTAGGATTACTGGACAACTAGAAAGAATAGACTCAAGAGTAATAGGTGCCTAATCAAAGTTTACCATCACTGCCACCAATAAAGGTCGAACTCTGATATATTTCACTTTTGTTAAATTCAAGCTAAAAGGTATTAGTTTATGGGGGGAAAACTTAGAGTTTTTTCTTAGAACAAGGCAGGGGACCCTATAGTGCTCCAAAAGACTGTATTGATTTCTGTGTTATTAGAAGGGAGATTAGCTGAAAGAAGGAAACTGAACTATCACAGCTGTCAGCATTTAGCAAATTCAATTTGCTGATGCAGTTCAGGATTGCTTCAGGTAGTGTTGGGGAAAAGCAAAAGGTTATATGTCCACTGCCTAAACCCCCAACCCTTACCCACTACTATAGTATCACCAGATGTATCCCCCAAAGATCCATATATCTCCAGCCTAAGGAATGATTGGGAAGTGATGAAACTTTTAAGAGGTGTTGTTGTAAATTAAAAAATTAGTGTTGAGCTGTATAAAGTTTATTATAAACCCTAGGATTATCACAGTGGTATTCTTTTAAAAATTTTTTGTTATTGTAATTTATTACAATTTATTTAATTTGTATCCTGGCTGTGGCTCCCTCCCTCATCTCTTCCCAGTCCCCCTTTCCTCCCTCTTCTCCCTCTAGGCCCTTTCCCCAGTTTACTGACAGAAGAGGCCCTCCTTCCCTTCTATTTGCCCCTAGCCTATCAGGTCTCATCAGGGCTGGTTGCATTGTCTTCCTCTGTGGTCTGGCAAGGCTGCAACCCCCCACCCCCAAGGGGAGGTGATAAGAGAGCCTGCCACTGAGCCCACTACCTCAAATAATAAGACCCAGACACTGTTAGATTCTGTAATTGCCAGGTTTTCCTTCGGAAGGGCAGATATTTCACTTAACATTGTCTCAATAGCTGCACCATCCATCTCCCAGCCCCATCCAATGCCATCCACCCTAATCATCCTCATCTGGTCTACTTTCCATATGTAATTCCATGGCGCTTGCTTATATTCTTTATCTGAGCCTTTTCACACCATTATTGGAGTCCTTTCTCCCAGCCCAAGTGGATTTTTCTCCACACTAACCCATCAGCATCTGCCTTGCTCCTCTCTTCCCCTGCATCGGTCTACTGTGATTCTCCATGCAGGCCTCATTCTGTTCTATCCTGTTATAGGCCATTTAATCAACCAATCAGGGTCTCAGGCAGGTTACAAAACAAAGGATGGGTGTAACCAGATCTTGAGGGCCAGTAACACTAATCAGACCAACCTTCAACAAAGAGGTGAAGTCTCATGTCAGAAGAGCAAGTCAGGCTAGTGATGGAAAACCCTTGAATGAGTACCACAGTCTCAACCCATTCTTATCTCTGTTTCTGCTTTCTTGGTATCATGAGGTAAGATTTTTCCCCATCACATACTCCTTGCTGTAATGTTTAGCCTCAACACAGTCCCAGACACAGTGGAGCCAAAGCAGCATGGACAGAAACTATGATCCAAAATTAGGTTTTCTTTATTTAAGTTGTCTCAGGAATTTTTTAACACTGATGCAAACCTAATTAAAGCATACCTGCTTCCATACTCCCTGATCTTGTCTGCACGTATATACATGAACTTGCAATACATGCACACCATTTCCTCTTTGTCCACCTTTCATCCCTTTAGTTGGAATGAAGCAAAATAACATTGTAAGAAAGGTCTGAATAGGATTTTTTTTTTGTAATAAAACATGACTTCTGCATCAAGTCAGCCAAACTAGATTTAATTTTTCTTAAATACTCTTTCCATTTGAGTCAGGGCCATTTGGTTTGCATGTATAATACTTAAGTAGCATCCATGTATATATGGCCTGCATTACAGCTATATGACTCTCCTTAAGTTGAATATAGGATAAAGTGTAACTATGTAACAGGGTTCTGTGATGATATGATAGCTCACAGGCATGGAAGAAAGTTGTATTTATAAAATTATAAATTATCTTTTTATGTATTCTGTCAATTTTGTGTTGTTTGATACTTTCCTGGACATATATATGGAAGTTTGGTCCTTCTCATACACATTTCATTCCTTCTTTTCTTCTTCCCTTTCCTGCTAGAAACCCTTCTGATCAAATCTAGCTCCTAAGTTCGTACCTTCATTTGATGTCTGGTCCAATTAATTCAAGTAGATTTTCTTGCTCACCCATGGGATACTATTCAGTGAAGGAAGAACAACTTATAGTAGGTTCAATACTGAAGCAAATGACAGCTCTCCCTCAACAACAGTTAACTGCCAGTACCTCAGGGGGAGTGAAGTTCCCTCACCCATCCATGCTGAAATGTTGACAGGCCCAATACTGCACAGACCTTTTATCCTGTTTTAATATTTTAATTAATTAGAGATAACCTAAAACCCCTGCACATATGTAGCCCATGGCAGCTCAGTGTCCAAGTGGGTTCCTTAGTAAGAGGAACAGGGGCTATCTCTGAAATGAACTCAGTGGCTGGCTCTTTGATCACCTCTCCTTGAGGGGGTTGCAGCCTTACCAGGCTACAGAGGAAAACAATGCAGCTAGTCCTGATGAGACCTGATAAACTAAGGTCAGATGGAAGGGAAGGAGGACCTCCCTTATCAGTGGACTTGGGGAGGGACATGGAGGAGATGAGGAATGGAAGACAGAATTGGAAAGGGAAAAGGGAGAGGGTTATAACTGGGCTACAAAGTGAATAAATTATAATAAATTAAAAATATTTCTGAGAATTTCATACACACATACAAAACATTTTGATCATATTCATCCCTTCTACTCCTCCTAGGTCCATCCTATGTCTACTCCCCTGTACAAACCCTTACTCAACTTCATGTCCTTTTTTATTATTTTTATAACCCAGAGTACAATTTGTGTTGCCATGTACACTCAAGAGTATAGGGCCATCCACTGGGTTTTGGTTGATGGTGGCCTACTAGAGGAAATTTCCTTGAAGAAAACTGACCTCCTTGGCAACTCTCACCAGTAGCTCCTGAGCTAGGTATAGGGATTCATAAGATCCTCATTTCCCCAGAATATTGACTGGTTTAATCTTTTTCGGGGTTATGCTGCCAATCACAGCAGCTGTGAGTTTATGAGTGAAGCACTCTTGTCTGGAAGATATGCTTTTGCTCTGATTCTTCCCAACCTGTTGTTCTAATGATCTATCCACACCCTCTTCTGTGATGCTCTTCTAAGCCCTGTGGGGGCTAAAATATAAAGGTCTCATTTATGACTAAGCACTCCATAGACACTTAATTTCTCCATGTTAACCAGTTGTGAGTTTCTGTGTTTACCTCTCATCACTGTACAACAAAAACTTTCTAATGAGGTCTAAGAGCTGAACTAATCTATGGGTGCATAAATACAAACTTAAAGGTCTGTTTGATATTACACCAAGTTAAAAAAATAAACATAGTTAGATTTATCTCTGGGTCTATCAGCTTCCAGCTATTGATTGCTGGCCAGATTTACTGTATCAAGTGAGCATTTTCTCTTGTGGAGAAGATCCTAAATCTAATTAGAAAGCAGTTGGTTATCCCATAACATTCATGCTACTCTTGCACCAGCCATGGGTCTATCTTGTTAGCTGGTCATTATTGGAGCTCAGGGGGTTTAGAGTTGGTCATGGCTGTTGATGACTTTTCTCCCCAAGTAGCCTGTATAACACTTTCTGGTACTATGAAAGTCAGTCGTCAGAGGCTAACTACTCAGTACCAACTTGATTTCTACAAGCTGGTTCTGTAACTAATGTGTATATTGTCTTCATCAATAGGGTCTTTATCATCAGGTTCTGGTGGAAAACCAAAATAAATAATGATAGCTTTTATTTGGCATGGGGCCTTCAGGATATCCAAGAACTGAAATAGAGGTAACAATGTCACTGGGCTTTTTTGTTTTTATTGTTGTTATTGACCTATATCCTGGGAAAAGTGTTATCCTCTGTATAAAGTAACTCTAATTAAACTCATGTGCATGTGTGTGTTTAGCAAGCTTATGAAACAATAGGTTTCTATATGATTTTTCAAATAGCTTTAGTAGGTTATCCTTCCTCTCTTATCATCATTTTTAAATTTTATAACATGGAATTTGTGGGAAGTATTTTTGTTTCTGCCTCAGCCGACTCTTTATGCTCTTGGCCTCTACTTTCATGATGTTTTCAACTGTGAAAATACAAGATAAATTTTAATCTTAGCATCATCAAGATATTATGGTTCTAAGAAGAGGAGAGAATGAATTGAGTGCCCACTGCTGAAAAGCCTTGTGTACAGGGCTAGCGACAGGTGAACAGTTCTGTTCCCCTATCACTCCATGGCTGCTTGGCATGGGTTTCCCAGAACAAAAGAAAGCAAGGATTAGTTTAAGGACCCAAGTCTTTTCTTGCTTTATCAGTTAACAAGTTTTGTGACTTTGGGGACAGAATATAATCCTTCTGTGGAAAGAAAGAAAAAATAATTTTGATGTTCATTTCTGGCACTCCAGGAAGGTAAAATACAACCCACAGTGCTCACTTCCTTGAGCTTAGTGTTGGTACTAGAGGAAGCTTATTCCCAACCAATATAAGTAACCTTTGATGAAGTAGGTGGTCATAAAAGCTCTCTTTTATTTTATAGTCTCTTCCTGTCTACCAGACCAGTTCTGATGACATTGGAGTTCCTAAATGTCTGAATTCCAAGCCAATCTGCTCCTTAACCTTTAGAACAGTAGATTGGGTGAAATCACTGGATGAAGACACAATGTCTTCTCTCCCATCTTCTCTGCATGACAGTATCACTTCCAGGCCATGCTGGGCTCTTGAAAATGGGTCTGGAATCCCAGGAAAATGACCACACAGTCTGACTCATTTCTGTAATTCAAGCAGGCAGATACACCTAGTGAGAGGCTCACTGGGCTTTTATTCCTAAAGCCAATGGTTCTCGTCCTCACTCTGGGTGATCAAAGCTTAGCCTCACATTTAACATGATCTTGTAACTAAAACTAAATAAGTAGATAGATTGATAGATAAATAAATAAACAAACAGAAATTTTAAAAAAATGAAACCTTAGAAAGCTTAAAAGTAGAGCCATTGATAGTCAAATTTTTATTTTAAAGACAGGATACAATTTTAAGCACATACTTTGATCTTAGATATATCCTAGGTTATAAACTTGTCCAGAACTTACAATTCTTAGACCTGGCAGTCTCATAATGGAAAGAACTGATCTGAGATAAAGAAATGCAGGTCTCTACTGACTCTGGAGACCTCTGTTTAACACTGTGCTCCACTGCAAACCTGTGACAGTAAATACAGCACATTTCGCTTAGTTTCCTACCTGGCCCTGGCTTCTTTCCTCAGCCCAGTACTAACCTTGGGGAAAACTGAAGTGGAAACCAGTAGGGCTATTTATTTATTGGGTGAAACCCAGATGTCAGAAAATGGTTCTTCAACTTGGTAATTATAATTCACGTATGTCCTTTTATTGCTTGTGGTTGTTCAGCATTTATCACTTGTGGTTGCTCCATTTCTGTGGCTGCACAGAAGCCTCTAAGTTAAGCAAATATAAGAAATTACCAACCACAGAATTTTTATTTCATAGGCTGCTGGTTAAGATAATTACAGGCAGATGTGTAGAGTATGGTCTTTATCTGTAAGTATGCTGTTTATTTCCAGAACTTCGATTTTTGATTGATTGTTTCTAACAGGCATCTGTCTCTGTACTTTTTGAATTCTCATTAAAATCACTGATTTAGACAAGAGTTTCTTATGCTTCCTCCTTCATTTACATTTTACTTAGGTGATGTTTAGCTTTGGCATTGAGGTGACCTTGGTAACTGATTGAAATAAATGATTAAAAGGTCATATTTTACCCCTTCAATGTGCTAGGTACTGAGATAATTGATGGAGGAACATAAAGGGAATGAGTTTGATGCTTGCTGGTTAGGGCTTCCATGGGCAGAGTGGGCAGAGTGGGACAGTTGTGAAGCTAGGTGTTGAATATTATTGCTGGGAGAGCAAGCAGGCTGGGGTACAGAAGTGTTAAGGCCAAATGCTTCAGATGAGCTCCCTGGACCAGCTGGACCAATATTTCCTGGGATCTTATTAAAAATTCAGAGGCCTGAACCCAACTAATAGATCCTAATCCACACCTTACAAGCTGCCTCAGTAATTCATGTGCCCATTAAAGGCTGAGAAAGTCTTGACATAGTGAAGTAAAGTCAACATTTATGAGATGATAGCAAGTGATTTCCCTCAAAAGCAGGGTCAGGCCTAAACCACTGAGCTGGAGAAGTAGAATTCATGACACCCTGCAGGAAAAAAGCACCATGTCAAAAAAGGAAAGATGATGCTTGAGAGACTGGCATTTCCTGAGGAATTAAATTAATTTAAGGCAATAAAGTAGAGACAGTTTTATACCCGTGATAGCCTAAGAGAAATGAGCAAGTGCCAGTTGCACCAGGACCTAACTGTAACCTGTGCTGATGTGAGGTTCCCTAGGGCTGGGGCAGAAGCTTTGCAGCCAGACTGCTTAGGGCCATGCTCTGAGGTTATGACACTGGGCGTGTGAAATGGCCAATCTGTAAAGCCTTAATTTCATCATGCATAAAAATGGTGGCCATGACATCTACTCATGGAAATTTTTTGGAATTCAGAGATTTACATGGTAACCTTGTACATGGTGAGTACTAAACACTTGATCAGTTTTATTTGGAATGACTGGAGGTTACTGTGTCATGAACAAAAGGGTTGAATAAGAAATGAATAGATAGTAACCAGTGATAGTCCCCATCTGGTCTCTAGTTTATCAAAGATATGCCAGCCTTTAGGTAGCCTTGCACTCCTGACCACATGTCTGGAGTAAAGAATAAGTAGTAACATGACTTGGCATGACCTTTCCCAAATTCAAGCTAAGTGTCATCAGATATTGGATGAGAAATGAAGGCTAGTTTAGTTGTTAATCAGAAAGAGATTCTTAAAAATATTTCCAGGTCTGAGGGTGGCAACACATTGCTGAGAACTGTGTCACTGGACCAGATAAGGAGGGTCCAGAAACTAGCTGCATTTTAGTTCTGCCTGTGAGCATCATGACAGGAGGCTGAGAGGACAAGCTCTGAGTAATTATATATCACATCTGCTGTAAATGTCCACTTAAGTGATGGTGTTAGTTTAGACTGGGATGGTATAGTTAAGAATTGAAGAAATAGAATAGATGGAGAAAAAGCATCAAGATATAATCACAAAATCTGGTATGAGGTCAGTAAGCAGAAGAGACAACAAGGAAAGCCTTGGGGAGAATATCTGTGCCATCTAGTTAGAAATAAGTGCTTTATTTTGGGGATAACATATTATAATTCAGAAGAACATGGGTTATGAGTCTGGATAATCTGCCCAAAGAACTTGGTGTTTAGTAATTGTAATCAGTAGGTGTAATTGTTGATACAATCTAGAATCATCTAATAAGACAGTCTCAATAAACAGCTACCTGCATTGTGTTGGCCTATGGGTGTGTCTGCAAAGGGGTATGTTCATTGATGTATAAGGAACTAGCCTACTGTGAACAGTATTGTTTCCTAGGCAGGGGATTCTTGAAATGAAAGAGTGGAGAAAATGAGCTGAGAACAAACAAGGAAGCCAGTGAATATGTATGTATTCATTTCTCTTTTCCCTTAATTATGGATATGATGTGACTAGCTCTATGAAGTTCCTGCCTTGTGTCTGCCACCATGATGGACTGTAATCTTGTATTGCATACTAAAAGAAGTTACTTTCTCCTCTACATTCTCTCCTTGTATTTTATCACAGAAACAGAAATTAAACTGGAACAGTGAGTTGACTATATAGGCAATAAAGTGACCAATGAGCTATAGGGTTGTTGGGGGTGGAAATAAACACCGACGCACGTTTTCTTTGTTTCAGCTCCAGGGATCAAGCATGGTACATTCTAGACAAACATTTGAACGCTGATATACTCTTTTAGACTAAGTATTACTAAATTCCTTATCATGGCCTTATTGTCACTATTGGCCAAGGCTGTCCCTGAATTTATGGTCTTCCTCCCCAGTCTCCTGATTGTTAGAATTATAGACATGTCCAGCAAAGCAGGTCTCAGGGACATTTTCTGATCACCAAGGTATACGGTTTTTATAAAGAAAGATTGTGGCATGAACATACTGAAACCCTTGAGCTGACATCCCATTGTAAAACTAGTCTCTGCTCTGTTACTCTTCAGTTCTTATATCTGTCTACATTAATACATTGTTTTCTTAAACTTGTATCTACCTGCTAATGTTTGGGGGGATATACTACAGTTGTTAGCTATTATCTTGGAGTTAATCAAAGGGAACCCAAATTAACTGTAAATGTGAAGTATCTGTTTTGAAGAAGCTGCACAGTTTTGGAGATCTGATACTCACCTCTGCCTCCCATGGAGTAAGACCAGTGGGGTTGGAAAAGAGGGGAACCTGCAGAAATGATCTTCAGGAGCTAAAGCTTGAACATGAGTGGATTAAGGACATGTCTAAAGTCTATTCTTTACATAGGACTATGGGAGTGCAATAGAGGGTGAAAAATCTAGATTAGACAGGCATTTGTTATTGATCCTCACATTTTTCTCCTGGCAAAAGAAAATCCATGAACGCACACTAGACAGCTCACAGCTGCCTGTAATTCCTGCTTCAAGTAATCCAACAGTGTCTGGTGTCTGAGGAAACCATACACATGTGACGTATATTCACACAGACAGACATACACATATACACATAATTTAAAATAATAAAAGCACTTAAAATGAAATTCCTTTTTTTAACACAAAGTCTGCACTGAGGATGAAGGAATGGCTGTCCACAGGCCACATTTCCAAACTCACATTTAAATATCTCAAGATAATAAGCATACACATTTAAATAATTTTCTATGCAATATACTTCTTTGAACTATTTATTAATCTCTATTTTCCACTGTCTTCATTTTGACCTTCCTGTATGCGTTATCATCCATCCTGCATAAAAAGTACAAGTGATGTTGATGTATGTTGTAAAATATTACTTATTATATTATGAGAAGGTGGTAACATTTCTGATATGACCTATCTCCATATTTCCTCTGTGTACTATCACCACACAAAGTGATATTAGCAAGAAAGAACATAAGGGTCACACATATTTTTCCACTCTTATTCCAGATACTGCACTAGGTATCACAGGTACAAATTCATGTAAGGAAAAGAAAAGCAGAAAGACACACTAAAGAGTAACACAGATTACACTTGAGCTTTGGTTTCTCTGCATTGGAACCTGAGCCTAGGCACTCTGCTGAACACATGGGCTCTTTAGCACTAGGGATGTCCTCAGTCATAATCTGTAAATGAATAAGTGAAAGTACAAATGGTAGGCAATCTACTGACTGCAGTCACTGTAGCTGTTCCCATATTTGATGTATATTTCCACAGCACATTGCTGTACCCAGCATTGTTTACAGCACATGGTAACCTTGTGTCAGGACTTCAGGAGAGCTCTGTCTGCTTTTACAGGACATGTCAGGCACTGCTAAGCTCAACACTCTTGCATACTTCATTACAGTGTTCAACAAGAATTCAGTGTTGGCCTTGATACTGTTCCTCAAGGACAGGAACACCTTCTAGTTCATGAATGGGACCATATTATTATGGAAGGAAAAACAATAGAAGGGGAAAATTGGAAAATCAATGAAGACTAAGAATATGTGACTTGAGTTTCAACTGAAAGAAAAACATAATGTAATATTTGTGCTGATATTAGGTGTACACTTATAACTGTCTAAATGTGCGTGTATTTGTGCATTCATCTGAGTACTTTAATTGTACATGTACATATGTGAGTGTGTGCAATCAATGTGTATGTGTATGCTTGTATTTGGGTGGTTATGCATGAGTGGGTTGGAATGTATGCAGTTACTCCTGTTGACATGGGTTTTCATGGATACATTACAGGTTGCATACGTGTACATACTTGTGTGCATGCTCCCCTCAAGTTCACATTGGGTTTGATTGTGTTGTGACCACTTTGATCACTTGATATGTACAAACAAGGCTGAGCTGCTTTCCAGAAATTGGCAACTTCTTGTTCCTATTCCTCAGAACACTTGCTTTTCAAACACTGAACATCATGTCAGAAGCAGACTGCTTTGCTAGAACAACACACAGAAGCTGAAGACAGAGAGTGGGACCCTGTTGGATTTCCCTTCTTCTGTCTCCACTCAGATGCCAGGTAGACAAGGGAAATTGTTGGATTGTTGTACATGTTCAGCCACCAACTAAATGCTGAGACCAGTCAGTAAACACTGTGGGCAACAGAAGAACTGCCCAACTTAGTCTTGCCCACCATGGTTTTGTTTAATAACATGTTAATAATATGGTGTCTATTAGTTGGGGTGGAAATTGTCACACATAGATAACTGAAATCCATGGAGGTCCTAGCACTCATAAGATATCTAAGAGTTGTCCTACCTAAGGCAGAAGACTAGGTATTTTTTCCGCATCACAGTAAACTATAACAGGAGACTAATGGTATAGGCATTATTCCATGTTAGGCACAGCCTGGGCATTTCTATATCCACAAACTGGCCAAGGAGGGAGAGGGTCAGGTAGCCAATCAACCAATGGCAACAACCAATTACCTATACTTTGTTATGTGAAGAAAAACAGCATTTCTTGTGCATCAGAATTTTCCCACCTACAGCCAAATTTATCTTTATAGAAATATAAACCAATAACCAGAAAGCAAGGAACAGGGATGCTATCTTCTTACAAGGCAGGCTACTGTAGTAGTAACCTACAGGCAGATTAATTTTCCTTTGTTCTCCCATTGCTTCTCAAGAGAGGTATCTTTGCAGGATGACTTTGAGATGCAATTTGTAATACTGCGTTCATTTGTGGGACATTTTTTCCTTTACTCCTTTTTTCAAGTTGGCATAATACAATGAGAAATCAGCTCTTCCACTTCCCTTTGTCACTGGAGAACTTTCCCTCTCCTTTTAGGATTACTCATTGTTATTTCCATGGGTGGAAATGAATCTAGATGTCATTCCAAAGTGTAGAAAAACTATTAAGGCTTCATTTTAAACTTACTTATCATTCTCCACATGATTCTGTTCTTTATTCCTCTGTATAAATAGATGTTTTAAAAGACACAAAGTCATGGTAAAGAGATTTACGTTCCATATCACCACAGCTACAGGTGTCTTCCTTTTAACACACGGCCTGGTATATTTACCTCTGTGGTATCAAGTTCCTCAGGGAGGCAACAAACTGAGGTCCAAATACAAAATTCTTGCAATGCATTATCTTGACATTTTTGACTTATTCATGCCCTAACACACAGTGTGGCAGTTAATCTTCATTGTCAGTCTTGGATTTAGAATCACCTAGGAGACACATGTCGAGCATGTAAGTGAGAGTGTTTCCAGAAGAGGTTAATTTTAAAAGGAAGACCCACCTTGGAAAAGAGACAGTTCATCTTGGGAGTAAGATCTCATAATAAATGAAGAGCAGAGAATGGAGCATTAATGTTCATTTCTGTCACTTTCTGACTGGGGAAGCAATGGGAACAAACAGTCCACTCACTCTTCTGAAGCCAGTTACAGCTTCCTACCTCAGTAGACTACATACTCTCAGATCTTAAGCCAAAATAAATGATCTCTTTTAAGTTATTTTTTGTCAGATATTTTTGTTACATCAGTGAGAAAATTACCTTATATACACAGTCTCACAATATAGTGAAGGCTGACCTCAGACTTTCTGAAACTGTACGTTGAGCACACAGGTATGCAGCATCAATTCCAGCTTCTTGATCATGCTTGGTGTGCAGGTCAAACATGTAGGCAGCTGGAGTTCATTATTTCTGGGCTTGCTTTTGGAATATTTTATGATATGTGACTCAGAACTGTTCACAGAAGAGAAAAAAGGCCTGTTCCCTACCATTACTAACCCAAGCCATGACAGGTACCCCTAATGCACCACTTCTCTACACTATGAGGTAGTGTGTGTACCCAAGTGTGTCTGATGCAGAAAGCAAAGGAGGGCTCCTGGTTGTCAGTAAGTCTGACGTGGTTGCTTTGCTAAGTTATCCCAGGTTTCCAAGGCCGGAGGAAGGGCAAGCATAAGATATGAGGTCATCCATAGGAGCAGTCAAGAGGAAAGGAATAGACAATGCTTCCTGCAGGAAACAACCACACAAAGAGCAGAGTCTATAAACGATCCCAAGAAAATAGTGAAAGGTGAGCAACACAACTCGAGAGAAGCAGAAGAGAAAAGCAGAAAGTGACAATACAGTAGAAAAGGGAGACAAAGAGGTTGGGGACACGAAGAGCTCTGAGATCAGAATTGAGAGAGGAGTCAGGGAGACAGGAAGGGAAGCAGAACTTTATGTCTGCAGCAATGGTGGAAGAGAATGAAACCAGTGAGATTATGCCTTCACTCTCAGGGAAGGATGATTTCTTACCAAGGATTCTATTCTCCAGCAAACTAACAATGAGTACAAGAGTAAATATTTCACAGGATGCTATTTGAAAAGGTGTATGCCATCTATCTATTAGATCTAAATGAAACCCAAATGGTTAACTGTGGTGCTTCTTAGCATAACAAAAGGCATACTGGTCTCCAAGTGAGGTAACCATTCCACTGGACCTGAGATAGTCACATGCGTGCAAGTCATGCTGGCTCACTATTCTTGTTGTTTTCAGCAGACACCTCCTGTTTTGCTTAGTTAAGCCTCCTGTTTTGCCTAGTTAAACCTCCTGTTTTGCTCAGTTAAACCTCCTGTTTTGCTTGATTAATTTTCCTCTTTTGCTTGGATATGTTTACTTGGAAACCTATATAAGTGGTGTACTCAGTAATAAAAATGGCGCCTTGATCAGAGCACTGTCTTGGTGTCACTGCTTTGTGTTCTCTATCTCTTTTAATTCCCAGCCCCTTGTGCAGGCAGTTACTATTGGTGGTCGCGGGCGACTACACCAATTTTTCTCAGCATCTCAAGTACCTATTATAGAATTCTTGCTGGCATCTGGGTCTTCTCACCTTGCCCCATACCCTAAACTCCTCCAACTCATGGGCTTCTCAGTCCTAATATAGCCCTGACATTTTGGCCATGTGCTCCATTGATTCCCTGGCTTCTCTTGCCCCTTCTCTCTTTTGTCTTTCTCTCTTCTCTTCCTCTTTTGCTCTCTTTCTCTTTCCCCTCTCATGGACCAGTTCAGTCTACAAGCCATGTTTAGTCTACTTCTTTATCTCCCTGATCTGGACTTTTCAGATGACTCTGCTTGTACTTTCCTTCATCTCTATAATAAATAAACATGCAACTCAGCAATACCTTGGAATGGTCACGTCCTCACTTCATGTGTTATCCTTTCAGAGAAAGCTGCTGGCGAATGTGTTCTTCTGGAACAAGGGGCTAAACCAAGAAACAAAAAAGGAGCCACAGTGTAAGAGAGGCAGTGAGAACTGTAGGGGAGCAGCTGTGCCTCAACTCCAGAAAACAGCAGGCAGAAAGAACAGGCAGAAAAGTCTCCAGATTTGATCAATGATTTATGCATTACAGAAGTAGCACTGGCTTTACTAATAAGTATAATTAATACATTATACAACAAAAAGTTGAGTTTGTGCACTAATCATTACTCTTGCATTATTTAGTTTTAAGAAATTTTTTTCTTCTAAACATAAGATAGCAAATGTTTTTAGTATTTATAGACCATACAGCCACATTACCACTCAACTCTGACATTCCAGGGCAAAAGCAGCCTTCAATGTTACATACATGGTGACTTTGCTCTAATAAAGCTCTTTGCTAAGAGGGAAGCAGGTAAGCTCTGACCTGTGGGACAGAGCTTACTGTCCCATTTCAAATAACTGAGTCAGGGTATGATTTGTTTGTGATTTTATAATATCCTGATCATACAAAAACTCAAAGCAGCTTTCAGCTCTACAAAGACACATTTTTCAAACTGTACTCTATATATACATACATATATACGTATATATATATAATGTTATAGTTATAGTTAGTTATAGATAGATATGTAGATAATTGTGGACATGGTGTGTATCACTGGTAAATGATTTCAATGCAATAACATTCATGTAAATATTGAGTATTCATAATAAAGGGAACTTGGAGAGCAGAATTCATGCAGTGAGGGTGAAAAGAACATGAGAAAGTAAGGCACATCCCCAAGTGGGAAGATGAAAAGTGAAGCCTCAACAAGAAAATAAGAAAGCCAAGGTTAAATCACAAATCCATATCAGGACTCTTCACTAAAAAACTGTCAGAGAAAGAAGAGGTGGCTCACAGAAGAGAATGAGGAAATGGCATGGTATTTGGACTGCATTTTCCTGAGCATTTCCAAGTTTTCTGTCAGGGCTTCTCAGAGTACACCCCCTTATCCTTGGTGGATGGAATACATAAGTCTCTACATCATATACATCCCCTTTATGCAGGGTGCTCAGAGAACATGTGGCAGAGAGACATACACATATGGGTAGAGTACAGGTAGAAGCTGAGATGGAGGAAAAAGAAAAAAGTCCCTTGACTTGGAATGGCCACCTACAATGTCACATCCTAGTATGATGTGACACCCTAGTGTGATCCCCAAGATATTTGATAATGAATTTGTTATGGGAAGGTGCCAGTTTTATCTCACAGTTCATTACACTGATTTATAAATTTTACTGAGTTATATTGTTGTTTTAGTCCAGCAATGATGAAGCACTCTGTTTGGTCTGCCTTCATTGGTGTGAACCCAGACTCAGCTGCTGGCTCAGAAGAAGCAACTAGAATGAACCCTGAGAAAGCTCTAGAAAGAAATGTATACGATGCATCTCAATGTAGCTCTTGACTGTGCTGTTTAGTTCATGGATGTGACACTATCACTGCTTATACATACAGCAATGTGAGCCTAGAGTGATTGTGTGAATAAACTCCACCCTGTAGAACAGGCCATGAAACATCCCTAGGTCTAAAGATGTGTGGTCTCAAGTGCCTGATAAAAGCAACTGTTTTTAAGGGAGCCTTGCATAGATTCCAAAGGCATGAGAGGCTGCAACTGGCAAAGACTGGGAAGGGTCTGTGTAAACAAGAATAGCTTCATGCTCTACATGTCTCTGCACCCCTGCCAGTCCTGCACCTCTCCTGAAGTTCAGGAGATAGACCTGTGTCTCTCTTGATGAGCCGGTAATTTGGGGGAGCCAAGTTCTACTAGGGTGCAGCAGATTCAGGTAGGTGCTACAGGCTCTACTGTCACTTGAGAAAAACAATTTCTCCTCCCCTAGCTTGCCACTGCTTATATTTATTTTTTTCACCCTCTATCTGGCTTCTGACAGCCCCTTTAGTCAGTCACTCTGATTTCAGTAGGAACTTAGGTAATCATGATGAACTGCTTTAACCAAAACCTCAAAGAACTCGTTTATACATCTGGATCTTCTATTAAGGAACTCAGGAAATGGATGTTCAGTATCACTGGTGAAATTAAACAGGAAGAATACAAAGTATCTCACTGCAACTCAAACAGCCAGCCTGGGAGTAAATGGAAGTAAGCTTATAAAAGTTGGACCCTGTGAACTCTTCACAGCACTTGGCTGGGTGCCAACACTCCTGAGCAGCCAGCAGCATTTGTCCTTATCCCATCTCTGTAAGTGAGTGTTGACCTAGTTTCCTGTGTGATTGCTGGGAACACAAGTTGTAATAAAGGATCGGAATTTTACTAAAGGCCTAGGAAGCAGGGCTAGAGCTGTGACTTAGATCAAAGTCACACAGCCTATGGCACTCAGAAGAATCTTTTTTACTAAACTGTAAAAGGGACTGTGACATCTTACCTTAAAGACACAGGGATTCACAGGTGGAACTAGTAAACTGCCTCCCACTGTTTGGAACACAAGCCTAACAGGCTGGATTCTGGCTGCTTTGCCTATTTTCAAGCTGTTGGACTCCCGAGATGGGGAGACCCTCCGTTCCTTGGGATAGACACCAGACCCCAATAAGTCACAAAACAGAACTTGATGCAAACAGAAAGAGGTATTTACTAGTAGCTGGCATGCCGGGGCTCTGCACACAGCTCCCACAGAAGGAGCCCTGAGCTGCAAAATCACAGAGTTTATAAAGGCCAAAACTGCAAAACAGGAGGGGGTCTAGGGGTAAGGGATTTTTCTAACGGGGAGGTCAGCGATTGGCTGTGCCCAGGTGTGGTGACTAGGGGATGGTTAGGGACTGTTTGCACTTCGCAGTCCAGGAACAAAGAAGGGCTAAGGCCAGGTTAAAATTTTCTACCCTTACAAAGTCAAGCCAGAAAATGATTATACAACTCGAGGCATCCCTGGATTAGAATTCTTCATCCAATGCCCAGGACTAACAGGGCACCTGCATATGAGTGAAGAGCACAGAGGCCTCAGTGCAGTCCTCTATACTGCCATGTTAAGCAACCAGGAACATACCCAGTGAGGAGTTGACTTGTTAAAACTTGCACTAACTTATAGTTTATAAAGTCACTCCTGGCTAGTGGCTCACTCACTGTTCACTACATACCTAGTCAGTAGATGTACACAAAGGTGCACTTAGTTTACTATGTCTTTGTCATTCTCTGCATTCTTGCTTCCATTTCTGAAAACCCAGCTTCTGTTTCTTTCAGGTGACAGAAGAACTAACCAGGTCCCAGCCAGCTGCTCCAGAGCAGGTATGTTGACTGATGAGTTAGAGAGAGTGTGGGGCCATGGGGGGTATGGGTATAGATCATGTGTGTATGTGTGTGTGTTGTTATTACTGAGTGCCCTGATCAAAGAAAGAAAAATGTGACAAATTCATGGAAAGAAGGAAGTGTTGAGAAATATTTGGTACCAGGATGAGTAGTAATTGTCATGGTGACCTATTTTTGTCTCTTTCCCTATTTGTATCTTATGTCATTCTCACATTCCTTTGGTGGAGCTATCTTTGGTTTAGGAATTACAACTAGGCTGGGAAAGGAGAGTTCAAGTGAGAACACTTGACAGCTGTTGCAATGCTTCAAGTATCTAAATTTCAGTCCCTAGAGCTCCCATGACTGTGGATGACAGGATATGATTACCAAAGTCTCCACTCTCCTCCTTTAGTTCTATTATTTCCCAAACAGCCATTCTTTCCAAGGCAGCTTTTCTTTCAATTATTCTCTCTCTGTGTCTCTATCTGTCTGTCTGCCTGCCTCTCTCTCTCTCTCTCTCTCTCTCTCTCTCTCTCTCTCTCTGTGTGTGTGTGTGTGTGTATGTGTGTGTGTGTGTGTGTTCGGGATTGAACCCAGCATGTCATGGATTTTATGTAAGCACTCTACATATGGACTTTGCTCCTTTTAGTTTTGAAAACATTATTTGAAAGAATATCTTATAATTACTTAAGATCAAGGATGTATTAAGCACTTTGTAAAAAATTATATAGAAGGGCTATGTAGGTGACCCAGAGATCCTCTTGTTTTATATACTTAAGGACATTATAGGAGTTTAAAAGCACCAATGAGGTAAGAGGTGCTTGGCCCATGACTTTAGAAAATTTAAGCTGAAAGATTCAGATTTGTCAGTTTTCATTGTACTAGTTAGATCTCTTTGCAAATTACATTCTTTTAAATTCCATTATCCAGTCTAAAACGTAGCAGAGGCATTCTTGGCTTTTATGCTATTGTGACTTGACAGTAACATCCTTGCTGGAACAACGTGAGGGAGAAAGGACTCACATTGATTCTGTGTGATCAGTCTATGATTACTTGCTACTGTATATGAGGACAGACCATCATGGTGGTGGGAGCCCATGGCAGAGACTGTCCTTCGTTTGCTGGCAGAAAGGTAGCACCATATTACAGGAGGCCAAGGATTAGATACCTCCAAGGACTTGCCACACCAATGACATAATTCTCCAGCTAGGGTCCATATGCTAAAGTTTTAACAACTTCACAAAATGTACCACATCTGGAGACTAAGCTATAAAAACATGAATCAGTTGATTCTTTTTATTTTCAAACCACAACAGCAGGCACAATTCTAACACAGGTGAAAAGTGTGTGCTTCATATGGAGGAGCCATGCTGTATTCCTCTTGCTGGCATGCTAGAAAAAGGAAATAGAGCCTGTGCTCTCTTTTTGTTGTTGTTTTGTTGTTGTTGTACTTTTCATGAATAATGTGGTCTTTGGGGCAGCTTTGGATCATACTTCTAACAATCACCTTCTGTTCTTGGTTTGGTAAGCTACTGACTAATGAGTTTCTCACTAGCAGGGCTACAAGGCTCTCAGCACACTATGCTTCCCAAGGAATGAGCTGTCATCATAGCCTCAGCTGTCTTCCACCAACAGATGCACCACCACTGTCAGGATAGCAACAAAATATATTCCTTCTGCCATGGTCCATCTTCCAGCTCAGAGCCAACTGACTGCCTACTACAATTTCATGGTCTCTTGTCATATGGAGTTGGAGTTCATAAGCTAGAAAACTAAATTTTTGTTTCCTTTTGCTTATGTTAATGAATGTCTTTAAAATCCAGCAGTTGCCTAATAGAGAGCACAGTGCCTGTTTCAGTAAGTTGGTTATCCAGAAATATGGACAATGCAGTGTCTAGAGGGAAAGGCTCCTAGTGAAGCTGGTGGTGATAGATGAGAAATGAGAGAAATCCAGGTCCTTCCTTACATTCAAGACAGCCTGAACCTGCATATAATTTTCATGCCTATAACTAAAGGGATGCACAGAACACTAAGAAAGCTGTCAGTGTGAGCATGAAACTGCATCTCTATTCCTTCCCCTTGTAATGCTAATGCTCCTGACCTGAATGTCACAACTAGAGAGCAGTTGGTAGTTTTATTGCTCTTTGATAACAAATGTACATATCTCAGAAAGGGTACTGTGTGATTGCCTGAAATTTTCCCTATCAGTGTAAAGAAGGGAAAAAGAGTTGTAGGCTCTATGTCCCAAAATAACCTTTATAATGTGCCATTGTATTAGCCATGGCTTTATTATCATAGTCCTATTTATCACCTAAATAGGAGGGTCCTCCCCTGAGCTCTACACATAGGGAATCCCACCCTTCAAACCACAGAGATGCTTCTCAAACCTAGCCCTCCTTGTTGTTCCTAAACTACACCTGTGGCCTCATTTGGATTTGTAGGCTTTACTCCTCAGATAGTCAAGAGTCTCCCATTCTGGTCTCAACCAGTACCTCATCCCTTCCTCATGGCCCTGAAATAATGTCTTTCAGAAACATAGACAGCCAATTTTGTTCTTTTAAGCTTTAAGAGCTTGAAAGCAGCATATTTCCTGAGTGCTATGTGCTTTACGATTGTTTGGTTTCTGTGACTAAACCATGAACTAACCACCATTAGGGGCATGGTGTTAGCTTGCTCTTTGCCACACTGTGCATATGGCAGTCTTTAGGCTTAGAGGTACACTCATTTCTTCTCCCAAGAATAAATCTTTACTCTGCACGGTCTGACCCAGAAGTAAACCAAAAGAGGCTGACATTGCATCAACTGATGGAAAGTGACCCATCCTATCTGGAAGCAAGTACATAGCTGAGCCTCTGGCACAATAAAAGATCCCCAGGGTTCTAAGTATACATGTGGGAAAGGAGAGATGGGGATGCTTCTTGTCTTCTACTGTGTCTACTGTGTCCCTTCCCTACAACATCTAGGTGGTTATGTAAGTGCCCATCAACAGGGCTGAGAACACTGGTTGCCTTTTCTTCCAGGTATAGCTATAGTGTTAACTTTTTTCTTGTTCTTTAAGATGGGCTGGGCTGTCCCCTGTCCTGACCATAGGTTGCTTTCGTGCCTCTCTGTTTCTTTAGCACACAGGATCTTGCCCATCCCAGGACCAAGACCTCCTGGATTTTATGTCTCAAAGGTTACTATCAACTAATGAGGGACAAATATACTTGGATAAATTCATGCTGTGGCAATGCCAAGATAATGTTGGCGTGGATCCTCAGAGGTCTCAGGGCATAGCTGGCCATATCAGCAGTAGTATCGCCAACATTGTTGTCCATTTGTGTTTCTTCTCCTTGACTCCCTCATGCTTCCTAAGTTTCCCTCCGGAAAAAAATCTTTGCACACACACACTCACACACATTCACACAAACACACACACACACACTTAGTGAAAGCATTGCAGAAATACAACTGAAGAAATGCTACAGTGTGTATATGATTTAATTGTTCAAAACTCAACACTGTTTTTGATTACTGGGTTGCAAGACATGAGCTATAACAATTATTGAAGGACAGGATCTACCACAATGAATGGCTGACTATCTTTCTCAAGAGACTGGGCCTCTCAGGACTGGGTTAATCCTCAAGAATGGGTGGTTATAAGATCAAAGCACCCTGGATTAAGCAAACACCTTTCACTTATTACTTCCCCAATCCCAGTTATTTTGTTATAAAACAAAAAACAGACTAAGAAATTTCCCACATAAATTTTAAACTGATCACATTTGATTTATGTGGAATATTTATGCCTTATACACTTTGTATCTCAATACCCAGGTATCGATCTCAGTGAAAAGGGAGAGTAAAGGACCCCATTTCTACAGTCTTCCACTACAGTTAGTGTCAGTGAAGCATATGCTGCTTAGCTTTATGGAGTTTAATCCCTTTCATGCCTCGGATCCCCCTGGAATTTAAGGAAACCAATAAGCTGTCAGTGAAAACTACACATGCAAATTATCAATACTACATCCAATTTGTAAGTGTTCTTAGAACACCTAGTTCATAGCAGTTTCCATGACTCTTCCCGAATGAATGCTCATTGCACAGATAAAAAAAAAAAACTGAGACTCAGGTTAGAAAAGAACTGGTCCACATCAGCCCTCTGGCAAATTGCCAAGACCCAGTCATTTTCAGCACCGTCACTGTCCTGATTATTCCTTCCTCTAACCTGTTAAGATAAATGAAGCAGTATTATTCTTGGTGTAAATTTGTTACATTTTATTGATCATGAGGAATAAACGTGCTCTGAGCCCAGCTCCTCCATTCAGCATGCATTTGTAGCTCCTGAGCAGCACACATCTCAGCTGCTCTGTCAGAAGGGCTCCATTATCTTGTTATTTCAACGCCACCCACATCCCTGTCTTCTTCCCAGTTAATCTGACAGGCATGTGCTATACAAACCCTGCTTCATTACTCTGCTCTTAGCTCTGTTCAAATGCATTTTCAGGCATTTGAATGCCTTACCCTCCATCCATCCTCCACATTTTCTGCTCTTCTGAGGCCTTTTTTTTTTTTTCAAATTAAGTCTCTGTTATTTACAACTTGACTTCCTGGCTCCTGGCCAGAATATCTTAAATGACTTTTCCTTGCCACAATGAAGGCCAGACCACATTCTGAGGAGCCTTGATTTTTATTTAGCTTTTAACTATTTGAAATATTTTTTCCTTGAATACCTCTGCTCTCCAAGCATGTAAGTCAGGCCTTGGTGTCCAGTAGCTTATTTTCTAAAACAAATATGGTTTTAGTGAATAAATCACTAATATTATTTGTCTCATGCTGTCATGCTTATGGATTTTATTTTGATCTTGGCCTTTTTCTGATGACATGCATTACAGATCTGCTTCTCCTTATGGACGGGTATATGTATGTGACTGGTGGCAATAAGATGCTTTTTGAAGCATCCTGATAGGGCAGGTGAGGGTGGTCATCTCTTCATGTGGAAGGCAGAGCAGGCATCGGTGGTCCTTTCCTTGAGTGAGGGCAACCAAGCCTGAGACACCTAAGTAGTGATTTCTCACATAAAATATCTGGGAAACAGTGTCATACAAAGTGGTATAGCATCTGTGGAACCTCAGTACACAGACCAGCTATGACTAAGATCTTGAATTTTCCTTTAGGATCTGGACATTAAAGACTTGGTTCAAAGCTTCCTACAGTGCTATTTATTGGGAAATGGTGATACTTTTGATAGGTAGAATCTGGTGGAAAGAAAGAAAGGAATATTGGAATTTAGTTTCCTCTTCTTCCCACTTTCTAGTTATGAAGAGATGACTTTTTTTCCCAGTGTCAGCTCCTACCTTGCTGTACTGCCTTGAGATAGGTCCAAAGGCAACAGGACAAAGTGATTACTCATGAAAATCTTGGAAACATATTTTTATTTTGTTACAGTGGAACAAAATAATGGAACTCTGACCAACACCAGAGCCTAGACATACTGTCTAGCTTAGAAACTGTGGAGTCCTGACACACCAATGGTTCCTGCAGGCTCCTAGAATTCCTGCATCCTTTGAGCTCAGGTACCAGTTAGTCAATTAGCTGATGCTTGAATTTCTTCAAAAGGCTGTTGTCCTTCAGTATGCTAGAATGACTTTGTCACATAACAAAGAACTGGCTGACACCAAGGACCAACAAACTGATCCTAGCTTAGTAGTCAGAAAAGAAATGTGATAAGTTTGGATTTAGATGTTCTTCATATCTCAACATTTTGTTTGATTTCGTCTTGGTTCCCCAGTGTGGCCGTTTTGGAGGTATGATTTTTAAGAATTAAGGTCTAATGAGAGGCAACTGTTTTCTTGTTTGTTTGCTTGATTAACGATTGCTGTGGGAGGGTCCAGCCCACTATGGGAATGGGATTATTTTACCCTTCCTCTTGGATATAAGTGAGACAGAGCCTAGGTGCCAGTCATTTCTCTGAAACACTTTTCACTTGGCCACTTGACCTCCCTTCCCTTTTTCCTTCTTCTTTCCTGCCTTCCTTCCTTCTTTCCTTCCTTCTTTCCCTCCTTTCTTTTCCCTCTCACTTCCCACTATTTGTACCCACTTCCCCACTCTGTGAGCCCGAGTCATTGGGCATCTTTGAAAGGAACCCTGAGTCACTCATACTTATCTGAATTTCTCCTATGGGGAGTCAAAGATAGATAGGCAGAAAAATGCTTCTCAAACTGTGAGGTCAATATTGGCCTTCCAAGGAAACTAAATAATAATAACAAGCTCTGCATCTCACCTGGGCAGCACAGTAGAGCTGCACCTTGATGTGGGGGTTGCAGGTAACTGAGCCATGAGGGTGTGAGTGTTGGAGAGTCTGGCTCTGCTTCTTGTCTTCTGTGCACTGACAGTGCCAAGGGAGAGTTCTCCACCCCTCCCTTTTGCTATCTCCACTAGCAAAGGGTGAAAAATCTGGCCCTTTGGAGGCATGAGGGAAGAATTGTCCCTGCTCCTAACCTGCTGTAATACTGACTCTGGGGAGCAGAGCTTGGATCTCACCTGGGAAGCACAGTAGTGTTGATCCTGATGGCAGA
>JAQQSO010000058.1:0-20997 GCA_028658305.1 Pachyuromys duprasi | reverse complement strand
AGACTGCATGACTTCCGCCCAAGCCCTTCTGGCTTTCATAGTTTCTGATGAGAAGTCTGGTGTGCGTCTGATCGGTCTACCTTCATATGTTACTTGACCCTTTTCCCTTGCTGCCTTTAATATTTTTTCTTTGTTTTGGAGGTTTATTGTTTTGACTATGATATGACGAGAGGTATTTCTTTTCTGGTCTAGTCTATTTGTTGTTCTGTAGGCTTCTTGTATGTTTATGGACACTTCTTTTTTTAAATTGGGACAATTTTCTTCTATAATTTTCTTAAAAATGTTTTCCAGTCCCTGGAGCCTGGAATCTTCTTTTTCATCTATTTCAATTATTCTTAGGTTTTGTCTTTTGATGGCATCCTTATTTTCTTGGATATTTTGTGCTTGGAATTTTTCCGATTT
Organism: Pachyuromys duprasi; assembly: GCA_028658305.1. NCBI lineage: Eukaryota > Metazoa > Chordata > Mammalia > Rodentia > Muridae > Pachyuromys > Pachyuromys duprasi. Next base: position 20,595 of record JAQQSO010000058.1, on the reverse strand, counting down.
TTTATTTTCCTTGAGTGAGGAATCCATTTCAGCCAGTGTATCCTCCGCTCCCGAGATTCTCTCTTCCATCTCTTGTATTCTATTGTTGATGCTTACCTTTGTGGTTCCTGATCTTTTCTCTAAGTTCTCCAGTTCCAGGTTCTTCTCCGTTTGTGTCTTCTTTATAGATTCTAATTCCGTTTTCATGCTTTGTACCGTTTCCTTCAACTGATTGACTGTGTCTCCTATTTTGGTTGTTTCCTCTCTTTTTATCTTTGATTGTTCTTCTATGTGGGCAGTTAATTTCTTCTCCATTGCCTTGTTCATTTCCTCTTTTTGTCTCTCCTCTTGTTCCTCCAATATCTGCATAATCAATGCTTTAACATAATATTCCTTTGTCTCCGCTGAATTAAAATCTCCACTGCTTTTGGGTGTCACTGGTGGGGCCATGGTGTCCTGATTTTTGTTGGGTGAGTTCTTTTGCTGATTTCTGGGCATTTTTTATATATAATCAGGGAGCTGTTTGTGCTTTAAGGCTGTACTTCAGTCTGAAACTGTCAATCTCTTGTGTCAGGAGTATTCTTCGAGAAGATCAGGGATTGCCAGTGGTTTGTTAGTGTGTGTTGTGCCTCAGTTGAACTCTGTTGTGTGCTCTGTGTGCCCGGCTTCGTGCTCTGTGCTAGAAGCTGTGAGCACTGCAGGCTTGTCACCCTTCTGGTGGAGGCTTTACTCCTTACTCTGTGCTAGATGCTGAGTGTCCTGGTTTGAGATGTCAGCTGGGGGCTGTGCCCTAGCCCTGGGCTTGCTGCAAAGGGCTCTCCCCTGGAATGGAGATTTTGTGCCCCCTTCTGTGCCAGGGGCTGTGCACCATGGTCTGATATGATATTTGTGGCACAAACATTGGGTTTGTGTTGGTGTGCATCCACTGCATGCAGGCCTGTCTGAAATGGTTCCTGAGGCCTTCTCTGTCTGGCCAGTGGACACACACAGGGACTGAGGTTTTTCTGGTGGATGGGTGTAGTGTTCGCCCTCACTGTGCAGTCTGGTCAAGATGGTCTCCGGACCCTCTCCGTCTGGGGTGGTTCCGGTGATCGGTGTGTGCCTGCTGTACACCCGCGGGTTGAAGCAGAACTCGGGTCCTTCCCAGACTTGCCTGAGGACTCAAACAGGGACTGAGGTTTTTGCTGGTGGAAGCGTGCGGTGTGCGCCCGCAGTGTGCAGACTGGTCAAAATGGTGCCCCGACTCTCTCAGTCTGTGGTGGTTCCGGCGACCGGTGTGTGTCTGCCTTACACCTGTGGTATGAAGCAGAACCCAGGTGCAGTGTGTGCTCACATTGTGCAGGTCAGTGAAAACAGTACCCGGTTCCTCCTCAGACTGCAAGACTGTGTGATCCAGTCTATTATGGAGGGTGTGGGCACCCAACCCGGCTGCTTGTTCAGATCAGAGCTGTGAGCAGCTGGTCACCTGGAGATTTTTCCGGGTAATAACTGGGTGTCCCTAGGGTTTTCCCACTTGATTTTCTCATCTTAGGAGTTCTGCTCACCTGGCAATCACAAATGCTGGTGTTTTAGGTCCCAGAGTTCAGTCTCCTGGTCACTGCCTTGTTTCTGCTGTCCTACTCCTCAGACACAGTGTCCTCTCATGGCAGCCATCTTGGATCTCCCCGTGTTGTTTCTTATAATTTGCCTGTAAATCCTTGAATTTTCTCTATAAAAAATAAAACAAAACAGTGCCATCAAATAGTGCCAGATTGGTTCTCTTCCTTTTGAGAGTCTATAGGGATTTACACATTGTTCATAATAGTTTTTGTTGTTTGGTTGGTTGGCTCATTTTTACAGGCAGTGTTGCTTGTTTAGTAGCTCAGGCTGGCCTTGAACTCACAAAGTTCCTCCTGCCCTTACATCCTTAGTGCCAGGATCAAAGGCATGCCACCACAGCTGGTCATGACAATTTTTAAGGAAGTTTTCATCAGTGGGTGTCATGGCCTGTTCCAGAATCATCCCAACCTGAACCTCTTTGCCTTTCTCCTAGTTCCCCTTTCTCTACTTCTGCTTTCTTGCTCATCTCTCTGCCTTGAACCCACCGACTCTTAAAACAGGGCTCTGGTTGGCTTGCTGGACCACCATTAAAATAGTATGAGTGGACAGTACCTTTGTAACAAGCTGTCTGTTTCAGTGCTGGATTTCCTTTCTACTGGCCTAACGTAAATTGCAATCCTACCAGAACTAAGTACTTAGAAAGATTATTTTCCCTGTCATAAAACATGATTCTTGTACCAATTCCTTAGCTTATCACAGAGTCAGACTTCCAGGTGCCCTGTCCATGACCTGACATCTAGTGTAATGTCTACTACTTAAGACTCTGTAGAAAGTTGGGATAAATGAATTGAAGTCCCTATTCCCATACTCTGTCTTCCAAAAGAAGCTTAACTGTCAGAGAGTGTGGCACATACATACACTGTAGAGTCTCTGTCTCCATCAATGCCAGTGAGGAGCTCAACTGTTGGCACACTAATTACATTCTACGCCAGAGGAGAAAGTTTTCAAGCAGGATACTGGCTGGTATTTTTGTTTTCCAGTGTGGTGAGCAATATTTAAAAAGATAGAACCTAAGATTTCATTTAACAGAAATGTAGAGTGCTGCAACTTGCAATTGTCAATGCTCCACCCTTTGTCTGACATGACCCAAGGATCCAAGAGGTGGACTGAAGTTCAGGGCAGTAAGAGATTGCAAACCCCACCTGCTAGTAGCAGGGCATTATTTCCCTTTTATTGATTGTTGCTTTCGCAAGAAATGCCTGCTGGGGCAACTCAATTTCTGCACCTGGAAATTGACATCTCAGTGCCATTTGCCATCAGAATCAGAGGAGGATGAAAGTGCACCATCTGTTTTGAAAAAGTCCTCACTGTTATATGAGCCTGACCTTTCTTTCATCCTGAGGGAAAATAATAGGCTTCCTGGGAAGAAGTGGTGTGAGTGCTTTACTTCTCCAAAGACCCGTCTTTCCCCATGCCTTGGTCAGGATGTGTCCACCTGAGATGAAAATGAATAAACTGCTTTTCACAGGCCAAAATGACATCATTGTAGGAGTACCACTGGAAGTCTCAAATGACTGTGCAGAATATAAGCTTTTCTTGTGGAAGTTATCTTCCTTCTGATACTGTGTCCAAAGTATCCATTTCATTCTCACAACACCTCTTCCTTACACCTTCTTAGATGATTCACTAGAGAAGACAGACTTTTGATTTATATTCATAACTGAGGAAGTATGAAATAACCACTTACTGCTTACAAAATCATTGTTTAGCAAGTATCATGATCAGTCCCACTAATATGGCAGGCAGATTGTTCTAGTTCAGAAAATCTGTATTTGTGGTTAATCTCTAAAACTGCTGTTCAAATGACATTATCTCTATTAACTTCAGGGGGAAGTATCCCTGTCTTTGAGTTAACAGAGAGAAATAGTAATGTCAGTGGTGTTTTCTTGTTAAGGGCAGTGTCTTCTGGGGACTGAGTAGAAGTGAACTTAGCAATAATCAATATTGCAACTCTGGATGAGACTAAGTCTGATTTAATCATGGGGAATTCTTTGATAGTCACTGACATCTAACAGAGAAGACCTAATCCCATTAATAAAGTGCTTTCTGCCTGAGAGGAACAGAAATCAGAGTTGAAGTAGGGGAAGGGAGAACCTCAGTCCCTAATTAAGAAAAGTGGAGACAGACTTGCATAGCAACACCCCTTGCTCTCACTGATCACTTGGAGCTTTGCAGTATAGCAACATCAATGCTTCATGGTTTTGCTTAACAAGAATTAATTTTCAAACTCATTTTAGGAAGATTTAAAAATCAACTTTATTGAGGCAAGATAATACATTCAATCAAATGTGTCTATTTTAAGGGCAGAATTTCATGGATTTTAATACACATATGGACCTAGTGCTAATGATCAGGTTCCAAGTTTCTAACAGCTCTACTATCAAACACTTACACAGCCACACACACACAAAACACATACACACACTCACACACTAAACACATCCTAGCTGGTGATTTTAGATGATGTTCACAATTGCAACCCTGGGTCACTTTATACTTTCTTTCATCTGATAATCCACGTCCGCATTTTAGAATTTTATTTAAATAGAATCACATAGTTTGTAAACTCTTATATCTACATCTTTCACTCCAGATATTTTTTTTTGAGATTCATGCATGTTGTATGAAGCCACCATAGTCATTTTATGATTATTCAAGTGGGTTTTTCCTTGTCTCCTAATTCATGGGAGACTTGACTCACATCTCTTTCTCCTATCCCTTATACAAAATTCATAATGTCATAAATAGGCATGACAGAAGAACACTGGGCAGATGAGTAGTCTCCCATACAGTAGCTCCATGCTTTGATATACAGCAGAGTTATATCTCCTTGACAACAACTGTGGTTGGTGATGGCCGCTTTCCTGGAAAAGCTCTGAAGTTGTTCATGGCATCATATGGCAAGAGATAGGGATCTTGTTTGGATATGTGTGTGTGTTTGTGTGTGTGTGTTTGTGTGTGTGTTTGTGTCTGGGTTTGTAGGTCTGTGTGTGTTCACTGTTTTCAAAGAAACACCAGGATTCAATCATGGGGTTTCACTTGAATACATAATCCTAGTCAGTTTTCTTTTTATTTATTTTTATAATGTATTCACTTTACATCCCAATTGTTATTGTAGTCCCCTCCCTCATCTCCTCTCAGCCCTACCCTTATTTTCTCCCCCCACCTATTCCCCTTCCCTATTTCTCAGAAAGGGGGAGCACTCCTCACCTACAATCTGACCCTAGCCTATCAAGTTTCATTAGGATTGCTTGCATCCTTGTCTTCTGTGACCTGGCAATGCCCCTCCCCCACATGGGGGAGTGATCAAAGTGTGGCAACAGAGTCCACACTAGAGATAGCCCCTGCTACCCTTAGTAGGGAACTCACATGGATTTTGAGCTGCCTATCAGCTTCATCTGAGAGGGAGGTCTAGGTTCTCTTCATGCATAGTCCTTGGCTGGTACAACAGACTCTATAGGCCTCCATGGGCTCAGATTTGTTGAGTTTCTGGATCTTCTTATGGAGTGCCTGTTCTGCATTCTTCTATTCCCCCACTTGTTTGTATGACTCCCTGCTCTCTACCCAAAGTTTGGCTGTGAATCTTAGTGAAATGGAAGTTTTTGAACTTACTTTGGTCATGTGATGTTTTGCTGCAAGCTGGATCCATGATGTTTTGCCCAGGTTGGCTTGTGAGAGGTCACATGATGTTTTGTTCTCTCATGCGATTGACATCACTGCACTGATCTTCATGCTCTGACACTTGGCTTCACAGATAGAAATATTGCAGAGAGCTTCTCCAGGTAATCCAACTCAGCCCTTTGGCTTTTGCTGCTTTGTGTTGCCCTTTGGACTGGACTGCTGGTATCCTGAAACAGTGTCTGGTAATCCCCTAATGACACATTGACCCTAATCAGCAGGAAGTAGATAAAAGAGGACTACAGCCCTTTTTATTATTAATCTACCTAAGGTTGTGGGGTGTTGGAGGAAGGTAAAGGTGCTTAAGAAATGTAAATAAAGTAGGTTTGGTAAAAAATCTAAGCCTACATTTTAGCATCTGCTTTCATCTCCTGCTAGGTGGAAGCCTACCATAAACATCCTTTGAAAGACCCTTAATCACTTTTCAAGCCATGCCCATATCAGAGTGCCACAATGGGATTAAGTTTATGCTCTCTTATATACACATGGTCTTGGAAACTAAACTTTAGCATGAACTCGGTAGAACAAACCACACTGATGCCACAGCAGCCACCATTCCTGTAAGTGTGGCTTTGTGTTTATTTCTAATTCTATCTCATGCTCCAGCAGATGTGCTGTGATGAATTTTCCACTACAAGCCCCTGTGGACCTCTACCACTCTGCAACCTGATGTTGACGTTCCTTCTGCAATAGGCAAGCTCTCTTCTCCTTATTTGAGCTTTGGGGCTTTGTGGCTATTGTGTGGACTCAGAGTGTCTAGGAACCTCACACAATTACTGTCCCACAGTTCTGACACCATCTGTTGGGAAGGATCTTTGGTTGGTGTTGGTTCTTCAGGATGGCAAAACACCACAGGCCTCAGAGAAGTCAAGCCAACATGGTCCACAGTTGGTAGCATATAACTGATCGACTTCGCACACATTAGTACAATAGTTGAAGAACATATGTGGGCACCAGAGATGTTGCCATTGGACCAGTTTGGATGTTTTATAATAGCTTATCCATTCTTGTCACATTATCTATGACAAAATACACCAATCTCCTCAGAGTTCTCACAGCTGAGAGCAAGTGAGGATGAACCTGAAATTATGTATAATGTAGAGTTCAGAATGTTTGACTGAAAGCAGAAAAGCAAGTTAGTTGTTGCTTTATTCTTTTGTTTTCCTTCACTAAGACTTTGCTTCTCAGTTACTTTAACTGGGAAAGTAGCATGACAGGATTCTGTCAGCTTTCATGACTTCTTCCTCTTTCTGAGGCTAGCCCTTAACTGTGTGCTGTTTCAGGTTTTCTGAAGAATTTCAGGCTCAGCAGAAAACCCCTACCGGATCTGACACAGAACAGATCACAGATCACAGAAACCCTAAGATTGCATTTACTACAGATGACTCATAGGTTCACTACCTCTACAGACAAACTGTTTTTCGGGCACTTACATTCCAGGTGAGTGTTGGGCTCTCAGAAACAGCTGTGCATTGGTCCAGCTTAATATTCTCAGATGTTCCTAGCTAAGGAAGCAAACTTCCCAGACTGAGTCTGACTGTGCTGAGAAAATATTTCCTTCCTGGTATGACAAGTAAAAGGTGCTCTGGAAAGGCTTGGAAGAGACAAGGAATAAATTAAGTCTTCTACTCCTGAAAGAATATTATGGAGTAAAGTTATGGAACTTAACATAATGATTATCAGAAAGAACTTTGGGAGGAAGAAAAGAAGGAGCTTGAAAGAGAGAATTACAGGTAGCTTTTATTTTTTTAGAGTGGCTAGGGTTTGGGGTGCTGACAAAGAAGAAGGCAGTCACAAGACTAGAGAGGAAATAGAAAGCAGTGCTATCATTCCTTTGCTCACATCTCAAAGATACAGCCACTGAAAGACTGATAGACCAAGGTGCCTGTGAGAGGCATTTTATGAAGGTAACAAAAGTGTCGGTGGGTGTGCTGGGCTGGTGACAAGGCCCTTCCTTGAGTCCAGATGATGAAGACCCGGAGTTGTGCAGAACTATGGGGATAAGGATGAGACTAGATTTAGGATATGCTATAGAACAAGATTATTGAAGTCTTGATGACTAGAAAAGAGGGGTCAAGAACCTTAGTTTACAGGCCTGCTTAAAATACCCTCTTTGTCTGGTGAACTCTGTTGAGACCTACATTTTTACCTAATAAACATAACACCACCATTGTCTTTGCTTTCCTTGTTGGTATAATAAAAGATAAGTTTAATGCAACTTGCCTTGTACATGTGAGGACCAGGGTTTGAGTCTCAGATCTGCAGAAGAGGGGGAATGTGGCTGGCACCCATCTCTGTTTTGGAGACAGAGTTTCTCTTATACAGAGGAAGAGCCCAGCTCAGTGGGTCCTGGAAGGATGTGTGGCATGCCTATACAGCATCACAGCATAAAACAACTGTTAAAGGCAGAATAGAGTCTGACTTACATTGTCTGTAAAGTAGGGTGGTTGCACAGTGCCAAATGACCCTCCTTGAAAATGTTTATTTCTTTTTACTCAAGTTTTCTATCTTTTTCCAATCAATAATTTGAGCTTGTCCTTTTTGGAAAGATGGATCTTATCCTGAGAACTGGGGCATGAGTCACATGCCTTAGGACATGAAATAGGATTAGAAGTGAAGCATTGGCACATAGATGAAGCCTATGTAGTTTCACTCCTCAGGAAGGAATGAAAGAGAATGTTTCCACCCAGACAAAACTGCTTTATCATCTCTCCACCAGCTGGACAGAACACCAATTAAGGCTTCTTCACAAGTTAACCCTTAGCAGTGTGAAGTATTTATTAAATATTCTCTATACCAAGTCTTTTCTTGGTCACTATTAAAACATCCAGTTATCTCATGCTTCCATGAGCCCTCAAGACCCAGCAAAGTGCACAAACGTACTCTGTTTCCCACTGCTGGAGAACTGAGGAAATGGGTCCAGGACCTGTGCCCTCCACCACCATCTTCTGTGTCACAGATGCCATGATAGAATGTCTCTAGAGTTAGAATTTCTATCTCAGTGGGGCCACAACTTAAAAGAATGCCATCTGTACACTCAGCTTGTTAACCTGTCTCTATGTTTCACCTGAAGAATGAATTAGATGATACTCATGGTCACTAGTCAATAAAGGATGGGAACCAGGGGCTCACAATTTGGTTTTATTTTCTGTGCAAATGATAGGTGTTGCTTTCTCTTCTCTGGAATTCTATAGATTTCTGTCTAAGCTCCCTTTTCCATCTCTGAATCTAATAATTGACATCATCTTAGTTTCCTAAGCATTTCTTTTCACTGATTTTTATTCTCTGTTTTTTGTTCTGTTCTACAAAAACATATTGCAGGGACAATATAGGAATATTAATCTCTCTTTGATAATTTAGAAGGCTCTTCACAGCTCCCTAGCCCTCTGGATTACCATTTAAACATAAATTATCCTTCTTTTGCTAAGCAGAAGACTTCATTAACAGAAAGCTCTGCTTAATAGATGCCAAATAGCAGAGTGTTTTCTATAATTGAATGGGCCACAAGCTCACAACTTTTGAATCATGAGTGCCTTGTGGATATTTAATTGGTTTCTTTCAGTCAAGGAATGGGAAGGCTGAAGAGAATCTATAGCAGGTGGATACTGATTCTTGTAGCCGCACAACGCAGGGTTGTTCACTCAAAAGCAGCCCATTACCAGGGTAGCAGACCATGAAAAATTCCCTGTATCTCTCCTGAGCCTCATCAACATGGACAAGAAACCCAGAATCAGAGGAATTTATGAATTCCCCATGTCATGACTATCATCTTTTGTTGCATGCAAATGAGAAGTTTTGTGTTTGCAATATAATTTGAAGGCTCTTTGATTACACTGTGAACCTGATATTGTGTTGTTTACTGGAAAAACCTGTTTCTACCTGTGTGTGAGTCAATTCTAGCACACACCTTTAACTCAAGAGCTTTCTGCTTCAGTATTGTAAACAGGATTAAAGTTAACCGTAGGTCAAGAGATGATTTAAGCAACAATATGACAAGGAGTGAACACAGGAAAAAAATACAAAGAGAGTTAAAGGAAGTCGGGAAGACAGAGAGATACATAAGAAGTGTAAAGGAGAATCATTCAGTTTGGAGAGAGAACTTTCCTTCTTCCCATTTGGGATGTAAGCTGAGTAGGAAGGTAAGCTAGGTACTTTCTATGCCTCTCTGAGCAAGGAGGATTCCACCCCAGCATCTGGCTCCCTAGTCCTTACTGATAAAATTGAAATTTGAGATTTTGTTAAAAACAACAGATGTACTCACTTGGTAGTAGAGGGAAGGTAGAATTGAGTCAGGGGCTACTCATTTAAACCAGGTTTGCTGTATGCATTGAGTAGAAAGGGACTTTTCCAAAATGAGTATTATGGGTCATACTCAAGCTGCAAATATCAAATGTTTTGGGCATGTCCAATGTAGTTAAAAAATGAAATGGGATGACAATGACAAAATTAGAGAATCAGCAATTTCCAGGACTTTGAAAGTCATGCAACCATTGTTCTCAGGAAATATGAAAGAGATTAGGCATAGAATACTGAGGCCCTTGATCCCCAAGGAGCCAAGTAGTTGGAGGACAGACCACATCCCAGGGAGATGTAGAAATCTGTCATTCTCTGTCTTGATTTATATGAATTTCATAAGTTACCAAGAATTCAAATATTTCCAAACCTCTGAGATCTATGGGGAAAAATGCAAAGCATATACTCAAACTTCTTTAACTGTAGCAAAAAAATAAAAAAAAAAAAACCACCTTATTTCCCTGGCCCTGAAAATAGATATCACTTGTCTGAGAACCTGTCTGAACACTCCAGCTGCACAGCTCATCATCAGTTGCCATAACACGACTCTATCAAGATATGTGCTGAAGAGCACACTTACAGGGACAACTCAGAGAGCTTTATCTTCTTTAGATCCAGAGATGAGACAGGCCTGCAATCAATGTTCATTGTTTCGGCTTCATGTGACTTATTAATCACATCTTCCTCCTTGCTCTGCAGGCATATAATAGATACTGATAAAGTGTTCTCCAGAGCAAGGAATCTCAGGAGAAGCCAGCAATATTCCAGCAGCCATCTATTCTCTCAGTGGAGCTGAGCTACCTGTTCTATAGCGACATCTGTTGCACCAATTATCTGCCAACCTGTTCAGCTCTAATGATATATCACCTTCACTAACACTGGGGTGGGGGCTGGGGATGAAGAAGTAGGTGCCAGGGTAAATACTTAATGAAGTATACAGTATACCATAAGAGAACTGCACTTATGAATAGAATCACAGATGAAAGCATAGTTCAGCAGCTCTGAGAAGGTGGATAGTCTGAGAGGGCTGGGGGCATAGAGTAAATAATGTCTTGCCTTGCAAAAGTAAGTCCCTAGCACCCATGAAAGCAAACAGGTGTGGTGGCACACATTTGTAATTCCAGAACAGGGGAGATGGAAATATGAAGCTCCTCGAGCCCCACTGCCCAGACATCCTAAATTAACTGTTGAGTTACAGGCCATGTAAGCGATCTTGTCTTAAAATCCTATGTTGGCTATTGACCTCTGGTCTCCACACACAAGCACACAAATAGCCACATAGCCACACACAAAACTACACACACACACACACACAGTAGATACTATAGGAAAGAAAAACAGAAAAAGAAGAAATCATAACTCAACAGAGATAACTAGACCAATTCACAAGTATGAGTAAATTAGAGACAACTGTATCAGACTCAGCTGTCTAAGGCATAACAGCACTTAGAAGTATTAAGAACCCAATTTGACTTTGGAAGTGGAAGAATTTATCTGGCACAGAAATGTTTTGCCGGATAAACATTAATGGGCTGCATTATACCGTCTAGGGCGCCAGATTCTGCAGAGATAGCCAAGCTTGCTCAAAGCCCTCATCCAAATGTTTAATGGTGGGCAGGTATGAAAATCTTGGCACTGCAAGTACTCAATGATTCAATAGTGCATAAGCACTGTTTTTTTCATTTTATTAATTCAATTTTCATTTTTTAATTAATTAATTTATTTCTTATTACAATTTATTCACTTTGTATGCTGCCTGTACCCCCTCTCTCCTCTCCTTCTCCCCTTCCCACCCTCTCTCCCTCTTCTCCCCCTATGCCCCTTCCTTAGTCCACTGATAGGGGATACATCCTCCCTACTATATGACCCTAGCCTATCAGGTCTCATCAGGACTGGGTGTATCATCTTCTATGGCCTAGCAAGGCTGCACCCCACAAGGGGAGGCGATCAAAGAACCTACCACTGAGTTCCTGTCAGAGACAGCCTCTTCTCCCCTTACTAGGGAACCCACCTGGAGACTGAGCTGCATATAGGCTAGATTTGAGCAGGGGGTCTAGGTCCTGTACATGCATGCTCCTTAGTTGGAATATTGGTCTCTGCAAGCCCCTCAGGGCCCAGATTTTTTGCCTCTGTTGCTCTCCTTGTGGAGCTCCTGTCCTCTCCAGGTCTTTCTGTCTCCCCATTCTTTCATAAGATTCCCTACACTCCGCCCAAAGTTTGGTTATGAGTCTCTCAGCATTTTCTTTGATACCCTGCTGAGTAGAGTCTTTCAAAGGTCCTTTTTGATAGGGTGCTGTCCTGTTCCCTCTCTTCTCCCACTTCTAATGTCTATCCTATTTGCCCTTCTGAATGAAGATTAAGCATCTTTCCTAGAGTCCTTCTTGATTTTTAGCTTCTTTAGGACTATAGATTTTAATATGTTTATCTTATATTATATGATTAATATCCACTTCTAAGTGAGTATATACCATGTGTGTCATTCTGCTTCTTGGTTACCTCACTCAGGATAATCTTTTCTAATTCCATCCATTTGCCTGCAAATTTCATGATTTCCTTGTTTTTAATTCCTCAGTAATATTCCATTTTGTAAATGTATCACAATTTCTATATCCATTCTTCCATTGGGGAACATTAAATTGTTTCCAGATTCTGGCTATTACAAATAAAGCTGCTACAAACATACTTGAGCAAATGCTGCTTTCTCAGAAAATTAGGAATAGTGCTACCTCAAGATCCAGCTATACCACTCCTAGGCATATATTTGAAATAAGCACTGGCTTTTCAACCCCGCCTCTGAAGGGTCAGTAGAACTCCCGTGTCCCATGGTTTTCACAGCACCCCTGCAGACCCAGCTTGTTTCTCATCTCTTCATGTGAACCAGTCCTGGAATTCCTTCATTTTTGCAATAAAGACAGACAATATTGACATCTCTTGACTAGGACAAGAAAATACAAAATATAGACCTGGTGCAAACTCAGGTCTGTGTTGAAGGGGATCTACAAAACAGACTGGAAAAATGCAAGTATGAGGGGGTATAATTTCCTCCACTTTCTCTTTTCTCCATAGTATCCCAAGTCAAATTCATTTGTATCAGTATTTGGTGGAGTTCTAACAAGTCCAGATTTCACAAATACTTGTAACCATGTATGTACACACACACACAAACACACACACACATATATAAAGATACAGTTGACTGACTCATTGTTTGAAAAATATTATTTGTGAGTTTATTTTTGTATCCCAAAGGCAATTCTCCATAAGTAGCCCATTACATGACATTTCTTTTCATTTAGACCATGCATGACTCCTTTACTGGGGCTTTGTTAAAGCCAGCTCCATTTTCTATAAGGCAAGTCATCATGGCCAAGCTGCTTTTCTCTAAAATTTCATAAGGCGATTCCTACTTTATTGTTCAGCCCATTCATGAAAACACACAGTTATAGCTGCACAGAAAATGCCGCAGAGCCAATCTAATGTACTGTAATATTTCCAAAGGTTAATTTCCATTTGAGAGTTGCTCAGTTAATTCAAGTCACTTTGTTACTTGCTAATTTCAAACTTTTCTTGGAATTTTCATAAGCTGTCATTGAGTTGATTTAACTATATCTGTCGTCAATCTCAAGAGATTTATCTAGATGAATGTAGTTTTCATGTTTTATTGCAGGCAAATTAGATTTAATCTTGATCTAAATGTTTTCCACAATATTTCTTTAGATAAATTAGCATTTCCTATAGTTCCCTAATATGGCAGCTGGTTAAAATATATATGTGCTCAGTATTTTAATTTTTTAAAATTTTTATTTATTTATTTTAAATCCTCTAGTAGTCCCCTCCCTCCTCTGCTCCTAGTCTCTCCCTCCATGATTCTTTTTTTACTACCTTCCCTACTTCTCACAACCCACAACCCACCCCAGCATATGAAGTTGCATCAGGACTGAGTGCATTCTCTTCCCCTGCAGCCTGGTGAAGTATACAGGCCAGGAGAAAGTGATCTAAAAGAAGGCAGCAGAGTTCATGTCAAAGTCAGCCCCCAGTCATCAGGTGGATAAATCTTATTTATTTATTTGTTTGTTTATCTATTTATTTATCATAATTTATTGACTTTGTTTCCTCAGTGCAGCCCCCCTCCCTCATCTCCTCCCAGCCCAACCCTCCCTCCCTCTTCTCCTAGTCCCCTGATAGGGGAGGACCTCCTCCCGTTCTATCTGACCCTAGCTTATCAGGTCTCATCAAGGCTGGCTGCACCATCTTCCTCTGTGGCCTGGCAAAGCTGTGCACCCCTCAGGAGGAGGTGATCAGACAGCCTGCCACTGAGTTCATGTCAGAGACAGCCCCTGTGCTCCTTACTAGGAAACCCACTTGGAGACTGTGCAGCCCATGGGCTTCCTTTGAACAAAGGGTTTAGGTCCTCTCCATGCATGGTCTTTGGTTGGAGTATCAGGCTCTGAAGAACCCCCTGGGCTCAGGTATTTTGGCTCTGTTGTCCTTGTGGAGCTCCTGCCTCTCCAAGTTTTTCTAGCTCCCTTTTCTTCCATAAGGAGTCCAGCGCTCTGTCCAAATTTTGGCTATGAGTCTCAATATCTTCTTTGAATCCTTGGCGGGTAGAATCTTTCAGAGGTCCTCTCTGAAATGCTCCTGTCCTGTTCCTTGTCTTCTCCCATTCCTGATGTCTATCCTGTCTGCCCTTCTGAATGAGAATTAAGCATCTTCCCTGGGGTCCTCCTTGTTATTTAGCTTCTTTAGGACTATAGATTTTAGTATGTTTATCCTATATTATATGGCTAATATCCACTTATAAGTGAGTGTATACCATAAATGTCTTTCTGCTTCTGTGTTTTTGAACCCTTGCAAAGAATCTGTATACCTCTTGTAGGCCCCTTAACAAAGCCAAAGTCTCAATTTTGCTTTTGCAAAGATGTCTCTTATATTATTGGTATTTTATACAAAATCCTTAGCCCTCTGATAAGTGATCAAATTCTTCAATGCCTATGCATGGAATTTAAGTCTTTTGGCCTGCAAATCCAGAACAAGAATCTACCAACATTAATATCTTCCACCCTGAACCTTCATTCTGTTCTTGGTATAAATTTACATGTGTCTCTGCTCTATCTAGTGTTGATTTCAATCACTTATATTTTTCTTAAAAAAATAAACAAGAACATTCTCTTTGTCATTCTTAGTAAGTGTCTGGTGCAAAATTTTTCTAACCAGCTCAAAGCAGTGGCTCTGTAGCTCTTGGAGATGCAGAACACATGTAGATGCCTTTTTATTTGTCCATATATCAGTTTGGTAATCCATGAAAATCACTCTCATTAGTGGCTCCATTTACATGTTGAAACCTTAGAAAAATGAAAATCCAAGGTGAGGGATATGCCACTGACTTCTTCGACATGTGAAAGCACCAAACATAGGAGAGTCACATCTGTTGTGCTGCTAATAGGCATACCCTAAGATTATGATTTTTTTCCAGCTGGAAATCATGATAATTTCCAACTAGAGGGACACTTCACACAGGAAATCCATGACTGTGGTAGGATTTTAGATAGAATCTGGGTTCCCATGCAAATTCTGAGTGAGTAATGAGCAAACAAGAAAAGGGGGTTTCCAAATCGTTCACTCAAGAAGTGGCTAACAGTGTGCTAACAGTGTGCTAACAGTCAGAATGTGGCTGAACAAGCAGCATCTCCTAGAATCTGTGGAAAATGCACTTGTTGGGCCCTGTGCTAGGAAGGACATTAATCTGAGAAGCCTTCAGGGAATTCTGATTCTCACAGAGTTATGAGAAGTCTGGAGATGTTTTCATTTGGCATGATACTGGCCAATAGAAAAATAGTTATTTTCCTATCATTTCTCCATAACTCTCCTGGGTGGAAACACTATGCTCTTGATACAATTTCTTTGCATATGTCCAGGCTATAGATCACAAATCCTTAATTCACCTTTAGGAAAACATCAGGTTATTAGCTGCCTCCTGCTAATATAAGTAAATGGAATATATACTTAAAACCCAAAATGATCAATGGTTACTAAACAACTATATAGCAAACTAGGCTCTAGATGGGTAGCAGTGGCCATTGATGAATTGTTTATGACATTAAGACATGATTTGTTCTACCAGCTGATGCGTGTCTATGCAAGTTTTTAATTGCCTTAGTATTTTAGGTACAAACACATATAGACCCTGAACCAAAGGATCCATTCATCCTTAGAAAATGCTTGTTAAAGAACCTGAGCAAAAGGAAAGAGGCCTCATGAAGGATAATATTATAATGTTGTTTCCTGCCACCTCTTCTCCTGAGACTCAACTGTACCAAGAGTTTTGCAGGTAGATGTTTTGACAAAGATACAATAATCATACTTTAATGCCAAAAATATTTCTTTTAACCATTTTATTTTAATTTTCTTTTTACATTTGTGAATTTATTTATGTTTTTATGTATTTATGTATTGTGTGTGTGCATGCACACACAAATCTTTTCATGGCATAAATGTGGAAGTCAGAGAACAGATTGCAGAAAGTAGGTTCTCTCTTTCTTCCAGGTAGGTTCCAGGGATAGCCATCAGGTGGTCCAGCTTGGCAGCAAGTACTCTCGTGCATCAAATAATCCCAATAGCCCTCTTTACTTTTTTTTGTCTGTCTATATGTGCATATGTATGTGTGCGCATACTCATGTGCATGGTGTACATATATAGATGTGGAAGGCAGAAGACAGCTTGGGGCCTTTCTTCAGGTGCTTTCTACTTTTATTTTTCTGGGCAAGATCTCTTGCTAGTCTGGAAGTCAGCAAGTAGGCTTTGCTGGCTGGTTAAAAACGTGCCAGGGTCTATTGTCTTTATGCATCCTGCTCTGGAATTGCAAATACATGTCAACATATCTGGTGGCTGTTGTGTTTTTGTTTTTCTAACATGGATTCTGGGAGTTGAAATCAGGACCTTGTGTTTGCAACTTTACCATGTTTAATTCTAGGAGAATGCACCCTGATTCTCACCACTAAAATAATCCATGTACTGTTTTAGAAAAGCTATAAAAAAATCCTGGATGACTTCTTGGGTGATATGAAAAAATCCCTGCAAAACTGCATCACTGTCCTCTGATTTCATTTTAATTTAAATGGTTCCGTAAAGATTTTTCTACTCGTGCCCAAAACAAAATAAAACAAACAAACAAACAAAAACCTTAGAGCTGATGCTGCAGTCTATG
Source organism: Pachyuromys duprasi (assembly GCA_028658305.1). Classification (NCBI taxonomy): domain Eukaryota; kingdom Metazoa; phylum Chordata; class Mammalia; order Rodentia; family Muridae; genus Pachyuromys; species Pachyuromys duprasi. The sequence goes on along the minus strand of JAQQSO010000058.1, from coordinate 3,842 downwards.
CTAATAGGACACAATAAGTACACTACATTTTCAAAGAAAGGATATGAGCACATAAACCCCCAACCCTGGGAGAGTAGAGGACAACATGACAGGAACAGAAATCAAGTTGTTCAAAGACAGAGAAACTTGAAAGCAAAGGATAAAAATGAAACATCACATACAGGGACCCTGGGTAAGAATCAGAGCAAAAAAAATAAAAACAGTAAGAACAGAAATCACGGAGGCTGCACAACAGTTAAATGACGTTTTCAAAGTACTTAGAATAGCAGAAAACACAATTATGTTTAGTATGAATTCTATGTGCAGGAAAGATGTCTTCCAAAAATGAGTGCAAAGCTGACATGTCAAAATCTATTTTCAAAACATAAATGTCACCTGCTGATTAATCTTATAAGAAATATAAATAAACAAATACATAAACATATAAACAAAAATATGCTGATGTTAAATGCACTGGGCAGTAATTAAAATCCATATGAAAGAAAGCAGCACACATATTGGCAAAATTGGGTAAATATGTCATTACAAAAGTAATTTTGTTTATTTATACATTCATATTAGATTTAAAACACAAATGAATAAAACAGTTATTTCAAAACTGGGGTAAAAAGCTTACATCATAGAATGATGTAATTTATACTAAAGTAACAGCATGAAATAGGAGAAAACACAAAATATGGAGTTAAAGAAGAGCAAAGCTGTGGCTGTAAATGTTGTTTAGTTAGTGGTTAAGAGCTTACCTAGTATACCTAAGGCCCTGGTTCCCTCCCCAGGACTAAACAAAAAATAAGTGAAGTTTTAATATATTTAAAATTTAGTTGACATTATGCCTGAGATTTAGTAGGTGATAGAGAACATGCTGAGCATGCCTGAGGCCTTAGTTTAATAATGATGATAATAATGACAATAAAGCTATATTAATCTAGCTATATTGTTACAAAATTAGATGTTAATGGTAGTACTGGAGGGAAACCATTAAAAGATTAATTTACAGTGAACTGAGGAGGCAATTAAAATTGTACACAAAATTTATTTAATTCAAAGAAGTCAGCAATATATGCATAGAGGAACAAAAGGTCAGCAAGCATGTAGATGCTAAGTTACAAAATAGAAAATTGCACAAATTTCACCTTATCACTTTAAATAGGAATGATTTAACTTTCTAATAAAAAATGACTTGAAAAATATAAATGAAAAATGTCACTCAACTACAAGTTGTCTACATGAGATGCACATTAACTTCAAATGAACATACTGTGTGGAAAAGAAGAGTAAGACCTGTGATTGATATAAAAATTACATTAAAAAAAGACTCATCAACTAAGCAAGAACTAAAGGAATTTTGGAAAACTTCCATTTTTAATTTTTTAAATTTTATTAATTACAGTATACTCACTTTGTATACCAGATGTAGCCCCCTCCCCCACCTCCTCCCAATCCCACCTTCCCTCCCTCTTCTTCTCCCATGCCTCTCCCCAGTCCAATGATAGGGGAGGTTCCCCTCCCCTTCCATCTGACCATAGTACATCAGGTCTCATCAGGACTGGCTTCCTTGTCCTCCTCTGTGGCCTTGGAAGATGCTCCCCCCCTTAGGTGCTCAAGAGCCACACCATGAGTCCATATCAGAGACAGTCCTTGGTACTGTTATTGGGGAACCCTCTTGGATACTGAGCTTCCCTAGACTACCTCTATGCAGGGGTTCTAAGTTATCTCGATGCATGGTCCTTATTTGGAATATCTGTCTCAGAAAAGACCCTTGTGCCCAGATTTTTTGGTTCTGCTACTCCCCCTGTGGAGCTTATATTCCCTCCAGGTCCTTCTATCTTTGCCCTCCTTTACAAGATTCCCTGAACACTGCCCAAAGTTTGGCCATGCATCTCAGCATATGCTTTAATACCCTGCTGGGTGGATTCTTTCAGAGGCTGGCTGTGATAGGCTCCTGTCCTGTTCCCTGGAAAACTTACATTTTATGCAGAAACTGTCACCAGAGACAAAGCTGGATATTATATTAGAGCCACTACCTTCTGGAAGAAACATAATCTTCTGTGTAGGGTAACTCCAATTGAACTTGTTTGCATGGACTGGGGAATTGAGTCCATTGATATTGAGAGATATTGATGACCAATGATTGTTAATTTTTTTTGATTGATGTTGTTGTTGCTGGTAGTATGTGTGTGTATTTGTGTCTCTCTGTGTGTGTCTGTGTCCATGCTTGCCTTCTTTTGGTTTTGCTGTTATAAAATTATTTATTTTCTATGTTTTCAAAGGTGTAGTTAATATCCTTGTGTTGGAATTTTCCTTCCAGTATCTTCTGTAGGTCAGGATTTGTGGAAAGATATTGTTTTGATTTGGTTTTGTCAAGCTAGGTATGGCGGCTTACCTCTTTAATACCAGCACTCAAGAGGCAGAGGCAGGTGGATCTCCATGAGTTTGAGACCAGCCTGGTCTACAAAGAGTGTTAGAGTACCTTGTCTCCAAAACCATAAATTGTTTTCTCCATCTATGGTGGTTGAACGTTTTGCTGGATATAGTAGTCTGGGCTGTCATTTGTGCTCTCTTAGAGACTGCAAGACATGTGTCCAGGCCCTTCTGCCTTTTAAAGCCTCTGCTAAGAAGTCTTTTGTAATTCTTATAGATCTGCCTAAATTTGTTACTTGGCCTGTTTCCCATGCAGCTTTTAGTATTCTTTCTTTGTTCTGCACATTTTGGTTTTGATAATTATGTTGTAGATTATTATGTGATAAAATACTCTTCTTTTCTTTTTTTTTTTTTGGTCCAATCTATTTGGTGTTCTGTTAGCTTCTTGTACATTTATAGGCATCTCTTTATTTAGGTTAGAAAATTTTTCTTCTATGATTTTGTTGGGAATATTTTCTGGACCTTTGAGTTGGGAATCTTCTCCTTCTTGTATCCCTATTATTCTTAGGTTTAGTCTTTTCATAGTGCCCCAAGTTACCTAAATTTTTTGTGTTAAGAACTTTTAAAATTTAACATTTTTTTGACCATTGTATCAATGTCTTTTATTGTACCTCCTATGCCTAAAATTCTTTCTTCCATCTCTTATATTTTGTTGATGATGTTTGTGTCTATGGTGTCTAAGTTTCTGTTCACTTACCTAGGTTTTCTATCTCCAGGATTCCTTCAGTGTGTGTGTGTGTGTGTGTTTTAATTGCTTCTATTTCCATTTTCAGACCTTGAACAGTTTTATTCATTTTCTTCACTTGTTTTATTGTATTTTGCTGTATTTTTTCTTTTTAGCATTTTTTATTTTATATTAATCACAGGTTATGTACTTAGTATCCCAGCTGTAGCCCCCTTCCGCATTCCTTCCCTATCCCCCCTATCCCTCATTCATCTCCTCCCTGCCCCTTTCTAAGTCCACTGATAGGGGAGGACCTCCTCCCCTTCCATCTAACTCAATTTTAACTCTAGTTTAACTCTTCAGGACTGACTGCAATGTCCTTTTCAGTAGCCTAGCAAGGCTGCTCCTCCCTCGGGGGGGGCGGGGGAGGGAGTGAGGGAGTTGAAGAGGCAGCCATTGAGTTCATGTCATAAATAGTCCCTGTTCCCCTTACTAGGGTACCCACTTGGATATTGAGCTACCATTTGCTACATTCAAGGAGGGGTTCTAGGTTATATCCATAATCCTCACTTAGAAAGACAAATAGGATGGACATTGGATGTAGGAGAAAACAAGTAGCAGGACAAGAGCCTACCACAGAGGGCCTTGGAAAGACTCTACCTAGCAGTGTATCAAAGCAAATATTAAGACACATAACCAACCCTTTGGCAGAGTGCAGGGAATCATATGAAAGAAGGGGGAGTTAGTATGACCTGGAGAG
>JAQQSO010000057.1:0-47690 GCA_028658305.1 Pachyuromys duprasi | reverse complement strand
AGGGGGCGGGGAAGAAGGAGATGAGGGAGGGAGTGGGAGGGTAGGAGGGAATGGGGGAGGGGGCTAAGCCTGGGATTCAAAGTACCTAACCTGTGATTGAGATAAAAATAAATAAATTAAAAAAAATAAAATAACAACACTTCTATGCATTTAGAAAACGTGATTACAAAAAAAATGAATTAGTAGGAACTCATTAATGTGGTAGAACTTAATGCATTTTGGCCAAAAAAATTGCAATGTGACAACTAAGGATTTTATAAAACTAAGCTGAAAACTTGAGTTCACCTAGTTATAAGTTCACATAAATAGTGGCAAAATGATGAATGCAATAAAGTATTAACAGCAAATTAATTCTAGGTATCATCCCAATAAAAAGTTGTATGCCAGATCTGATAAGCACATACATGCTTATATATTCAGGAAATCGCCTTTAAATGATGAAAATAAAAGATTTAAATAGATGAAAATTCCACATTTTTTGGTTAAAAAAAACAAGTGTGACAGCAATGTATAAATACACTAACATAATCTAACATATTCCAGGTAAATATTGAACTTTAACTTTATTTAAATCAAAATATCAATGGTTTTTATTATCATTACTGGATATGAACTTAGTGTTTCTAAAAGTTCATCTAGAGAAGCAAGTGTGGTAGAAAACCAATTTTGAAAATAAAGAAGTTAATGAAAGATTTGGCCTACTAAATATTAAATTTTATGAGCAAACAAAAAAATAGAAAAAATGGGTCACAATATTGCAAGCAGTGTTAACTAACTGAACAAAGTCAATGAATCTAAGCAAGTCTGGTGTCTGTGAGAACTTGGTGGTAACTAAGGAAGTATCATAAGCCAATGAGGAAGAAATGGATTGCTAAATGCATTTTTGAATAAATCACAAATTATTACAAGGGTCAAATTTCACAAATTAAAATAAACACCCCAACAACTTTCAGGTAAATGAAGGAATCACATGTGAAAAATAAAAACGTGGAAGTGCTTTCTGAGTATAAATTTTTAAAGCTCCTTGTAAAGATTACTGCTACATTTAATTTAATTTAAAAACAAAACAAAATCTGCACATAAAAATAGGCTAAAACCTTATGTCACAAAAACCTAAGAGTATTTGCAAAGTTCATGGCAGGTGCTGATTATTTTTCCTTCATTCATTTACTCCTATTTGCTTTTCACCAACAAACTTATACTAAGTTTCTGTCAATACTGTGCAGGAACAAAAAATTCAATGACAAAAAAATATTTAGTCTCTATTGCTACAACAGCACCTAGGATACTTCTGTGGGAACCTAAGTTGTTGATCTCAGGTTGTTGAATTAAGAAAGGATGGGCTTAAGACCCAGCTATTCTTGCTGGCGCTCTTGGGTAAGAAATTTACATGGTCCTAATGGCGGAGCTGCCTGCTCTGTCACTGACTAGGAAGTAAGGGGAGCAATTAATTACTATGTTAGTATGTATGCTGGCTAATTTTATGTCAGCTTTATAAAACAAGCTAAGGCCGTTTGCAAGGAGGGACACTCAAATGAGAAAATGCCACCAAAAGATTTGGCTTGGGGAAAAGCCTCTGGTACATTTTCTTAAGCGATATGATTGATCTGGGAAATTGGAATATATAGGAAATAATCTCTGTAGACAATACCATCAGCTTTGTAGAGGGAGGTGTTTGTTCCTGATTCTGTTTGTTTTGTGAAGCTGGACCTCACCATGTAATCATGGCTGGCCCCAAATCAAATTATTCCTGCATTAGCCTCTTGAGTGCTGGGATTATCACCACACCAAGACAAGGCATCTTTTAGAAGTGACAAAAATGTTCTAAAATTTACTATTGTTGAACATACGTGTGAATGTCCTAAAAACTAAATGAGTAGATGGGATGTGTTATAATTTGCTCCCCAAAGTAACTTGGAAGGAAAGGGCTTATTTGGTTTACAGGTTACAGTCCACCACCAAGGGAATCCTACACAGGAACTCAAGGGAGGAGCCTGGATGCAGGAAACGAAGCAGAGGCCATAGGGAAATGCTTGCTGGCTTTCTTCCCATGGTTTGCCCAAGCTGCTTTCTTACACAGCCCAGTACTATCTGTCCAGGGATGGCACCTCCCAGTATGAGCTGGTCCCTCCCATGTCCATGATAGCTCCACAGACATGCCAAAAGGCCAATCTGATGGAGACAATTACTCAACTGAGGTTCCCTCTTTCTAGGTGACCAGCACAATGTGGTATGTGAGCTGTAGCTCAATAAAACTATGTTTGAAAACAGTATGTATGATAAAAATAAAAATATAAAACAGCACAAAAAGAGGCATAACAAAAAATTACCAATGGTTAACCAGCATCATGAATAGTGTTTTAGCTTTCTATCCCTAAAACAAACATGAAGATAATCAGCAGCAGAAGAAAACTCATACGTTGACACATAGTTTCAGGGATTGTAATCTTTGGTTCTGTGAGTGTAACTGCAAAAGAAACCATAACCTTCATGAAGTCTGAAAATAAAAAGAGAAAGGAGGGGCTAGGCTCCCAAAAATCCTTTCAACAGCTCAACCCCAATACCTCACTTCCTTCTACTAAGCCACACATCCTAAATCCACCACCTAATAACAGCAGGTTGGAAATCATCCCTCAAAAGAGGAGCCCTTAGAAAATAAGTAAGAGCCAAAGCAGGACAGATACTGTATGATACTGTATAATATGACTTTAGGTCATAAAATACTGTTAATTTGTGTTCAGTTAATTTGTTTCTTCAACACAGGCAACCTGCTAATTTTTACATTCAAAAAAGCTACATATTAGAAAAAGTATCAAACCATTTCTTTATCAAGAAATTACTCAACACTAAGTTTTTGAAAGGAAAATACAGGTCCTAGAAGTGGACATGTTTGTGTTCATTGCTTATTTAAACACATGTAATGTATTCATAAGTAAATTTATGTCCTGTACTTCCTGCAGTGATCCACAGCTATTTAAAACTTTAATTTCTTGTGTTATTCACAGGGAGTAAGCTGCTCACAAGTGATATTCAGCTTTGAAAATACTATTTTCTCCTTATGATTTGAACGTGAAAACAAAAAGGAATGATTCAATAGGCACTGTAATAAGCATTAAAGGAAGATCTTTGAGTTGCTGATTCACTTGGAAAAGAGAAACACTATAAATATTACTAACACATTCTTGAAGTCATAATTGTAGATCTTCCAGGCAGACCTTCCTCTCAAAGCATAGTGTCAGGAGTGTAGGTGGAACATTTTCTAAAATCCTCTTTGCCTTTTCAAAATGAAAACAACTGTTATGTACAGATATACACATAATTTTAGAAATTGGTATGTGGAAACCAAGTAGCATGCATATCATTCAGATTAACATGCTGTAGCAAAGAAAAAAACGAGGGTGCATAATTGGCAGAATGGGTGATTTAAAATTCCATGTTGTTGGTATATTGGGCCTTAAGCTTGTGTGATGTTCTGTATAAATATTTTTGAGCTAAAGGAAGGGTTTTTTTTTTGCTGTTGCTTTTGTTTCTTATTTTATTTTTGAGATTATAGTATAATATAATATAATCAACTCATCCCTCTGCTCCCATTCCTTCCTGACCCCATATAACACTACTTGTTCTCTATCAAATCCATGGCTTCCTTTTTTAATCATTATTACATGTATATACGTGTGCATATATTATGTATATGGTATTTTTGATGTGTATGGTATATATGTATGTGTATATGTATGTACATCTATAGTCCTAATTATAACCTATAACCTGCTCAGTCATTATAATGTTGCTTCTATGGTATTTATATTTTTAGGACTGGCTGTTTGGTATTGAATACCCACTAACCATATTGATTCCTGGGGAAGACTATTGTGATTGATGGTTTTCTTAGGTATAGTAGTCTGGGCTGGCATCTGTGATCTCTTAAAGTTTATAGAACAACTTTTCAGGCCTTTATGGCTTTTCGTGACTCCATTCAAAAGTCAGGTGTTACTTCAATACATCTTCTTTTGGATGCTTCTGATCCTTTTCCTTCCAGCATTTAATATTCTTTCTTTACTCTGTGCATTCAGTGTTTTGAGTGTGTGTTGCGTGGAATTGATTTACTGGTCCAATCTATTTGATGCTCTGTATGCTTCTTGTACCTCATTCTTTAGATTAGGGAAATTCCTTTGTGATTTTGTTGAAAATACATTCTGTGCCTTTGACCTGGGTTTCTTCTGCTTCCTCTATTCCTATTGTTAGTAAATTTGTTCTTTCCATATTGCCCCAGCTCCCTGATTTAACACTTTTCTTGATTGAAGTCTCCATTTCTTTACATTATATTCAGTACCTCAGAATCTCTTGCTCTCTGTTGGTGAAGCTTACCACTGAGGTTAATGTTTGACTTCCTAAAATGTCCTTTTCCAGTTTTATCACAATTTGAGGTTCCTCTGATGATTCTATTTCTATTTTCATGTCTTCAACGTTTTTCCTCATTTCATTCACTGTTTGTGTTTTCACAGACTTCATTAAAGGATTTATTTATATCCTCATTAAGAATTTCCAACACATACATAATAGCTTTTTTGAAGACCTTGTCTTGTGCTTCAGGTATATTGCATTTCTCAGGGCCCATTGAAGTAGGAGGTTTGGGTGGAGACATTGTCTTTGATGTTATTAGCTGTGTTTTTATGGTGATGTATTTTATGATGGTGCATTTGTAGTTAGTGTGATTGTGGTTCTAAGTTCTGCTATCTTGTCTTTTCCTTGTTGGATGGGTGTTCCATTTTTTGGTTTTTGTTGTCTTCTCTGGATCTTAGGGGCTTGTGGGACCTGCCATTTCCTAGTAGGGAGTAGGTAGTGGGAAGCTTAGGAGAAAATGTGAAAGGAGCTTCAGGAAGGAACTGAGGGAATTCTATTCACACAGAGATGTGATTTCCACAGGGATTTGGAGGTGATCTTCCAAGCAGGGTGCAGTGAGCTAAAGAATCATCTGGAGAGACAGGGTTGAAAGAGCTACCTAGGATGTTGAGTCTGAAGGGACTCAAGAGTTGGAGTCTCTAGTGAGTGAAGTTGAGGTGGGAGGAGGGGCACCTGTAAATAGGTTGTTATCAGGCTGAGAGTAAGAATGGATATATTATAATAGAGAGCAAGCAGAATAACACAAATCGGCTACCTGGGTCCCTGCCAGGTATGGCTATTGGAGGTCCCAGGTGGAGAGGGGAGAGATTAGAAGTGGGGCTGAAATGATCAGAGGTCCGAGAGTGTCTTTAAGAAGGAGGGTGCTGGGTTCACAGCAAGCTTCAGTGAAGTCCCCGGGGAACCAGAGAACCAAGGTAAAGTGAAAGAACAGGCCACGCAAGTGGTCTGCTACAGACTGGGAATGGGACTCGGGGAGCAGTAATGGAGGGCAGGAAGAAGAGAGAAGATGGCCTGCTGCTTCCAAGGACAAGATTGGTTTTTGAATTGTGTCCTACATTTCCTGTGTTTGGTGTGTGTGTGTGTGTGTGTGTGTGTGTGTGTGTGTGTGTGTGTGTGTGTGTGTGAGCATGTTATTTGTGTGTGTTAGAGTATGTATGTATGTGTGTGTTTGTGTGTATTGTGTTTTAGTATATGTGTGTATGTTAGTGTGTGTTGTGTTAGTGTATGTGTGTGTCAGCAGGTATATAAGTATGTGTGAGTGAGAGAGAGAGCATATATATGTGAGTATGTGTGAGCATGTGTATGAGTGTGTGTTAGCATGTATATTTGACCTTATGTATGAGTGTGTTGTGTGCATTTGTGAGAGTGAGTTTGTGTGTGTGTTATTTTTGATATTATAATATAATTACAACATTTCTTCCTTCCATTTCTCCCTGCAAATTCATATGGCCTTTCTTGCTCTACTCTACTATCATGGCCTCTTTTTCACTAATTGTTATTACATGCAAATGGATGGATGCATAGAAGGTTACAAAGATAGATACATAGATAAATGATAGATAGATAGATAGATAGATAGATAGATAGATAGATAGATAGATAGATAGATGACATATAGATGGATAGGTAGATTCCCTAGTACAAGATGAGAGGCTATTTATGGAAAATTTTAGTAAGAAACCAATCTTCATTAAGCTGTACTTCTTTGCTGACCAAGTTGATGTAGTAAATGTCACTGTATATGTGTAAACCTGTTTTGTTTTGTTTTGTTAACTAGTTCATTCCTATCCTATCCCTATTCTTGCTCTTATGCATTGGTACATATTTACACGGTGGGAGGTGAAGAGACTGGAAGACATGAAGGGGAGAGAAGGAATGAGAAAGAAAGGAACAGTGGACACCCATTATCCTCTCCGACTTTATCTAAGAAGTTTAAACTCAGCAGAGGGAGCAGAGGCCTACAGGGCTCAGCAATGAGAGGAAAAGCTCTAGAAAGTGGCCTTTCAATTACCTTGCTCTTAATGCTCTATCATTCGGGATACAGGAGGAGCAAAAGGGTAACAAGCAGAGCAGGGCAAAGAAGAAAGGAAAATGTCCTATTGTTGGATTCTCCTTTGCTTAAGAAAATGTAACTTTGTGAATAACCTCTGGGTAAATAATGAGTAGGACCACAAAAACTTGGCCACAGCAGAGTTAGCAAAGCTATGTTTTCAGACATTAACCACAACCTATCAGAGTACTAAGAAATCAGTGTGGATCTAGCAAGGCTGCTCACCAAGTAAAAGTGCTTGCCACAAAGCCTGGTGGCATGAGTTTGATGCCCAGAACCCACATAGTGAAAGGAGAGAAACAACTCCTGCAAACCGTCCTCCACACCATACCATACAATGAACACACACACACACACACACACACACACATATCACTTTAATAGGTTATGACTACATTTTTGGTTAGTTGGTTGGTTTGGGTTTTGGCTTTTTGACTCATCACGTAGCTGATCTTGAACTCTTGATGGCTACCATGCCTGACTAGAAGAGAGTCAGTTTTATTCACTGTTTCTTTGTTTTTAAAATTGAAAAGAGCATTCAATTTGGGCACAGCTTAATCTAAGAAATCTGGGACAGGATTCAAAGCACCCAAATTCTTGCCTCGTGCTTCATCACACCATCTGTCGGTTTCCTTGGTTGATAGTCTTGGGATTTAAATCCCATTACCACCATCCCATTACCTTACCACCTTGGACCTTATTTGTGGACAATGACTGCACCTACCCTATACTAGTTGTTACAGGCAAATGTTGCTTCTTGTCCAAAATTCATGTGTGAACCTCCACCCCGCACTGCAGAATGTGCCTGGTACGGAGAAGACCTGTGAAGAGGCCAGCAGAATGGTAGATACACCCTAATACAGTACAACAGGCATCTTATGATGTTAGGCTATAGTGGGACTGCAGAATGGTGGAGAGTCCCTAATAACATACAACACGTGTCTTAAGACGTCAGGATGCAGAGGAAGAGGAGAGAAGTCCAAGCACCGAGGAAAGACAACCTGAGGATTCAACTAAAAGGGAGGGCCTGCACCACGGCAAGGCCCCATGGAGAACCACACCGCCAAAACCCCTTTTGATTTCCCACCACTTCTAATACCAGTCTACTTGCTGTGAAAACTCTTATCACACTATGAAAATTTTTGTTATGAAGACTAAACAAGTCAGACCTAGAGCACTCTTGGGTTCTCAGAAGGCTTAGGTGGGAAGATCACAAGTTCAAGGTCTACCTGGAGAACTTAATAAGATCCTATTTTTCTGTTTTTAAAGTAATAATGATAAAAATTAAAAAGTTAAAGGCTGGGTCAGTGATCGAATGTTTGCCTAGTGTGGACTCAATAGGAGCTCTGTGTTGAATCTTCAACAGTTTTTTGAAGAAAAATTAATATATATATATATATATATATATATATATATTTCCTAGTAGAAAGAGTTTCCTGTTGTTATCTCTGTCTTTAAAATACTTTTTTTTCTGGGTGTCTCCAGTGTCTAAAGATCACTCTCTTTTTGTGTGTAATTATATTTACTTGTGTCACACTAATTTATAAGATCCCTAAAGAGAGTGTGGACCTATTTAAATAGGAAGGTATTTGGAATACATTAGAATTCAAATAAATATTTATTGAATTAATAAAGCTTCACAATCAATGTAGAAGGTATGAAAAGCAACTTTTTTTCCTAATGTGGTAGAAATGATTTAAGAGCTTCTTTCCCATTCTACTCTGAATCACTGTCCTATAGTTTATATTACAAAACTTTAATCTTATTTTCCTTCTGAAATCACAAAACATGTTGAAAAGACAAAAAGGGCAAACACAACACAAGAATGTGGCCACAGGAGACTTGGGAAAACATAGATGCCAGGCAATGGTGGTCACCAAAATGGCTTCACACTATGAAGCTACCTGGGTCATAGGACTTTCTTGTGAAGTTCTTATATCTGTAACATTGGCACATTTAGCACAAAGATGGGTCACCTTAATGCCACCTCCACAGCCTCTGGTCCTTTCCTGGAAATGTTCTTGGTTCTTGCAAAGGCAAGTTTCTTTACATGGGGAACACTGTACAACAAAACTTTTCTTGGGGAGACATACTTCCTTATCTATTCAACATGGAAAGGAAGCCAATGACAGACCAATGTAAAATAGTGTTAGGGGGATTACTTTCAGGAATATGAGTGAGTAGTTACTTATGGGAGATGAAATGACTCAGAGGGAGCTGCATCACCAAAGAAAGCCCAGCACGGGTGAGAGCTCACAAAGCTGGGAACCTGGAGCACACTGCACAGCCTGCAGAATGCTCAGCAGATTGGAAAGTGATTCCAGTTGGCCTAAACCTCTTCTAGGGAACTTGCTTCGTTTCTGCTTCTTTTAAAAAGCTGATCTGGTCTCAGAGTCTTCCTTGCGCTTGGCTGTCTTTATTATTTCTCTGCGAGGGAGGGGTTTAATGAATCCGGTCAGTTTCAGGGACTTCCTAAAGATGTTTTGAATTGTTTACCTTCTGTCTTTTAGGAGCCTCCCTGAGAAATGGAATGTTTCAATGAAGGAGGAAAAGGCTACACACTAACAATTTGGGTGACTCCCAGGCTCTTTAGTAGCCTTGTCAGGATTTATAGTCCTATGAATGAGAAAGGAAAGAAGATGAAAAGATAAGATTTGCTTTGAGGAGAAGATGCGTTGAGGATCTCAGATGCTGCTGTGTTAGTTACTTTCCTTGTCACCATGACAGAATACCTAACTGAAACAACTGAAGAGAGGGACGGTTTATTTTAGTGGCAGCTTTAGAACTAGTAATGGCAGGTGGAGTGGTTTATACCCTGGCCAGCCAGGAAGCAGAGCAGTCCCCTAGGTGATTCTAAACCCAGGCAAGTTCAAAACAAAGATTAACTGCCACACCACTGTTTCCTATTCAGGGTGTGTGAAAGCCTAAGAGGCAGCCGGAAAGTGTTTTTAGTGGAGTGGTGCAACCTGGCATCAAAGTGACAGGAGATCTTCCAGAGTAGCAAAAGCAGCAGAGCAGGTCCAGATGAGGACAAAGAAGACAACCCAAACTCCAGTAGGAAGACAGTAGCTATAACTCCTTCCTCAGCAATCTCAGCAAGGCACATCATCAGGTCTTGAAAATACTGTCTGTCAGAGGTCACAGACGTCAACACAATGCCTGTCACTTTTCAGGAAGGGTGCAAACTGTGATTCAGTCCTCTTTTTTATATCTGTCTCCAAACCGTTGAAAAGATGTTCCGGGTCAGTAACCAACATTTCAGAGTAGGGGCTTGTGGGGAAATGATGTAAAGGATGCCTCATGGTGTTGCTGGCCTTACCTCTTTATTGGTAGCATTTTGTTCCATCATAGATTGAGGAAGTTGTTTCTTCCAGATGCTTCACTGTTGTGACTGAAGCCACAGATTGAAACTGTATGAGCAAGAATACAAGCAAAGGTGTTTACACTCACACAGCCCTAAAATCAAAAGCTGATTCCCATGCGCCTGTCACCCTCAGTCCATCTGAATTCACAAAGTGGAGTGCCATATCTCCTCCTGATATTGTCCCAAAGTCAAGAATAACCTTCACTTTAAAGTATTCTGGGGCTTTAAAAACTGTACATAAACATTCTTTGTTTAGCTTGTAGCTATCATCCCGTATAGGTTTCACTGCTGATAGGAAACTATAAAATCCTGAGACAGGAAAAAAAACCAAACAAATCAACCAAACGAACAAACAAACAAATCATGTACATTGCCGTCTTTAACAGAGCAAAATGTAGTTGAGATTTTCAGGAAAATGTATTTCACTATGTACTAAACGCTTCCCAAGCCACTGATAAATACTTGTTGACTGGATGATTGGTGCCTTGCCTTATGGAAAGAAAGTGCCTTTAGTGAGGAGAGCTTGCTAATAATGCAGAAATCAAAGAACCTGTGCGGGGTCCCTGGAGAACACTCAGTTTCTGAGAAGTTTGTTTTGTGAATTCAAGTAAAGATAAAAAGCAGCAGAATGAGTTAATTCTGCTCCTTTAGCCTGGAGGTAGGTGTTTGTTTTTTTTTTTTTAACTGACTTTAGGTTGGTTAAATGAGTCTTATCTTGGGGATAGAACCTAATGGTAAAGTGGTTCCCTGATGTGGGCAAGGCCCTGGGTTCAAGATCTGCCAAGGCAGTGTAAAAACTAGACATTATAAAAGAAAATAAGGCCTGGTGAATTTTGGCACAAACTCTCACGCTAACATTTATTTGCGTGCGATCAACGGGAGGTAGGGACAGTTACTCTCAGGATTGCTGCAGCAATTAGTCATAGTAATTGTAAAGGGCCTGGGAAAAATATAGACATCAAATAAATGATAACCATTGTCACAATTAGCTAAAGTAATTTCAACATGAGAAAATGTTTAAGATGACAAAACAGAGGACTACTATAACACTCAAGATATATGCTAGTACACATGCATACACACACACATACATACACACATGGTTTTACATTGAGACTGTTATGATAATTCACTCACAAATCATTCAGTATGCCTGCCTTTCTTAAGCATAAGGGTGTCCAACAACTCATCTATTTTAAAGTATCAAGGGGGAAAATGTAGATACATTTTTAGTTATATTGAGTGATAAATCTCCATTTTTCTCATCACTGATCAATAAATACAACTTTTCTAGACTGTGGACACAAATAAAGTCATACTGAAGGCTTAATAAAATAAATGTTTAGTGCAATAAATGGTTTTAAATCTACCTATTTATGTTTGTAAAAACAGTCATGGTTTAATATAGCAGTATAGTTGTATATAAAACTATACAAGTGACTTATGTACATGCATCCAAAGGTACAAAGCTAGATTTTCCAAGTTCCATCATGCAATCCTGCCCCCACCCACAGCCACACCCACATTCCATTTTTCTTCATCTTCTCCAGACATGACCTAGGCTTCCCTGGGTAGGACATCACACAGTATCCATCCACTGAGACTGTTGTCCTTCAGGAGGACACTTTCACAAATGTCACCCTTACACTTGGCCGTATCTATGCAGACAACCTTTTCTTCTGCTTTCACAGTCAGCTCCACCTGAGGCAACTTTTCACTGTGTGTTGTCATCAGTTTTAGTAATTTTGCCGTCTCTTGAATTTCCTCTTTCAGCATTTAGTCAACTATCATAAACACACATACACACACACACACACAAGTGTATTGCTATTCTCTATTGCAGCCCTTCTCATTGCTTCTCTTTTTATGGTGAACTAAGAAAATAAGATGAACCACTTTTATTTAGCAAATTAACACAGGCCAATTGCTGGAAGCCTCTTGGACCTCCAGTTTCTCTCCTGAAAAGAGTAAGTCAGCTGAGCCACATAAATTAATAAATAAATGAATAAATAAATAAATAAGTTTGCAGCTTGGCCAAGGTTATGTGGGTGAATGCTATGTTCATAGTTCTGCTTCCCCATTTCCAGTCTAATAATTAGGATAACTGCCTGCTGTCTCTCCTGTGTGCACACTGGACATACACACACCCTATACTGTGGAGTAGAAGGGAAACTCCATAGACTGAAAGGTGACTAAACGTAAGAGGATGGATAGGAAGGAAGAACAAATACATGTTTTTCCTCGTCTGAAGAATTTAGCGGAACGAACACCCAAATCTCTGAAGTGAGATGTAGTCAGTAAAGAACCAATGAGTTTGAGCCCCTGTAGTCTTGAGCCTATACAGAAGTGCCTCAGGACAGGAGATACACTAAAGGGAGATGCCTGGACTATACTGGGCTTATAGACTATGTATGTTCTTTTTAACCCTGCAAAAGAAGTGTGTGTAACTGGAATGCAGTGTAAATCTGGACTAATAAAAAGATACAGAGGGCTGTTCCCTCAGCAATCAAAGAAGGAACCTAGAGACAGAAGACTCTGCCAGCATAAAAATACACATTAAAAAATAAGGCCTGGTGAAGTGTAAGTCAATGGGAAGCCAAGTGTGGAAAATCATTGAGCAGTTTTCAAATACTTATGGACAGCTTTCAGAGCACTAAAACCATCCCCTTGACACACTCTTTCAGTTAGAAAGATGATAGTATTTTTCTTTATACCAATTCAGAAACACTCATAACTTTGCATCTTACTTTGCAAAGTCTGGGTCTGAGTGAGAGAAAAGACAGAGATCAGTGTGGGCCTGGCTTATGAAACATGCTCAATTCTAGGAAGTCTGTGTGTGCATAGAGGAAGGATACCAGAATATTTGTAAAGTTGTGTTTTTAAAAGTCACTCATGATTGTAGTATAAATTTTTAGGCAAAATAAGTTCTAATTTACTGTAGATAACCAGAAAGCTACAAACATGATCTTTCTGCTTAAAACACTGGATGCCAAATGACAGTGATGTATGCCTGTGATCTCAGCACTCAGGAGGTAGAAGGAGAAGAAACAGGAGTACAAGGTCATCCCCAACTACATACTGAGTTCAATAACAGCCTAAATCCCACCAGACTCTGTCTCAAAACAAAACAAACAAAAACAAAATAATAATAATACTGTTGGACACCACTGTCCACTGCCAGGGAGAGAACTCAGAACTCACACATGTCAAATCTCACTCAGACACACACCTTCGAGTTTTAAAATGCTTACCATGAACTATATATTTTCAAGTCCATACTTATTTTTTATTGAATAGGTTATTAAGACCTTAGAGTGCTTATAACTTTTTTGTGTCCCTTCTCCATCAAAATCCTCCAGGCTCTCCAGGAACAGATGCCCTGAAAAGTAAAGGCTTTCTATGAAGAGGTCACACTCACATATAGTGTGCTGTATGGTGGAATGCAAAGTCCACAGCAATCCTTCTCTCAGAGGCCCTGGAGGGAATGCTTTTGGAACTCTTTGTTTGAACAGGAAATGAAAACTGTTTCCTGAGGACTGTTGGCTATGCTCTTTCTCCCCCATCCTGCCCCTGCCCAAGCATACACTGTGGAAAAAGGGACTTCAGTCAAGGGTATCACTTCTGTTCAGAATTTGTGGGGATCTTCCTAGCACACTTACAATGAACAACCACACCAGGTCATTCACACTTTCTACACCTCAGACCCTGAACCTCTTTCTGGCCTTATTGCTAATCGTCCCTCACCTTGTTCACTCTCAGGGAACTCTGACCTTTATCAGATCACCCGTGCCTCTACATACAGCCTTCACTGGGATTGGCTTAGACACATCTCTACTACATCTTTCCTTTCAGTATGTTACAGGGGTCAAGAAGGTACCTATGCAGGACTGTGACAGGCTTGGGGGATAAAAGTAAACCCAATTATGACCCCTGAGCCCATCTAAATGTGGTGCTTCTTAAAAATCTATACCAGAAAAGGCAGTGTAAAGAAGATGCTGAAGGGAGACTTGCTATTGTCTTGTTACATGCCAGTGTGTAAGCCTGACATGGGATTGCTTACCTGGGTGAGGAAAATGTATCACTTGGATAGAGAATATAGTTCGGTCTCCTTTGGGGGTCAGCCAGCATGACACTAATAATGGCACTCAGCTATGAAAACACAGAGAAGAAGCCATCTGAACCCGAAAGCAGGAAGCATATGAGAGATGTACCTTCAAACCCAATCAAAAGACATAAAGATCCTGCCTGGGATTAACCGCCCACCTGCAGACATCTGAAAATGTCAAGTTCTAAGAGAGCAGAATTACCATCTCCATGCTTAGTGCACACCTTGCATTGAAGGGTATCCTCCAAAACAACCTGGTATGAATGGGATGCTGTTTAAAAGTTCATACTAGGGTAGGGTGTGCTTAGTGACATGACTTGTATCCTTGTCTGGGCATAGCTACACGTGGAGGGAGAAGGCCCTCTGAGGACAGAGATGGATGCAGCTCCAAGCCAACAATCCTCTTTGGCAACAGCCACCAGAAGTTAGAGACAGGTGAGGAAGAAACTTTGCCTAGAACTTTCGGGGAGACCACAGCCCAAGTCAGGTTGTGGCTTCAGGGTCCCAACCTATAGAACAAGCAGCAAGAATGCTGCTTCAAATTACTTGACCTTATGTGGCCTTGGTGGTGCACCTCTTTAATCCCAGTACTGGCAGAGGCAGGCAGATCCCTGGGTTAGAGGCTAGCCTGGTCTACAGAACAACTTCCAGGATAGTCATGGCTACACAGATAACTCCTCTCTAAGTAAAATAATAAATAAATAAATAGATAGTTATATAGATACATACATATATACATACGTACAGGAAGAGAGAAGGAGAGAGAGAAAGAAAGAAAGAATGATATGTACTGATGTTCTCATAAAAAAACCCACTTGTCCTGTAATTCTTGGTGACTCAGAACTAAAAGAAAAAGAATTAAAGAATGGGTTAGAGAGAGAACCTAGAAGCATTTAACCCTCCAAACTCTCCCATGCCCAATGAAGGAAAGAAGCTTTATAAGTTAGACAAGGCAACTTGTTACAGAAGCAGAAATGCAGAGGGCAGATAGAGGGTTTGCTCTCTGTTGTATTCTCTGTCTCTGCCTCTCTGTCTCTCTGTCTCTCTGTCTCTTTGCCTCTCTGCCTCTCTGCCTCTCTGTCTCTCTGCCTCTCTGTCTCTCTGCCTCTCTGCCTCTCTGTCTCTCTGCCTCTCTGCCTCTCTGTCTCTCTGTCTCTCTATCTCTCTGTCTCTCTCTCCCTCCCTCCTTGTCATCTATTTGTCTCATCAAACAATTATGTATAGAGCCTCAGAGGCTGGCATTAAGATACCTTCTTCCATCACTTTTCCATCTTATTTGTTTTTGAGGGGAACTCTCGTGGACTTAGAGTTCACTGCTGGAGCTGACGGGCCAGTGAGCCCCTGCTGTCTGTCTGTCCACCCAGCTTTGAGGTTATAGGCATTTGGCTTTAAGAAAAATTCATGGATTTTGGACATCTGAACTCAGGTTCTTATGCTTGCATAGCCAACACTTTACCCACTGAGCCACGCCATGTCCCTAGCCTAATACTCTATTTGTCCTTGTCTCATTGGGTGAAGCAGCTAAATAAATATGTGCATGAGTAGCCATCCCCTCAAGGAAAAAGAGAAGTATGCCTTTGTGAGCCCACCTTTCCATCATGTGCCTGCTTCTAATGAAGTTTATAGGTCTATGACCTTGTCTTCCCAGGGGCATAGGAAGTCAGGGGTTCAGCAAAGGTCTCAGGGGACTCCGAGGTTTGCCAGCTAGAGATGTATTATTTAATGCTTAAAACTTTTATTATCTATCTCCTCTTTCAAATATACCCAGCCACTAGGCTTAAAATACTTGCTAGAGATTTTCCACTAAAATAATAATAACCTTAGCACTAATGTGAAGAACTTGTTAATATTATTAAATTCACATCAAAGCTCTTTTACTTTTGGTTCTAGGAAAGTTTAATACTATCTTTTCTTACTGCATCCCCCCCCCATCTCCTGAAGGGGCTACAGGGTCCTGACCTAGTCACCATCCCCCAAGGCAACTAACAAGCTCACTTCCACAGAGTGATTTCACTGCACACGGAGTCCCCTGAGTCTGTGGCAGCATAACCCTTTCAGGCTTTTCACCTGGGTAACACAAGCCTGCAACCCCGAGGCCACCAAATTGTCCGGAACACATATTGAGTAGTAGACCAGCCAGGACATTACGGCAAGACTCTCTGCCTCGAAGTAATAAATAATAACAGACCCAGAAGTTGTTCTTTTCCACTTTATCCCTTGTGACCTTGTCTCTTGTCCCATCATTAATAGCAGTGTGATGTTGTAACACCAAGTAGATACAACTCCTTGCTCAATTAACAGATTGCTTAGGATGTGTGTAGGCACTGAGCAAAGAATTTCATCATTTTAACAGTCTTGAGATACTTGGCTCTTTGGGGTTTCTGTGTTTTTGTTCTGCCCTGTGTGGCCCGCTCTGAGCAGGAGGAGGGACTGAGGACCTTGAACAGGCCAGGCCTGTGTGCATCAACACTGAGAAGTATCTCCAGCCCTCCACTCCTTAGTTACACTTTTTATTTAAATTAAATTTATGCTAACTGATACAAAAGAGCATAATAGTTGTGCCTGTTGGTAGAGTGGCTCAATATTCATGCGTGTATGCGTTGTATAATATTTGAAGAGTGTTAAGCCCGTCCATCTCCTCTGTGGTAGGGTCTTTGTGACGGCAGCTTTCAGCCCCTCTAGCTTTTCAACTGTAAAGTGCACTTTAAAAAATGTCTATGGTCATCTTACTAATAGTTCACAGGAGCTTCCTGTTCCTTTCTACCTGGAGCTGAGGATTATTAATTAGCATCTTCCCTCCTTTTCTTATCCTGGTTGGCTCCAGCATCTAGTAACCACCATTCTGCCCTCAACTTCTATACCAAATTTCCAGTTTCCACAGATGCATGTGGTCATGTGGTAGTGTCTTGTGCCTGGCTTATTTCACTTACATAATGGTTTCTAGTACCACCCACACCAATGCAACTGACAAGGTTTCATTATTTTTATGAATAAATAGCCTTGCGCCACATGCATGTCCTACGTTGTCTTTATCTGTATGTCAGTCAACAGGTCCCACGTGCTTGCTGTACTTGGCTGTAACAAATTTAAGATTTCAGGTGGCTTTTAAAGATTTTGTTTTTATGTTATGTGTGTGTTTGACTTTGTGTCTATGGGTGGGATGTGCAGGGGTGTGGTAGTGTGCTTGGAGACCAAGTACAGTGTAGGATCCCCTGTAGCTACAGTTACGTGCCATTGATGTGCATGCTAGGAACTGAACTTGGGTCTTCTGCAAGAGCAGTATGAGCTCTTAACGACTGAGCCCTCTCTATAACACACTGATTTAATTTTTTCTGAATTGATGTGGGATTGCTGGCTCACACTGTGGTTTTACTTATGATTATCTGAAGATCTCCACACTACATACTAGGATGTCTATACGAATTGAATTCCTCATCAGCTTTGACACACTTTCTTTTCCTCCATTTTATTAGACTTGTTACCTTAGGCCATTGATAACAGCCATTCTTGAGGTAAAACTGTGGTTTGTATTTGCATTTCCCTAATGATGGTTCATTTCTTGTCTCTCCTGTTTTAGAGATGGGATTGAAGAACAGCTCAAACCCTGGAGGGTATCTCCAGAGGCCACACGGTAGTCATTCAAAACTCAGGTTGTGGGGACTCAGACAGACACTTGGATCTATGAATAAATGCACTTGTTCTTCTGAGCACCACCCTTAAAAACAGAAATAACAATATCTCATTTCTCTACTCTCCTAGATAGCTCTAAT
The DNA here is from genome assembly GCA_028658305.1 of Pachyuromys duprasi. Classification (NCBI taxonomy): domain Eukaryota; kingdom Metazoa; phylum Chordata; class Mammalia; order Rodentia; family Muridae; genus Pachyuromys; species Pachyuromys duprasi. The sequence goes on along the minus strand of JAQQSO010000057.1, from coordinate 29,997 downwards.
TCCTTAATCTATGTTATTCTCCTAAACTGGTGTTATTATGGTGATTCTTTTCTCTCTGTTTGCTTAGATTTATTTATTGGAGACTGGGCCTTGCACATTCCAGACTATTCTTTAAAACTGAGCCGTGTCTCTATCCCTATTTCTTCCGCTTCCAATTTTTGGCCCTGTTACCACGTTTCAGAAGGACGGCTTTTCTTTCAAGTCTAACTTTTCCCTGCTGTGCACATGTATTATATTAAAATAATTATGTAAGCTGTTTAAAAAACATGGACCAAGTAAAAAATTGCTAATGTTAACACAGTTTATTGAGGTGCTTCAATGCAAATACGTAAGGCGATTGTTTTTTGATAGTTCACATTGTCCCTACAGTGATGCTTGAATAATTTACCCTCAAACCTTTTTTATTTATATTTGTTTTTTTTAATTACCCATCAATTGCTGGAAAGAGACATGAAAAAAGCAACTTTTAAAGGAATCATTTAATTGGTGGATTATTTACAGTTTCAGATGGTGGGTCCACAGCCATCATGGCAGAGAGCATGCAGCAGGCTGGCAGGCCTGGGTGCTGAAACAGTAGCTAAGGGTTCACATTTGATCCCCAAGTTGTGGGCAGAGAGGGAGAGAGTGACATGAGCTGACATGAGGGAGAGAGTGACATGAGGGAGGGCCTGACATGAGCTTTTGAAACCTCAAAGCCCATACCCGGTTACACGCATACTCCAATGGTACCACACCTACTAACCCTTTCCAAATAGTTCTACCAACTATGAGCGAAGCATTCTAACATTTGCCTAAAGAGGCAGTTACCATTCAAACCACTACATTTTATAGCAAGCAACTAAATATGAATAGCGATGAGGATATGTGATATTTCTTAAGTCAAGAATAATCTTAAGCTACTCTGTATGTCCAATATCCATTGGAAAGCTGCTTTATTACAAAGCTGAGGCTGGCTGTAGCCCAGGACATTTAGAAAAGTACAGGTGCCTTCAGTATCCACATTCCAATGTTTCCTGAACCACACACGTATGATGGTCATCTTGCTAGGGGGAGACAGAGTCACGTCTGTGTATACTTCTACAGGTGTTTGAAGAGGTCTAAATCATGCTGATAATTATAGTTCATAGTCAGTGAAAGGACCTCAAAGTCAGCACAACACCCCAAGATTAGGTTCTCAGCAGAAAGGAAATTAATTTACTTTGTATCCCAGCTGTAGTCCCCTCCCTCATTCCCTCTCAATTCCACCCTCCCTCCCTCATCTCCTCCCTGCACCTCTCTGGCTGCAGTGTCCTCCTCTGTGACCTAGCAAGGCTGCTCCTCCCTCTGAGCAGGGTGGCGGGTCAAAGAGCCAGCCATTGAGTAAAAGGGAGCTTTTATTTGTTGGACTTCCATACTTTGATAACCGCACCTTGGTAGTCAGCCTCGGGATCAGGAAGTGGCCAAATAAGGGACTAGACCTTGGTGGCTTTAGGAATGTGATCTAATGGTTTATAGCAAGGCAAAGAATGAAAGAAGGCCAAGGCCTACCAGAACCATGTTTTCCATGCTTAGGCCTGCTGCAGCCCCTTCAGTCAGTGTGTATCTCTCTCTCTCTCTCTCAATCTCTCTCTCTCTCTCTCTCTCACACACACACACCCATAATTTCATCCACGTGAAATAGATTTTTTTTGGTAGGCTAGAAAGATGGCTCAGTGGTTAAAAGAACTTGCTGCTCTTGTAAAAGACCTAGGTTCTGTTTTCAGCTCCTACCTAGTAGCTCCTCATATTGTAACACCAGTCCCAGGGGATCTGAGGCCTCCTTCTGGCTTTAGTTGGGACCAGAACACATAGGGACACATATACACATGCAGGCACTCACATATAGCTATTAAAAAAATGAATAAATAACACAAAATTATTTTGTAATTTTTGTATTTCTTGAAACTTTTTATTGATTCTTTATGAGTTTCCCATCTTGCACCCCAATCCCACTCATCTCCATGTCCATCCATATCCAGCCTCTGCTCTTGCATCCTACCCCTAAAAGAAAACAAAAAAAATAAAATAGAGATATTAGAAACAAAAATCTTACCATAGAAGCTGTAGAGTCTCATAGCGTGTCAGGCAGTATACCCTTTTGTCCAAACAGCTTTACTTGCAAATATTCATTGCAATGAGTCACTGGTGTGGTCCCAGGCCTCTTGCTTCTGCTACACCATCAATACGGGATTCTCACGGGGACTCCTTTCATACATCCTGTTGTTGCCCTGTGTCATAGAGATCCTGCAGTTTTGAGTCTTTCATGTGTTCCAGCAGCTCATAGATTGTGTTGATGTTAGAGTGGGCTAACTCAAAGCCCTGCATCCGGGCCTGGGTGATCCTGGGTGGTAACTGAGTTGGTCAGCCTGCCTGTTCTCTTGTACCTACTCAGCAGGTCCAGCTCTCCAGCTTTGCCCAGGCATGGGGCTACCTTCATGCCACCAGAGCCAGTTCTCCAACACTGCTCCAGTGAGGCACAGGATCTGCTCAAGGGGCAGGTCAGGTCAGCTTTTCTGCTCTCAGGGCAGGCTCACTCTGAGCCAGCTCACAGCTGCTCGGGTGAGGTGCGGAGCCCTTCGTCCCAAGAGCTTTAGCTGGTGAAGGGCAGGGCCAGCTCTCTACCTGTCAGAGAATTTTGTAATTTTTTTTACTGAAATGCATATAGTTTATATTTTAATAATATCATACGAATAGAAATTAGCAAAAAAACAACAACAAAAGAAGTTATAGGATTATGCTCTGAAAAGATTTTAAACCAATTTTTATTAAGGACCTGTAATAAAATTTCACTTGTACTTACTTTATTTTTGGCTTTGTTTTTTATTAGTTTTGAGTTAGGGTCTCACCCTGAGGTTCAAGCTGGGTTTCAAATTGCTGTGTAGACCAACCTGGCATAAAATTTATGATCTTCCAGCTATGGCTTCCCTAGTGCTAAGATATCAAAAGAATACAAGACACAATTATATCTTCTTTCCTTCTTTCTCAAGTAGAAATTGTGATTATGTTTTCATAACACTTAAGTTCATTTTTGTTCTTTTATGACCAATTTAGGTTATTAAAAAAGAAGAAATTATGATATGAAAATTACTAACACAGGTTTTCATAAATTATTATATAGATACTAGAACTTGCTTATTTATTTATTTATTTTGAGTTTTTGAGACAGAGCTCATGTACCCCAGGTTGAGCTTGATTCATTGACCTGGATTTTCCTGCCTCTGCCTCCATCACGCTGGAATCACAAATGTGGACATCGGGCTTGGTGAAAATTCTGTTTATTTTTCCCTTTCAGTTTGTAGACAGTACTCTTGTAGAGATAACAAATTATCCCCAAACTCTATTACTCTTTAAAAAAGACATTTATATCCTCCAAACATCTGTTCCAGGGCTATGGGGAGCAGCTTCGCCCAGCAGCTTGGACTTGAGATTTTATGAGAAGCTATAGTCTGAAGACAACTGAGCTCCATTCTGCATCCTAGCAGCTTCCCCGCATAGCTAGCTTTTTGCAGAGGCCCTTAGTTGTTATACCACCAGATGCTTAAAAGTCTTTTTAAATACTCAGTGGGCTATAGGCCAACAGCCTCCAGCAAACAACCAGGAAAGGAAAGATGCACCAGATGTTCTACTTACCACTTGGGCTCAGACTCCTGGAATCTCTCACCATTCACAACATCAATGAATGAAACTTAAGCTCCACCTGTTGAGGGTTTTAAAATTTGAGCACAGGTCAATGTTAGGGTACCTACAAACCTACTATGCATAAGGACTTGGGTTCAGTCCCTAGTACTGCAAAATGAACAGAATATAGATGAATTTTTATTTATGGATTTTTTCCATAGGAAAAAAAGTAAATGAATCCCTCCCAAATCTTCTCACCCACACAGCTTCCTGGTCTTTTGCTCTTTCACGATTCCTCTCAAGAAACAAAACCAAAACAAAATATGAAAATCAAAAGCAACACAGAAAAATCGAATAAAAGAATCTTCCAAAGAACACCAGCAAGAACAACAACAACAAAAAGCATGGACTCTGACTGGTGTTGGCTAGCTACTCCTGGTCTCGGGGCCTCCCTTGAAATGTGGTTGATATGGCCTGTGACACTCCATTGAAGAAAACCGTGGTTAGTGGTGGAAAAATTTTGTATTTACTTCCCCCTTTTCAGTGTGGGATTTGTTTGCTCTGATTTGAACCTGTGCAGGTCTTGTATATGCTGTCCCAGTAGCTGAGTTTATATGTTGTATCTGAAAGATGTTGTTGCCTTGGAGCCATCTGCTACTTCCGGTTCCTACAGTCTTTCTTCATCCTCTTCTCTATAGATCTCTGAGACCCCCTGCTTAGGGCTGAATGCTCTGAAGTTTTTTGCTCTCTATACACTGCCCAGCTGTGGGTGTTTGTGTAAATTCCCATCTACTGCAAGGAGAAGTTTTTCTAATGAAAGTTGAGCAATGTTCTGATCAATGTGTATAGCAGTATGTTATTAGGAGTCAATTTATTGCTGTCTTCAGTTAGCAAAATAATGGTAGTTTTTTTGTTTGTTTGTTTGTTTGTTTCCCCTAGAGTCCATGAACTATCTATTCTCAGGTTGTTGACTGCTTTAGTGTGTCAGATGTGGTTCGATTTCATGGAGAAGGCCTTAAATACAATCAAAAGTGTTTGCTTACACCCATAGCATTTTGCCTCTGCTGCACCAGGATATCTTACATGTAGGACACGTTGTAGGTTGTAGGGTTTTCAGCGGGGTGATGTTGTTTATGAATATTCTCTTCCTCCTTCAGCAGTAAACAGAAAATCTTCTAGCACAGTGAATGCTTGTCAGTAAGGGTGAAGCTATTAGTTGGGCACTAGCTCAAAACCTCCATTTTTAGTGACATAAGTAAATATTGTCTTCAGCAATAAGGCTTTTTATCATCAGGTTTGGAGAAGTAGCCAATAGTCTTGGCAATAGCCTGTGAAGTTTGGAGGAGTCTATGGGAACTCTTTGGCTGCTGACTCAACAAGATGTAACCATCTCCAGCACTGAAGGTTTTATTTGGCGGCATACCATGTCTAGCTGAGGCATTCTCTCCCCGTTATATGGGACTCCATTTAATTTCCTTTCACGTGTGCATATATTTCAGGAAGCTTTTGCAGTTGTTGATTTTCACATGGCTTTTCAAAACGCATATAGTATTAGTTGTCTCTATGCATTTCAGTGTTGTCTTTGTCCTTATTCTCTCTTTTGTTCTATCTTCCCATTACATTTCCATTTAATCAGTCTATTCTAGTTTCATTAGTTCATGGACATCTAGACTGTTTCCAGTTCCTGACTATTACCAATAGAGCATCAATGAACTTAGATGAACAAGAATCTCTGTAGTAAGATACAGAGTCCTTTGGTTATAAACTCAAGAATAGGTAGATAATTCTCAGCTCTTTGAGGAACATCCACAATAATTTTCACAGTATCTATAAAAGCTTTCACTCCCACCAGCAATGAATAAATTCTTCCATTTTCCTCAACTTTGCCAGCATATGCTGCAATTTGTTTTATTGATGTTGGCCATTCTTATTAGGGTAAGATGATCTCTCAAAGTAGTTTAATTTGCATTTTCTTGATGACTAAGAATGTTGCACATTATTTTCTGAAAGAAATGTTTTTATTTTCTCTATGGCCTTGAGAATATACATTTGCTTTCATTTCTTATGAGTAAAATCTGACTTAAAATTTAAAAAAAAAAAAAGAATGTTGCACATTTAAACACTTCTCAGCCATGTGTGTTTCATCACTTGAGAATTCTCTTCCGAGTTCTGAACCCCATTTTTAAATTGGGTTATTTAATTCTTTGATATTTTTTGAGTTCTTTATATATTTTAGATACAAACTCTCTTTTGGACATGTAATTGAAAAAGGACTTTTTTCATTCTGTGGCCTGTTGCTTTGTCCTGATGATAGACGATGATGTTCTTTGCCATATAGGACCTTTTCAGTTTCATGAGATTCCTTTATTAACTGTTGTTCTTAGTGCCTGTGCTCTCGGTATTCCATTCAGAAAGCCTTTTCCCTCAAAGCATTAATAAAAATATTATATTAAAAATACTTTGCAATAAACCTAGCAAAGAAATTAAAGGCATTTACAATGAAAACTTCAAAACTCTGAATAAATAAATTGAAGTATATACTAGGAAGTGGAAAGCCTTTTCTGCTTCTGGATTTGGAAGAATGAATATTGTGAAAATGGTGATCCTTTCCAAAGCCATCAACTGATTCAGTAAAATGACAATCAACATTTTGAAGCAATCTTCATAGATAAAAAACAACAATCCCTAAAACTCACAGAAAAAGCACAAAAGCACCCTATGTATCCTACAGAAGTCTAAGTTCTCACCATATGGTGGAGGTCTCATCATACTGACTTAAGTTGTACTATAAAGCCATGGGAGCATGATGCTGCCATAACTTATCAACTAAATAGAATAAGGACGTACACATAAACACACACAGTTACAACCACCTGATTTTTAACAAAGAAACCACAAGAACACATTGAACTAAAGACACCATTTTAAAGAATTGTGCTGGCAAAACTGGATGGTCACTTGAAAAAGAATGCAACTAACCCATTGTCCCACATACTGCCCCAAATCTTCAAACTATCAAAGACTTTTCTATAGTACTCAAGCTCTCTGAAACGGTTAGAAGTAGTAAAAAATGCTTTAAGTCGTCAGCGTAGGAAAGGACTTTTTGAGTAGGACTCTGACCATTCAGAAAAGAATGCCAACAACTGAAAAATGGGACTTCACAAAGCAAGTTACTGTGAAGCAAATGAAATCATTTATTGAATGAAAAGAAAGCCTAGAGCTGTGATTCTTTTTTATTTTTATTTTATTTTTTTATTAATTACAGTTTATGCACTTTGTATCCCAGCTGTAGCCCCCTCACCATCCCCTCCCAGCCCCACCCTCCCTCCTTCTACTTCTCTTGTGCCCCTCCCGAATCCAATGAGAGGGGAGGTCCTCCTCTGACCTTCCATCTGATCCTAGTCTATCAGGTCTCATCAAGACTGGCTTCTTTGTCTTCCTCTGTGGACTGGTAAGACTTCTCCCCCCTCAGTTGGAGGTGATCAAAGAGCCAGACCATGAGTTTATGTCAGAGACAGTCCCTGTTCCTATTATAGGGGAACCCTCTTGGACACTGAGCTGCCATGGCTACTTCTGTGCAGGGGTTCTAAGTTATCTCCATGCATGGTCTTCGTTTGGAGTATCAGTCTCACAGAAAACCCTTGTGCCATGATTTTTGGGTTCTGTTGTTCTCCTTGTGGAGCACCTATCCCCAGGTCTTTCTATCTTATCCTTCTTTCATATGATTCCCTGTATTCTGCCCAAAGTTTGGTTAAGAGTTTCAGCATCTGCTTTGATACACTACTGGGTAGAGTCTTTCAGAGGCCCTCTTTGATAGGCTCCTGTCCCATTCCCTGTTTTCTCCCTCTTCTGATGTCTGGGAGAATCCTGTTTACCTGTTTCTGAATGAAGATTGAGCATTATACCCAAGGTACTCCTTCTTGATTAGCTTCCTTAGGTATACAGACTTTAGTATGATTATCCTATATTATATGTCTAATATCCACTTATAAATGAGTATATAACGTGTGCCTTTCTGCTTCTGGGATACCTCACTCAGGATGATCTTTTCTAGATCCCACCACTTGCCTGCAAATTTCATGATTTCTTTGTTTTTAATTGCTGAGTAGTATTCTATTGTGTAAATGTACCACAATTTTTGTATCCATTCCTCAACTGAGGGACATCTGGGCTTTTTCCAGATTCTGGCTATTATGAATAAAGCTGCTACAAACATGGTTGAGCAAATATCCTTGTTGTATACTTGAGCATTTTTGGCTATATGCCTAGGAGTGGTATAGCTGGATCTTGAGGTAGAGAAAGCACCAAATTGATTTCCAAAATGGTTGTACAAGTTTAGATTCCCACCAGCAGTGGAGCAGGGTTCCTCTTTCTCTACCACATCCTCTCCAGCATGTTTTGTCACTTGAGATTTTGATCTTAGCCATTCTGATGGGTGTCAGGTGAAATCTCAGGGTCATTTTGATTTGCATTTCCCTGATCAGCTGTGGTTCTTAACCTTCCTAATGCTGTGACCATTTAATGCAGTTTAATTCATGTTCTAGTGACCCCTAACCATAAAATTATTTTCGCTACTTCATAACTGTAATTTCACTACTGTTATGAATCATAATGTAAATATCTGATGGGCAGAATATCTAATATTCAGCCCCCAAAGGGGTCGTGACCCACAGGTTCAGAACCACAGGCATACAGAATGGAAGGAAAGCCTTTGTTAACCTTCCAGCTGACAAAACCCTAATATCTAGAATATTTAAAGAGTGCAAAAAACTAAACAAAAATTACAGAACCCAATCAATAAGTAGGCTAATGAAAAGGGCAAAGAATTCTCAAAAGATGGAATAAAAATAGCCAATAAGCAATTGGAAATGTATTTATCCTCATTAGACATCAGTGAAATACAAGCAAAGCACACACTGAGCTTCTCTCTTCCGCAAGTCAGAACAGCAGTAACTAAAAAAACAAAGCAAAAAGAGCAACAAACACTGATGAGAATATGGACAGAAGAAACCCATCTACTGCTAATGACGATGTAAACCACCCCAGTCACTCTGGTCATCAGTACAAGTATTTTTCAACTTAGTTGTCCAAAAGAAGAGTAGATAAATGGTAATTACCATGCAACAGCAGGGATTATTTTTTTCAGCCATTAAGAGCATATTGTACCACTTACAAGAAAATGGGTGCAGCTGGAGTTGCTCATATATGTCAAATGAAGCCAGCCTCAGAAAGACACATAGCATAAAATTTGCATCTGTATATAATCAGAAAGAAGAAGTGAAATTGTTTAAGGAATAAAGGGGAAATTGGGAGGGGATAATAATAATGATGATGAGAAATAAAATGAATGAATAAGCTGGAAAGGTGAAGAGGTAAGAGGCTTGGGAGCTGTTAGAACACAGGCCTGCACCCTAGGGTCAGATCCCGCAGCCTGAACGTGAGCACATCCTTTTGCAGCTCTCTTTGAAACAGTTAAGAAGCAGTGTTATCTGTGTTTGACAGTTCTCATTATACAGTATACCCCATGCTGAGCTAACTATGTGATACCAAACTTTCCTCCACCCCTAAAAAGTTATTAAACATCAGAACTTTCCTTCTTCAGGAAATATTTGGTCCAGAGATGAAGGCTGCTCTTTGAAGTGGTGGTCTGGCATTGTAAATTCCTCCCTTCCTCCCCCATCCCTCTCATGGATAAGATTTCTCCCTCCTCATTTCTCTTTCATTCTCACTCTTAATGAAGTGTCACACCTTAGTGAAAACTCTCTTCTTCGTTTAAAGCCCATCGTATTTAGCTCTCTATATGCTGAAATGTTTCTGTTTAATTCTCTTCCCATCTTGAGGCCCACTCAGGCCTTGAGACCTTTTATTCTAATAACCGACAATGATAGGAATCAGGTATCAGCTTCCTTTGCAGACCAAACACTGTTATCTCATCCTTTTATGGCAGGGGTGTGATGATAAGCTTAATGTGCAATAAATACATCTATGAAAAAAAAAACAAGTTAAATATTAAGGAAATAGAAGTTAGAGACAAGCAAACCATAGGCTATAAATGTAAATGATGGAGGTTGCACTACAGAAAACCAAAATATAAACCCAAAACAAAGCAAAAACCATGCACCAAACTCTATATATGATAGGAAAACTGAAAGGTGGAAAAGATTTAAGAATATTAGAGAACAGCCATTTTATTTAGACACCAGAGAAACCATCCTTCAAAGGTCAAAATGTCCATGAAAAGAGAGTTCCTCTTTTCTTGCCATTAGTCCCTCCACACTGAATTCCACAAAGAAGACTCCAGCCCGAGTCTGCCTTGTGCCTGCACTGGTTATGAGAGCTGAATCCCAGTGGAAATACTAGTAACCTGAGCATGGGCAGTAATTACGGCTGTATTAAAATGCGATTAGAGTTATCAGCATGGTAATAAATTATATAACGGATTCTATCAAGTGCAGAAAGAAACATAGCAAAGAAACAATCAACAGGTTTGTTATTTCAAGCATAGTAGTAGTTGTTGCTGTCATTATTAATTTAGAAAGGAGAAATGTAAGTAACTGATTCCTCATACTTGGTAGAAAGCAACTGTGGCCACAAACTGAGGTAATGTTACAATATGTGGTTGCACCATAGCCACAGAAAGTAAAGTGTTGGAGCAGATACTTTGGGGAAATGAGACAGCTGGCTCAGAAGACAGGTTGTCTGTAGTCATTCTGTATTTGAAGATTTTTTAATTAGAAGAAAATATAATCCACCGTTTTAACCTTAAAAAGTATGTTACAACTTCTTAAACAGTGAGTTCTCCGGATGTCTGAAGGGTTGGGTAAGGATTGGGAAGGCAAAGGTGCCACATAGCAGTTTCAAACCTACTTCCTGTGTGAGGTCTTAGGGTGTGGGACGCTTTAGAGTCAACTAGTTTATAGGGGCTTTGTAGTTGTCTTAAAGTAAATAAACTCTAATGAATATAAGCATTGTGAGGGGGGGTTGCTCTTCAATATTTGAGAAAGGATCTCAATTCTGTAGCCCATCTTGGCCTCAAACCCACCAACTTGTGAAAATCCTCCTGTCGCGGCTTCCTTAGTGCTGGAATTAAAAGTACATGCTATGATGCCTGGATTCTCAATCTCTTTCTCTCTCTTTTTCTCCTTCCCTCTTTCTCTCTCTCCCTCAATGTTCGTATATGTGTATGTGTGCGTGTACATGAGTGTATGTGTGTACATGTTAGTGTGTGTGTACATGTTAGGGTATATGCATGTGTGCATGATGTGTGCATATGTGTAGGTGAAGACAAAAAGCTGATACCTGCTCAGTCTCTCCTCACCTTATTTGTTGGGGAGATTCTCTCACTAAACCTAAGACTTGCTGGTTCAGATAGAACGTTTGGCCAACATGCTCCAGGGACCCACCTGTTTCTGACCTGATATCACCTACCTGACCATAATAGACATACAGACACACGCGTCTGTCCCGGCTTTTTATACGGTTGCTGGAGACCCAAATTTAGGTCTCTATGCTTGCATGGCAAGCACTTTACTGACAGCCCTCTCTGCAGACCACGTTAACTTGAAAAACTTACCCACTGTCCACACTTTTTCATCGTTTTTAATCTCTATTGGTTGCGTTACAGTGTTCTTTTTCAGTAGCAAGAGCTAAAGAGGAAGCAAGAACCTGAAAGGCCAAGTTGAAGCTTGGAAGCAGAAGTTCTGAGAGCTCATCATACAGAAAGTGAGTTCAAAGCAGTACTTCCTGCCATAGGGACAGCACTTTAGAATTGTGTTGCTATAAGTATGATTTTCACATACCTCAGTGCAGTATCCATTTAGCATATTTATTAAACAATGCCATTACACCTTATATTATTTATTAAGTGATTCTTCACATTGTTCATGACAGTTGACAAACAATCCAATAAGTAGTAAAACTGACTATAACTAATGGGAATTTTCAAATGAATAATTAATGATACAGTTACTTTTCCAAATGAAAGATTATTTACCTGTTCACTAGAACATCTTTTTTTTACTAAATATATTTGTTTTGGACATTTTGATTTATGATCTGTAAACATGTTTTGTTGTTGTTGTTGTTGTTGTTATAATCCCAAGCAGGGGGGCAGGGTGTTAGTTTGTTCATACCTGTTAATTGTCTAGTGCAGAGCATGGTCATTGTCAGCTGGAATTAATTGAATCCTGAGAACTTTGAAAGGTATAAATGTGATAGCCCAGAGAGGAAGGCACAGTGGCTTGGAGATGGAGTATGGCTGCCTGCTGTGTTTGCTGGCTTGCTGGTGTGCTGGTTACTTTGAAGTCTCTAAAGATGACTTCAATGACAAAGACACATTTAAAAAATGTTCAACCTCCTAGTAATTGGAGAAATGCAAATTAAAACAACATGGAGATTCCCACCCGTCCCAGTCAGGATGGCTATCACAGAGAAAACAACCCCAACAAATGCTGATGGGTCTGTGGAGAAAAGGGTGCTTCACACACTCAGAATGTAAACTGTTCAGCCACCAGAAATCAGCATGGAGGTTTCCAAACCCTGAAAATAGAATTTCTATGGGACGCACCTTGTCCGGTTTCTATTTTATAACACAGACTTTTCAAAATCTTTAAAAGGGGAATAAATTAGATTGATGACAGTTTTATTCCTAGTTTCTTATTTAAATTACCTTTCAAAGATACTTATTGTAATAAAGTTAAATATAGGAACATTCTGAATTACACTGCAAATGCCATGACCCTTGCAATGCCAACTATGCCAGTTACACTTTGCTCACATAAGATTATAAACCCAAAACTAAAGGGACTATGTGCCAAAATGGTTGTAATTTTTCTTTTGTAGGGAGAAGGACTGCATATCTGTTTTTTTTCTTTTCTTTTTTTTTAACTTTTTATTTTATTTCAATTTTTGTACTTTCCATCCCAAGGGTGCCCCTTTCTTCTCTCCCCTGAGTCCTTCCTTCTCTTTCCTCTCTCCCTTTCTCCTCAAAAAAGGGGAACCCTCCATCAGCCCTCCCCAGCACATCAAGTTACATTAGGACTGAGCACATCCTCATCTACTGAGGCCAGGCAAGAGAGCCCTGCTTCCCACCAAGGGGGAAGAGATCCAAAATCAGGCAATAGAATACATGTTAAAAACCCATGTGAAGTCCAAGCCATCCATCAACCACATACGTTCAGGGAACCTAGGTCCAGACCATGCATGGTCCTTAGTTGATGTATTAGTCTCTGTAAGCCCCCATGGGTCTGGGTTAGTTGTCTTTGCTGGTCTTCTTGTAAAGTTCCTTCTTGTAAGGACCCTCTCCAGGTCCTTCCATCTTTCCTCCAAAGCTTTCACAGGACTCCTGGAGCTCCTCCCCATGCTTTTCTGCAAGTCCCAGCACACCTCCCAGAGGACAGTAATGTTAGACTCCTGTCTGCAAAGCAAGCAGAGCACCATTACCTGTTTTTTAAAGGCAATAACCATGCTTTTAATGTTTTAAGATTTCTTTTCACATGAAGAATTGAATTTAGTTTTCAAATTGGCATATCCAATATATATCTATATTAGCCAAACTACTATTATAAATAAAGTTCCACAATTTCAGCATTCAGACAAAATTTTAATAAGCCTACCACATATAATTTTATCTGTCCCCATTGTTGGCATTCATCTGGTGTTTTAGACATTAAAAATAATAACATAAAAATGAAAAAAAGATAAAATGAGTCCAGCTATTTTGTGCTTGTTTGTATTTATTTGTTTATTAAGCTTCTAAGAAAGGGTGTCTGCAGCCCAAGCTGACCTTGAACTTGCAGTAATTCTCCTGTGTCAGACTCTTGAGTGCTGGGAGTAATTGCATCTGCCATCATTTCCCCCTCTTTTCTCATTTTACAAAATAATCATATTGTATTTAAAATAGTTCTTAAAATTGAAGAAGTCACAATTATTTTCCAAAGAAAGGGAACTGAATATCTGAGTTCATTTGTATTTTAGTTAATTGACAAATAGCTATTTATTAGAAACTAAAAATTCATGTTACTTACATGGCAAGTACCTTCCAAAATGTCTTTTTTTTTTATTGTTAGATGATGCATTTTTTTTCAAAGTGACAGAAACATGATCTCCTCAGTGTCTTCACATACTTTATTACCTTTCCCTTGTTCTGTTCTTTGGTCCATGGTCCTTTTGATGGAGCTGAAATGTTCCCTCCACACCACGTGAGTGACTGTGAACAATCGAGGTTAGAGAATATCCCACAGGCAGACCTTAGAAGCAGCTGTGTGCACGTACACATGCATTCTCTTGTCCTCATCACTGCCATTAAAAAAAAAAGATCAATAACAAGTGTCTGGAAGATGAATGAAGTAAAAGCACAAGCCTTCCTCTCCAGTTGTCACTGCCAAGATTCTTCTACGTCGTGTGACAGACGCTGATGCTTAGACATGACAGCAAGCCCAGCTGTGATCAACAACACCACAAAGGTGACCAACCAAGACAGAGCAAAAAGTATGCATTGTTCTGTGCGGCAGAGCCTTTGAGGTTACAACAGGACACTGCTAGAGCAACATGCGGCTGACGGCCTCAGCATGATTTAGGGTAAAGTAGGTCGAAGGACCTAGGTATATCCAGCAAAGGAAGCAATGATGAGGACCTGAGGCAACTCCGTTACAAGATCTGCCCCCCCCCCTCACCAGGCTTGAGTCGGATGATCTAGCTGGCTTGGTGGATTTCCCCTTCTTTCCTTGGTGCTTCATTTACATCTCCTGAAAAACTATGCTTTGTAGCAGAGGACATCCTTCCTGGAAAATAGGAAGGGTGTTCTTGGGTCAAGAGTAACTGAGCAACTGTTCTTTTCTGCTGGAATCTGCAGACAAGCCCTGAAGAGGTAATGATAATAAGAATGTTAGAAGTGAGCAAGAAAAACGACCTGAATGGAGTCAGGAACAGCGTTAACAGGTGCTCATTAAGGTGTTTGACTATATCCCCTTGATATTCTGAAAAATATTAGGGCATGATAAAAATGCCGATTCTTATAGGCCAATGTAGAGGGTAATATAAAATATGTGTGACCATTTAAAGTAAGGGAAAAAGTTTAGTTGGCCAGAGGACTTAGGAATCTTGTGTTTTGCTGTTGTTGTTGTTTTTGTTTGTCTCGGTTGGGTGTGTAAATATTTATGTTTATTTTTATTTATGCATTTGTATGTGTATCTACCTGAATGAATGTCACATGGTGTGTAGGTGCTAATACAGGTACTTCAACAAAAAGAGCAGGAATCAAAGACTGCTTTTTCACTCAGAAATATTAAGTCATGAAAGGGCCATCAGTGTTTTATCTATTTTATCTCTCACAATATCTTATTCTGTGATTTCGCATAAATTACTACAACACAGTCTGTTGGCTTGGGTTGGATGATTATCAAACAATTTCTTTGTGCAGACTGTGAGTTCAATGTTAGCATTCTCACCCAGGACCTTCCCAAATGCCACAACCAAATGTCTGAAACTGACACAGAAGCCCTCGTTTATTTGCGTATGACCCATTTAAAAATGTAACAACTTAATTTTAGGTGAGTAAAAACTTAGTTTCGTCGGCCCAGATTTCCTACCACAACAGTACAAAGACAACTTGAGAGAGATAAGCTGAAGACGAAAACTGAGAAAAATGAAGGGTAGTGGGAAGACCACAGTGCCATTAACAACAGAAGATCAAGAAATCAACAGCAACAATAGATAACTCAGGCCATTAAGTAGAGGAGAAAGCAGAACCCTGGCCTGCCCTTTGGGGACCTTGGAAAGCTTATTGACTACCCCTGAGCTTCATTTCCACTGATGGCTTAAGTGAGCCATAAAAAGAGAGTAAATGCCATGTCCCACTGAAAACAGGGGGAATAAACCAAGACAGATGTTTGGACATCGATTTGGACAGCATACAATATGGCCAGTGTTACCCTCGTTATGATTGCCACATAATGGGAGAGAACTATTCTCCATATAGAATGAATGGGGTGGTTGAGGGGGATCACCCTGCCAGAAGAGCTATTGAAAGCTGATGGCTGCTGAGGGAGACTTTCATCCTTTGAGGATGTGGCCACTGCAGATTGATCCTGCCCCTGCAGGCGGCCACACACCAGTTGAATATGTAGACAGCACTAATTGGAGTCAAGAGGTATCAATAACAAAAGATAAAAAAGGACATGGAGCAGTGAGGGAGGAGAGAAAGGCAACAGGAGAGGGAGTTGGAGGGATAGTAGTGAATGGATATGATCACTGTATAAACATAGAATACTTTCAAAAGAATAAAAATCACCAATTAAAAATTCCTATTCTCCCTATAGCTTCAGACTTACATGATTTCAACACAACTCCAACCCACTCAAAATAAACCTCTACAGTCCCTGGGTCATGCTGCACAGAGACACACTTAGAAACATCCTCCTGTCAACCCATGAGTCAGAGGAATGGACTAGGTAAGTTAAGGACCATTTTAAGTAACCTGAAATGATCTTATTTCTTAGTTCATTTACAATTTTCTTATTTACCTTGTTTTGCTAGCCTGATAAGATTAAAAGCAACAACAAAACCCAAATACATAATCTCATTGAAAATTCGGCAAACCAACCACAAAGAATTGGAGAGAGATCCTTGCAGAGGGAAAAAAACAAACAAACAAACACCGATTCATAAGAGAATAGTCTTTCCTGTTGGACCACATGAAGGAGAAAAGAAATAATGTGAAAGCAACACTAAGGTAACATGATCACCTAGAAGCATGCACAGTGAGGAAAACACTGTCCTGAACTCACATGCTCACACCCAACCACAGTGTCACTATGAGTGAGGTCTGGAATGTCTCTTATTTATGTAGAGTAAATAGTATCAGCGTTCTTACAAGATCCCCTTGAAGATTTAGTTAGCTAAAGAGTTCTAATTAAGAATAATAAACCCCAATCTTTTTAAAATATATTTTTTTCTGATTTCTGATAAGAGCATGTCCTAATTCGAAGAACAAACTGTATTTCTTCCTTGAAGCTGAGGTCATTTGCACATCCAACTCTAGGGTATAAATCCACATTCTTGTTCAATAGCTTGTTCACAAGCTCTGTAGCTTGTGGCATTTCCTTCTTACCTATATATATTCTCCAATGCCAGACCTCAGACACCAGCACTGTCGCATGAAAATTATCTTCTGCGTGCTCTTTGCGTCAGCATCCTTTACCGCCCCCTCCATATCACCTACAACGGTGAAAGCTTACATAATCATGAAGTGGTTGCTTAGCAACTGAATTATCCAATATCTGCATCCCACTTCATCTATCTCAAAAGCTCCAGACTGCTAGCACAGTATTTTTAGCTCACAAGAGAGAAGATGAAGGGCCGGGTTGCTGATTCAGAAATATTTTGTATTTACGTCTACTTTTATATTCACCAGGTTTGTGTGAAAAATAAAAGTGTTCACAGATGAGGCAGCAGTAGGGATCTAAACAGACCATATGCCAAGGGAGAGATCCTGCTGCAGCCACCCAAAGCTATCTAGGCTATCGCCGGCAAATAGCTTCCCCCAGAACAGACAAAACTGACAGCCACCTGCTCCTTCTTGGCTGCCAGAGTGAAATATTTTATATTATACCAGCTCAGTCACCACCTCAGTGAATTACAGGTGAACTTCTGATACTCAGCCAATGCAGTGAAGGAAAAATACACAGGCAAGGGACTCTCCTGTGCCAAAAGCAATGAAAAGGGACTTCAGGAATCCTGTCAGTAAAGACCCAAAGTGCACATGTCAGAAATTCAGGTCCAGTGATGTACCAAGAGCCAAAAAATGGTTATCTAGCTGCAAAAATAGATTGAAGGCAGGGACTTCTTGCTCAAATGATACATTACGTTAGGGGAATAGCAGAGCATTTGTTTTTCTAACTGTATGGGGTGTTGAGAATGTGGTATTGCTGTACAATCTAGTTTTCTATCTTTAAGCTATGAAATTAATCTTTGTGGGTGCTGGTTTCCTCAGTGCCTAAAAGTCATTTTCAGGGATGCATGAGACAATCACATAGTATTTGTGAAACTTGACCTTATACAAATTATACATATTAGCAAATATTATTATTTCAGTGGTCTAAACAGTCCCACTCTGTGAAGTCCCAAGATGACTTATTTATCCACATCTCCAAACATTAGAGCAGCCCACATTTGATGGAACTATGAAGTCAAATAAACTTTCAAACTTTAAACTATATCTAGGTCACATCAACTATTCAGATTCCTTAAAATTCTCTCTTGCCTGTCTTTTGGAAGGCTGACATACATTCTCAGCTGCTTCAGTTGATGGAGGACAGTAATCACATATAATATAAAGTTAAGAAACTGTTTCTATTTCTTCCCAAAGCTCTAACATGAGCCTTCAAGCCAGGATCTAGCTTTTCTCTAAGAGTGCAGAGGAAGGGAATAACACAAGGGAAGCTGATTGGAGCCTCAAGAAGTACACCTTTAAAGAAAGCCTCCAGTTGGAAGTTTGGGCACCTCTAAGGTGTAATATCATATCAACTATAGTCATCACTGGTTAAAATGCTGAGTATAAATGATTGCAGGGTTCCCAGGGCCATCTACAATACAACCCCTACAGCTAAGTTGCAGGGAACATCCTGGAAGAGGGGCGAGAAGATGCTAAGAGGCCAGGAAATCTTTTAGGTTGCCAAGTATAACTATGACAGAGGCCTCACGCCCGTACTCTCGACAATATAGCTGCCAACACAGAACCTGAACAACACCAGTGCCAGGTACATGCCAACGTTCATGGGGGAGATCTCACAGGTCCCCACTCCTAAATGGAGAGCTATAGGCAATTAACATTAAATAGACTCAGCAGCTTGCATTTATAAATCTATTCATACATACACACACTATATATGTGTGTGTGTATATTTATGTATATGAAAAGAGTTCATGAATTTGATAGAGGAAGGGACATGGAAGGAGTTGGAGAGAGAAGAGAGAGATTTTGTAATATTTTAATAAAAATAAAATAAAGAAGAAAGCTGCAGAGTTAATTTCAACTGCTTACATTTCATCACTTACACATCAATAACCATCTGGATTGGACCATCCATGCAATTTATTTTGAGGAGCCTGCAATTGTCGCTACGGCAGGTCAGATGTGGGGAAAACCAAAGCTTGGTGCTGGCTGGGGTCATCTAGCTCCCCTGATTTAAAGGAGCTTTTTAAAAACTCCTTTTGTGTCTTTTTGCCAAGTCAAGCCAAGCCAAGCCAAGCCATGCTTGTTGGAGGTTGCTCGTTGACTCTGGATGGCCCTAGTCTGCAGTCTCTTCCTTGCCTGGTATTGGAGGTTCATTCATCCAATCTCAAAAACAATACAAATATAAATATCCATCTTCAACAGCCATTCTGCTGGTATCTATGTGAAGTTTTGTTTTTACTTTTCTTGTGTGTGTGTGTGTGTCTGTGTGTGTCTGTGTGCGCGCACACATGTGTAGGGCATCTAGTATGAGGTTAGAGAAGCTTCAACACAATTCAGTCATTTTATGTTGCACACTCCCTCCTCTCTATCCCATCTTCAGCTACTCCCTACTGAATCCAGACTTGTTTTACACGCAATTGTCATTGCTCTTTGGTGCTTCTGAACCATTGCAGAAAAGCTGCTATTGTTTTCAGCTGCTAATGTGAGAGGAACAGGTCTTTACATGAGAACTGAGGCCCATGTGACAAAGACCTGGACTTTGGTGATGAGTTTTGTAAAGAATGTGGCTGGTGGAATTTGGTGAGTCCACTGGGAAATTGGAGAACATATACAAATGGAGGAAGGAAAAGGTCACAAACAGCAATTCAGATACGAGAATGCAAGTGATAGGGGGTTTTTGTTTGTTTGTTTGTTTAACGTGTTTTCTATAATGCTGGGCCGTTGCAGGGTTGAAGAAAAGCATCACCCTGGACAACATGGGTGAGCGTTGAATAACTGTGAAGTGAGGTGAGCCAGTGGATGCTGGAGGCAGCAGAAGTAATCTAATCAGAGACTTCCAGAGTAGAGCTGGGGTTGTCAGGGCTGGGGAGAGAAGAAAGGCAAATTACTCTTTGATGAGTACAGAGCTTAGCAACATGTGGAAGCACAGGACAAGGATGGTGGTGGCCCATCACTCAGAATGAGAAAGGACTTGACTCCCCTCAACTGTACATTTTGAAATGACATCCATGGTAAAATTTTCACTGTGTTGTATAAATTTTACCACACCAAAATATATTCACCTGAATAAAGGCAACAAATAAGGAAACTGATTCGGGCAGTACAGTTGGAAGATAAAAGGGGGAAAAGAGAGAGAGAATTTACAGGAAACACTTTTTTTCCCCTTAAAATGCATAAGGAAGTCGGGAAAGTAGTGCCCCCTTGTGGACGTCTTTGGGGTACAACAGGCTTGATGAATAATCTGAGATGTCCCTCTGAAATGACAGCGGTTCAGAAACAAGGACTCCACGCAGCTTTTACAATTGACACCTACCTTGTATATCCTGATAACAAAAGCCTCATGCACTTCCCACACGCTATTGATCCTCCTCAGAAGAAGGGTACAGTCTTTCGGCGAGAGTGCTTTCTCTTTGTTTAAACCAACAATGTCAAGTGACTATTGATCCATTAGAAAGCTTAGCAGAGCCAAAGCTCCACAGCTCTGATGTTCCTTGTGGTCTAGGATGTTTGAGTTTGTGTCCAGTCTCAACAAGAAGGTTGATAAAAGTTTTATCTGGGGTGCTGGGAGGTGGAGGTGCTTTGAGAAGTGGTTTTGCTTCCTTTTGCCACTTCATTTTGCTCTGTTCTCAGGAGGAACTTTTTTTCCTCTTACCCAATTTTGATACCAAGAGTCAATATGATATTGAAGAAAATAACTATCTATGGATAATCACACCCTGGTATAATGTTCTCCCACAGTATATATTCTTAACACTTGTATTTTGATGGTGGTATAATTGTTCCTTTGTACTAACCTAAAGAAGTCTGCTCACCTCGTTTAGAGGCTATGGACGATCATGGGAAAGTTTTTCAGGGTAATTGACAGAATGAACTGGAAAGCAAGATCAAACTTCTGATTTTAGGTGTTGATTGCAGGTAATTACCAAATGGCTGTGCCAGAGAAAAAGACATGTTCTAAGTAAAAATAATTTTAGTTGGATATTTTTTAAGGCAACTGTGATTTCAAGGGGGAAATGACATAGGATTCAATTAAATTTTCCATTGCCAAATGGAAAGATTAATTGCACCTGCTAGCAGCCTTTACCTTGCCTCGAAAAGGTTACAAGGTCCAAAAGTCTCATTAAAAGTACTGTTCAGTTCATATTGAATCTTTTTGTTGTTGAATCTCTGTCTTCTTAGGATCTGGCACTCAGGCATCATAATTGCAAGTAGCTAAAGTGCTCTGAAGCTGTTCCTCTGAGATGCTTTGAAGACCACTAATTATTTGCTGATAACATTATTATGATCCTTCATTAACAGGTCAAACCTTTTCCAGTTTTAACAATTTGAGACTTTTAGAAACTTTACTCTGAAATATTTTAACTTTTACGGAAAATCTGAAAAACAGAATCGACAATTCGGTGTAAACTTAACCTATGTCCCCTCATGTTAATGACTGTATTCAACCTGGAAAAATTACCCAGCTAATACTGGCCCACCACTATGAACCAAAGTCCAAAGCTTATTCAGGTTTCAGCAGTGTTTCCTCGAAGGTTCATTTCCCACCACAGATGCTAGGACACCTCCCTGTGTGAACTCATCCTATCTCCTTAGTCTGCTTTGTTTGTGAGCTTCTCCATCCTTACCTTCTTTGTTTGTTTTATCACCTTGCCAATGCTGAGGAATATACACTTTGCAGGAAGTTCAGGAATGTAGTATTGTCTGACGTGTTGCTTCTAGTTAGACTGGAGTTATGGGATGTTGCCTAGAATATTTAAAAGCCAAAGGGCCCTTTTCCCATATGTGTTAAGGAGGTTTGTGATGTCAACATAACTCATCCCGGTTGACAGTGAAGGTAATCTTGACTGCTACGTTAAGGCAATGTCTGCTAGGTTTACCAGTGTAAGATTTGATTTGACCCCCACCCCCTTACTGTTCCTTTAGAGAGATTAATATGTCAAGCTTGCATTTAGACTACAAAGGGGCAGTGAGATTTAAACCCTATTTTCTAGAGAAGTGTTATATGAAATCCTTGTACAGAAAATTTAGCACATACCTGTAATCTCAGCACTTGGGAAGCTAATGCAGGAGTGCACTGAGTTTGAGGCTAGCTTCTGCCACGTAATGAGCTCCAGGCCAGCTTAGGCTGGGTTTTGCTCTACAGCAGTGGTTTTCAACCTGTGGTTCTCCACCTTTTTGTGGGTTGCACATCAGGTCTTTACATTACAATTTGAAACAGTAGCAAAAGTACAGTTCTGAGGTAGCAACAAAATAACTATGGTTGGGGTCACCACAGCATGAGGAACTGTATTAAAGGTCGCAGCATTAGGAAGGTCGGGAACCACTGATCTGGAGTGTCATGGCACCTAAGCTCCCTCAACAGGAAGAACTATACTCAGGTCTGCACTTACATCTCTCCATTTATAAGGAGAAGACAGACAGATGGATAGATGGGTGTTTCAGAGAAGATAGGCCAGGATTCATGCTGACATCTCCCACACTAACGCAGAACCACAGGTTTGATTAGAATAACTAGATTAGAACCTTTGTAAGGCATTTTAAAATCTTGACATTTGCTTCTTCCTTTTAACTGTCTCTTGGTGACATGTTCCGGACTTGTAAACAGTGACTCCTGATCTGCTGCTGCTGTGTATAATGATGTTGCTGTATAATTATCTGTTGGTTAAGCAAAGTTCCTTGACCTGTGGGTCAAGCAGACACTGTGATTGTTTACCTACCATTTTAGTCATCTGTTCCCCATTCCCAAAGTTTCAGTCATCTGTTCCCCATTCCCAAAGTTTCAGTGCTAATGAAAATTCCCCAATCAAACATATCATTGCTCTTTGTTTTCTTCTTTTTTTTTCCAAGTAAGATGTGCACATGCTCTCCAGAGGTGGAACTTCTGTGTTGTACAACCAACACCATGATAAATATATACCAGGAGAATAACAGGGGAGAAAAATGGACAGATCTCTTTAAAAATAGCCCAGCTCAAGACTACTCACCTTAGACCTCTGATGTTGATTTGCATACATCCTGCATGATAGCTTTAGGTTATATCTGCCAGAACTGTTCCTTTTGGGTCATCTTTGTTTTTCACTGTTTAACATCTTTTGATAAACATCTATCAAATGGTCAGATCCTTAAAGGGTCTTAAAGTGAACTCATTAGTCTTTTCCTTTGCAATTTGGCTGTTTCTTTTTTTGAAAAATACATGTTCTAGTGTTCAAAAATTTTCACATCGATGGTCTTATAAAAAGTTTATTTAAACCATTAGTGACTACACACATCTATACTCCCAGTATTTATAAAAATGAGACTAGAAGGTCAGGAGTTCAAGACCATCTTGGGCTATATAGTGATACCTTGCCTCAGGAAAAGGTGTTAATAGAATTCTCTAATCCTCCAATAACTACTTTGTGTTGGGCAAATATTTAGTCAACATAGCTCCAAGAATCCCTATGTCCAAAACCCTCCTGTGTAACATATCCTCATAGAATACAGATGGTATTCCATTTTGCTTTTGTGTTTTTGTGACAAAACAGTGACAAAGTAAACAGTTTGGGGAAGAAAGAGTTACATTCTGGGTTACAATCCATGATTGAGAAAGTCGAGAGAGGAACTCAAACAGGAAGCTGGGTTTGGGAACTGAAGCAGTTATCCATATACATATATATATATATACATATATATGTGTATGTATATATGTATACATACATATATGCATACATATGTATATATATACATATATGTGTATATATGTGTATATATGTATGTATATGTCTGTATATAAAAATCATGTTTGACCTCTGAGCTAAGGTAACAGAAGATATGCAATTTTTGCCCCTCATTGGCTCTTGGCAAAGCTAACCACCATACTATGCTGGGGAGCACTGTGGCAAGGAACTCAAGCCTAGGGCAGGAACTCACAAGCAAATGGCAGGCAAATGCTGTGTAGTTCTTATGCCTCCCAGCTCCAGGGAAGTCTTCAGAAGAGAACACTGAGCATTGTCTCCACTGTAGCCTCATTAGGGCTCACCAGCCACCAGGTAATCTGCCCCGACATTTCTGATCCACAGAAATTGTATTAAACCAGTGTTTCTTCTCTTTGGTGGTCCTAAGTTCTGAAGTGATATCTCCCAGAACAATGGACAGTTTAATTATATAAATTAGCATTTCAATGTCAGTGTTTCCACAAACAATTATCCTAGTAATGTTTTAAAACATTTCTTCAGTTATCTTCAAAAGAAATTATTATAACATTTTGAAGTGTATATAGTTCTTGTTCTAATTTTTTCACTTCTTTCATTAATTGGTTTGTTTAGATTTCATTATTTAATTACCATAGCTATACAATTTTAAAATATTCAATAAGTATACTTCCAAATTTCAGTAATGTTCAACAAAACCTCATCTATTTTTCAATATAATAATTTAGATTAATTTTTTCCAGAACTTCATATACATACACAGAATATTTGAATCATATGCGTCCCCACTGTTCTCCTTAACTTCCTCCATCCCTGACCATCATGTCTTTCTTCCTCAACTTCATGTCTCTTCTGTTTTTTTTTCAGTAACCCACTGAGTCCAATTAGTGGAGTCCATATGCCATAGGTGTGGGACCACCCACAGGAGCATAGGCAATGACCACACCCGCACCAAATGCCTACCCCTCCCCCCACACCTGCCAGTAGCTTCTCAGATAGCAGGGGGACTTGAGAGACTGTCCCCAGAGCACACTGGTGTTTCGAATGGCTTAGTCTTGTACAGCTCATCTCAGCAGCTGTGAGTTCATACAAGCAGTGTCCCTGTCATTTCACAGTTACTTTCATTTTTTATTTTATTGAGAATAGATCTTTTTCATCTTATTCTTTTATTGAGAATAGATCATGGTATCCCCTCTGACAATCCTGGAAGTTCCTCCCCACCTCCCTTCCCATCCAGATCCATACCCTTTCTGCCTCTCTTAGAAAAAAAAAACACATCTAAAAGATAATAATTAAATAAGACAAGTAGGAATATGACAAAACAACCAAACAAGAAAAAGACCAAATAAAAAGTATAAGAAATGCATGTAGATGCAGACACCAACACATTTGCAAACACAGGAATCCCATAAAAACCACAAAACTAAAACCGTAACATATATACAAAGGACCTATAAGGTAGAAAAAAAATGTCCAAACATATCATTATGAGATTTTTAAAAAAAGCCTCTGAAGATGCCATTGAGTTAGTTTTTTTGGTCACACTGCTGGTCATGGGACCTTACCCTTAAAAGTGGTTTGTAACAACAGTGAGACTCCCTTGGAGAAAACTAATTTTTCATTTCTAAGTGGCTATTAATTTGAGAGAGCTTCTGGGTTAGGGATGGGGCACGTGTCCACTTCTTCTGGCTCTTGGATGTCATGTGACACAAAGCCATACAGGCCTGTACATGCTGCCTCAGTCTCTGTGAGTTCTCATGTGTACCAGCCCTGTTGTGTCTAGGTCTTGATTCTTTGATTCCATATCCTCTGGCCCTTATTCTCTTTCTACTTCCTCCTCCATAAAGTTCAGTGAGAGCCCTGAGGGGAGAGATTTGATGGAGACATCGCTTTTATGGCTGAGTTTTCCAAGGTCTCTCACTCTCTGCATATTGTCTGGCTGTGTGTCTCTGTATTTGATCCCATCTGCTGCTGGAGGAAGCTTCTCTGATGTTGACTGGGGAAGATAGGGGCCTATAAGTGCAGCAAACTGTCACCAGGAGATATTTTACAGATATCTTCCCTTGGCAGAACAGTAGTATTTGTTTGTCCTGATCTGTCCAGTCTTAGCTTCTTCTGAACACTTTCACCACTATGGGTCACCTCTTTTTAACCCATAGGTCCTTTACACATTTATAATCACCTTGTCATTTTCTTCCAGGAACCCTGCTGTTTTTGAGTTTATGACATCAAATCTTTGGAGTCCTTGGAAATACACATTTGTTTAGTGCTGTCTTTCAATGTGTTTAAAATTTTTCTTTGCAAGGGTCATATACTAGATTGGTAACCTTTCTCTTAATAATTTTATTTTATATGTAAGTGTGAACTGTAAAACAGAACTTTAGTAAAATATAAGTATAAACAGCACAAAGTCTATGAAAACTTCATCACGTAGAAGTCGGAAGATAGGAAACATGCAATAAATCACACACACGAATGTGTAAAGAAATAAATGAGCATCTATTATTCACTTTTCACAAGCCCATGTTTCGATCTACAAACTCTTTCAGAAACCCTTCTATTTACGGGTTTTCCCTCCACACATACAAAAGAAAACAAAACATCCTGATGTTTGAGTTCTTTGGAAAGAATACCACCAACAGAGTAATGCCAGGGTTTAGACCTAGTTCCTTTAGTGAGCTTTTCTTCTTCCCCACAACTGCCTCTTCCACACTACTCCTAGTGCCTTCCTGTCATCCTGAGCTCTCATCTCCTGTGCAGCGTATTCAGGCCCCACTGGCTGGGGCTCTCACAAACCCTTTTTTTGTGTAGGAATGTCTCTTTTGTGGAGGCCTGTGATCCTTGTTCCTGCTAACTGTGAAGAGCAAGGAGGCTACTTTTGCTGTGATATAGATGACTGCCAATGCACAGCTGAGAGGGAAGGACATGGGAGACTTCTGTGACAATCCCTACCCTCTCTCAACTCCCCTCTCCCCCCAAAACTAACAGCTTGGACAGGAAGCCCCAAAAGAACTCAAGTGTGATTGGAATGCTGAAATGTAGATGCCCACGATTGATGGCTTCTGGCTGGGTGCTGAGGGGAAGGACTCAGTTCCATTAAAGGGGCAGGTTACTAAGAGTTTGACTGCGTTCAGACATCATATGGATAACACAAAATAGACTTTATTTTCTTTTTTGTTTTTATTTTTACTTTTTTTTGGGGGGGGGAAGGCGGAGTCACAAGGGTAGGGAAGCAGACATGGAAGGACTGGAAAGTGAGTGCAAAGGGGGTGTGAAATGTGAAGTTCTCAGAGAATCAATAAAAATGTTACGTTGAAAAAAAAAGAGTGCATCTTTTTCTATAGTCAGTTTTATTGCCGTTATTGTTTTTTTCATTTATTATAAATATTATCCTGCTATTCGATAGAAAATAGAAATAGAAATGTTTTGAAGAATCTTATCAGGTTCTTACTCATAAGCTTCCATCCCCTGGTACATGGAATTTCTAAGTATTTTTACAGGCTTAGTGCCAGACATCTCCTTTCAACTGCTTTGATAAAAGCCTCTTAGGCTCTTTGGCAGTTTAATAACTTTTGTTTATTTTTTCAAAATCTTTGGAAGAAATTGTGTTGGAACTGGGCCAAGAGTTTGTGCATCATCTCCTGTGGGCAAAACTGAAGCTTTAAAAAGGAAAATGATTCAAGCAGGTGTCCGACAGGGAACTGCCAGGAAGAGGGCTAAGAACCACAGACATCCAATCTATGCTTGGAAAGCTCTTCCCCACTCAAGAGTCTTTGGGAGCAGTACTCAGATACTTGGGAGCATTTAAAAGAATTTCCTGAATTTCTTTTAGATCCTTTCGAACCCTGTTGCTATGAATTCTGTGGGGAGCAAGGGACTACATACACGGGACTTCACTTTTTTTTTAAACATTTTTATTTTATATTAATCACAGGTTATGTACTTTGTATCCCAGCCGTAGCCCCCTCCCACATTCCCTCCCTATCCTCTCTCTTCCCTCCCTCATCTCCTCCCTGCTCCTTTCCAAGTCCACTGATAAGGGAGGACCTCCTCCCCTTCCATCTAACTCTAGATTATCAGATCTCTTCAGAACTGGCTGCAATGTCCTCTTATGTGGCCAGCAAGACTGCCCCTCCCTCGGGGCGTGGGGTGTCGAAGAGCCAGCCATTGAGTTCATGTCAGAAATAGTCCCTGTTCCCCTTACTAGGGTACCCACTTGGATTTTGAGCTACCATTTGCTACATACAAGCAAGGGTTCTAGGTTATATCCATACATGGTCCTTGGTTGGAGAAAGAGTCTCACAAAAGACCCCTGTGCCCTGATATATTTGGTTCTTGCGGAGCTCCTGTCCTCTCCAGGTCACACTAACTCCCCCTTCTTTCATATGATTCCCTGCACTCTGCCAAAGGGTTAGTTGTGTTTCTTAATATTTGCTTTAATACACTGCTAGGTAGTCTTTCTGAGGCCCTCTGTGGTAGGCTCTTGTCCTGCTACTTCTTTTCTCCTACACACTTTTGTCTTTGAGCAGCTCATGTGTAAGGACGCAGTCACTCTGTAGCTCAGTCACGGCTTATTTCTCCCCATATCCTTCAGATTTTATGATCACCTGTAATATGGAGTGTGGCCTGCGTGTATTAAACGTTTAACACTTCCCTGCTCTGTGAACCCGGTTCTCACAGGATTCTGTTTACTCCCCCCGGGAGAATCGCCTCTGCCAGCCCAAGTGTGCTAGTGACCTCTGCCCACACCAATCATCTTAGTGAGCTCAGCAGCACTATGCTCATAGCTCTTATTTGGCCAAGAGACCTTCTGTATACCGAGTATATGTGGTAATAGTGAGGAGAGTCTATGTTTTTCAGTCCCTGCTTCGAACCCTGAGCTCTGTTGGAATAAAAAATTCACAGAATTCCTGTAACACGCTCACTCTGAACCAGTATCAGCTACAGTGCCCTGACCCCGAATCTAGAACTCTTAATTTCAGTTCCTCACAAAAGCTGTTCACAGTTTGTATGCCCTAAACAGGGGTAAGAGTAAAGCATAGAGAACCTACTGAATAACGCCGGAGAAGCACGAGGTCCTGGTAAAGCACTCAAGAGGCTGGCTCCTGATGCCAGGATAACTGTGGCTCAAACTGAAAGCACAAGGGGAAACCACACGCACTCCCCCACTCCCCCTCCTTATTGCCCACGATGCTAAAAGTATCTGGAGGGAAAGCACAAATACAAGATTTCTGTAACCTCTCAGAATATATAGAGGTAGACTGCCAGCACAGGGAACATTGTGCAAGAAGCAATGGAAAGATGTTTGCATTCTTTGAAAGAGGCTTATCATGTGCAGAGAGAGGTGATCCGGTTAAGTGTTCAGTCTCTTTGTAACCTGGTCGCCTTACTATTCAGCTTTTGCAAACTCCTGCTCCATTGGTACAAGAGGAAAACACTGGACAGACAAACCGTTGAGGCAGGAAATGAAAAGATTAAAACATGTCAGGAAGCAACATAATTTCAATTATGAGGAGCCTCTCAAAGCATTGCCATCCCCAAAGAGGAAAATACACTTCTCCCTCTGCAATCACCACCCCCACTTAGTAACAACTGGAAAGACAAATTTACACAACAGGTTGAGCACTTCATCCTGGGAACAGGGCGAGCTGTCACCCCCACTACCATATTCCTCATAAGGTAAGCGATCATTCATGCTTGCATGATACAAAGAGATTTGTGAACCATCTGCTTCCACTGTGGGTTCAGCTGTAATTGGTTCTCTGCTGTTGCTAATTGTGCTTCCAGATATAATGAAACTGTTCATTAGATGGTTACAGGGATGGGGTAAAGATATTTATCCAAAATTGTCTCATGGGTCCTTGGAAATATAGCTATGATCAAATTAAAAGAAATAATGTAAATTTTTTATATTTTTGAAGACCCAACTTTTATATTTAATATAGAATTTTATTTTTTTAAATTTATTTATTTTTATATCAATCACAGGTTAGGTACTTTGCATCCCAGGCGTAGCCCCCCTCCTTCCTTCCCTCCCACCCTCCATCTCCCTCCCGAATCTCCCTCCTCCCCGCCCCCTCAAAATCCACCAACAGGGGAGGACCTCCTCCCCTTCCATCCAACCCCAGCTCATCCTGTCTCCTCAGGACTGGCTGCAATGTCCTCCCCTGGGATCTAGCCAGTCTGTCACTCCCCGGCTTGCATAGGGGAGGGTCAAAGAGTCAGCCATCAAGATCATGACTGAAACAGTCCCTGTTTCCCTCACTAGGGTCTTCAGTCCGACACCGAGGTATCATGGGCCCCATCTGAGCGGGGGTTCCAGGCCACATCCACACATGGTCCTTGATTGTAGAAACCGTGTCATACAAGACCCCTGTGCCCTGCTCAGTTTGGTCTTTGTGGAGCTCTTGTTCTCCCCAAGTCTCACCAACCTCCCCCATTTCTATCATTACTTCTCGCCCTCTGCCAAAGGCTTGATCGTGAGTCTTAATATCCGCT